>OW804095.1:9659707-10127853 GCA_942159475.1 Sthenelais limicola | reverse complement strand
TGAAAGCGCTAAACCCTTCAAAAATCAAAACATTCGAACAAAGAAATCTTGTGAATAAATTACTTAGTAAATACTATACTTGTGACATATTTTCCTGAAACACATCACATAGCATGAGGGGGCGTGGGAGTCGAAACAACCATACATGGGTCAGATTTTCAGAAAATGTACAATTGGCAGCTGTACACATTTAGTAAAGTATGCTAAATTAGGCCGCAATTTGGTCAATAGTAGGTCAATTCGAGTATATTTGGCATTGCATTGATTCTGGCAATCTGTTTGGTTAGGTTGAACTGTATTTTGAACATTATTTTCGTCTGAAACTTGGGTTATTTGAGAGAGTTGGTGAAGCTGAATTGTACATATTCTGAGAATCTGACCCACAAACAATATACCCACATTACAGAATCTATATCCAAATGCTATGCTCTAAGAATGGAATAATGGTATGAAGTGAATAGCACAAAGGAAGCCTGTTATACATTGATGGGTAAGATTTTCAGAAATTGTACAATTGGCAGATCTACACATTCAGTAAATTCTGCTAAATGTGGCTGAAAAATTATTAATACTGGGTATATCTGAGTATATTATGTACCACATTGATTTAAAGTATAAGTTCTGTTATGTTAATATGCATTTTAAAGCTCATTTTTGTCTTAAATGTGGACTATTTGAGAGGATTGGTGAAAGCGAATTGTTTATTTTTTAATGAAAATCAGACCCACATACACAAACAATATACCCACATTACAGAATCTATATCCAAATGCTATGCTCTAAGAATGGAATAATGGTAGGAAGAGATTAGTACAAAGGAAACCTGTTATACATTCATATAGAACGCTTCTCCCTAAAGACATTGAGAGAGCAAGTTCCGACAGATACTTATTCGCTGACATTGACTTAAGTACAAGAGCAGAGAGTCTTGCCATTGGCCTGCACATGTCTCACATTCTGCCAAATTAGAGTGAAAAATGATTAATACAGAGTATCTCTGAGTGTATTCTGTATTGTATTCATTCAATGAATCTGTCTGGTTATGTCGAACTGTATTTTGAACCTGATTTTCGTCTTAAATTTGGGTTATTTGAGAGGATTGGCCAATTGTACATTTTCTGAAGACTTACCCAGGAGATGCTTGAAGCACTGGGGATAAATAGTGACTGGTTCCGGGGGCTATTAAAGCTGTATTACTAGGGTCAGATTTCCAGAAAACGTACAATTGGCAGCTCTACACATTTAGGAACTTCTCCTATATTAGGCTGAGAAATGAAGAATATCGGTTACATCTGAGTATATTTGGTATCTTGAAGTATTGACTTAAAGTATCAATTCTATCATGTTAAACTGCATTTTGAAGCTTATTTTTTTCTTAAATGTGGGTTTTTTGAGAGGATTGGTGAAGGCGGATTGTACATTTTCTGAAGATCTGACCGACTAGATGCATTACAGAGAAAAGTGATTTATTCGTATTTTGTGGTCAATTCATTTTTCATCCCATCCGAAGATCTCCAAGATAGAATATTAAAGGTTTTAGCCTGGTCTTCTTGGTGTAACTTACAAATCATCTTACGAGTTATTCATTTTGTTGGACACCAGAGTCCAATTATATATTTCCAATCTGGCTCTCCTTCATAGACTCAGATAAAATCCTCGATGAAATTGGAAATATGTTATAGGATTGCACTGCCGCGGTGGGTATATAAAAAAGCTAACTGATTGCATTATTACTCATTTTTACCCTCAATGGCCACTGTATAAAGGCACAATTGAGGGTGGTCTCCACTGGCTGCAGTAAGTTCTGCGGTAAGTTTTGCGATGGTTTGTGCTGGTTCTGTAGGTGGAGAGGAATGAAGAGGACCTGCCTATACATGGTTCACTGGCCATGTAGGCAGGACCTCGCCACTCCTCACCATCACAGCACCAACGCAAGGTTTACCGCAGAGTTTACCGCAGCCAGTGGAAACCACCCTTTAAAGAATATTCATGACAAACGGAGGAAGCATCTTTCTTTTCATCTTCAGTATTCAAATGTTTCATTCAAAGTCACTAAGGATTAAATAAACAAAGGTATTGAGGACAATGGGTCAATTTTGCTTTGACTACAGATTTAAACCAGGCTATATATATATATATATAGGGATGGGGAAATTCTCAGGTAGGATTGTTGGGTGTAAACATTGCTGTTGACCAAAATAGACAGAGGGACTTTTTAATTGTAATGTGAATAATGGATACGGGTTTTTTTGGTTTTTTTGAAAGGGTTTATTATGAGTTTACATATAATTGACTTGGCAGTAGATCCCTCGTTGCTTGGAGGAGGATCTTTGACATAAATTATTCGTGCACATATAAAAACTTTATTACTCACAATAGGCATAATATCTCAGCTCAAGGTCAAGCCTCTTGCTGGTATACCGAAAGGGTTAGCAGACCAGTCAAAGGCTTTGGCTTTGGACCCAATGGCATGGGGAGGGTTTGGCTTTGTATTCTTGTGTGACTGCAATTCCACCTAGAAGGTAACTTTATTTGGAATCAGGTTTATTTATTTGGAATCCATAAAAGATTAACAAGCACATATCTGCCATATTCAGGTGAATTTTTCTGTGACACTTTAGAAGGTGCCATGTGTGTTATATTTCAGCTGATTCCGTTTCCTTAGTGAGGTAAATTAGGATCCAAGACTTAATATCCAGATTTAATAATTAAGGCTTTGTATTGGTTGCAAGAGAACTTTGGTAGAATACGATACGATATGATGCAATAGAATGCTAATCGATTGGCGTTTTGTTTACTCTTTAGTATTTTACAAAATGTTGAGTTTTCTCTCTGAGATACGAGAAATAATATGTTTGGATATACACTTTCATTCCCGCTCTTAACAGGCAATCCAGTTTCAAAGGATAGACCATACATACTATAGCAAATACATCTATACCAGGCCTAGATTTGGTTTGAACTCACCTTTAAGTGTTATACATGATACTGATAGTTAACCTTTAAATAGGAGTTTTAAAAGGTCTAAAACCGTACACGACCCTTCCACCAAGCGGAAACTATTCAGATGTGAGTGCTGAAAGGAAAAGAGAAATATCCTTGAGTTCCTCAGATATCTAAAGATCAAGAGTAGAGGTCAAACTCACAAAGAAAACTAGGCGGGGCTTGGGTGTCACCAAAGGTCACGCTACAGCGAGAAGGCGGGAAAAGAGAGGAAAATGTCGTCTGCTACGGCAGAGGGTGTAAATTGGTATAAGGGTCAAGTTTTCAGAAAATGTACAATTCACTTTCACGAATCCCCTCAAATAACCCTGATTCAAGACGAAAATCTGGTTCAAAATACAGTTCAAAATAACCAGACAGATTTATTGAATGAATACAATACAGAATACACTCAGTAATTATCATTTTCCACTCTAATTTAACAGTATTTGATAGATGTGTAGAACTGTAGATTGTCCATTTTCTGAAAATCTGACTCATAAAGCAAATAATAGAGGAAGAGGAGGGGATGTGGGCGGAGTGTAGGAGGAAAAGGAGAGGTTTGCAAGAAAGGTGTCATGGCGCCGGAAGCCACCGCAAAGCTCGATCAAAGATGGAAAATGACAGGGGGTTGAACTGATCAGACAGCTCGCATGGCCCAACGTTAAACTCCCATCGATCCGTTTGTACCGACTCACATGGGCGATAATAGATACAAACTAGGCCCATTCAGGCTATTTTTTTCATCATCGACGACGGCGGCGGCGCGGCAACTTAACCGTGAGCAGGGAGAATTGTGATGTCTGATCTGATGGCAATTCAATGGGGGATTTGCATGTGGCCACTGTGCCGGGGGATGAGGTAATGGATTTTGGGTTGTATTCGAGGCACCGCTGACATCTAGAGGTATCTTAAATACATCTGACATCCGAGGGATTGGCTCTGCAATAGTCAACATACCGCGTATAAGCTCCAGATCCATGATGAAAGTTGAAGAATTCCATCCGTATATATATATACTATATAGTATGTACTATATATAGAGAAAATGGAACGAGTGGTGCATAATCGAAAATTTATTGGACGAGATTCCTCCGCAGGAGCACAATGCTATAAGCTGAGCGCTCCTGCAGAGTAATCAAGTCCAATAAATTTTGGATTATGTGCTGCGAGTTCCATTCCATATTGATTATATGCCCTTACAATGCTACCAAATATTAAATGAAAATTGCTTTCATATTCTCATTTGGGTCTCACTTGCAGTGCTACTTTTGACGAAGTCGAATTTTTATAGTACACATACTATATGAATATTTGTATAGCACCCCATTTATTGCATCTCTCATATGGAATGCGCATATGATAAAGAGCATTAACACAATCAATTATGAACAGGAAATGTCTTGCCCAGTAATTCACTTGATGTCATTTGATGTATACATACGGCAGATTTTATTTCTTAAAGTGATTCTTCTCTTTAAAATCGGTAGTCATGAAATCTCTTGAAACTTGTTCAGCTTAATCATATACACTAGTGGGTAGTAAAGAGCGCCAGCAACATGTTTTCATTCAATAATTCTTGAATACGTGTAATAAAACGTCCGTAACTAGAGATAAAGATACAGGAAAGGGCCACTTTAATCCGATTTTTAAAAAGTCGGGTAAAATAAGTCCGTTGAGCCCGTTACAATAGCAGCTCTTTAACGGATATTTGATCAGTTTTAACTATATATAGGCATTAAAGACGATTTGCTCCTCAATACATTTTGATCGATATTATTTACCTAACTAACATAGAGAGGTGGCTTACGATCTTAGAAGTTACGCCAAATGATTTCTTTCCTGGAAACTTGTTGTCAAACACTCATTAATGTCTACAATGATTTAGGGAAAAGATTATAAAAATATACATGGTTTGAAGAAGCAATTGTTCTTCCATCTGCCTTAAACCTAAATGCCGGCAAAGCCCAAGTTCTGATTAACGCTCATACAACTCCCCTATTGCCGACTGATCTGATAGTACTCGACTCGTGGATCGTTGCCCACATTGACTATTTTATCTGGTGGTAGGTTTGCATGATTCTACTCGAGTAAGCGATTTCAAATGAGGGTTCGAGTTCACAGCGCTTACAGCGGTAGAAAAAATATTGTTTGATGACGAGCGAATAAAAAGACAAACGTTTGAAGCGGAAACTGGTGCAAATGGGTGTGTGTTCTACACAACCCGCTTCAACGCTTCTATGTCCGATATTTCCTATGATATTTGATGTTGTCGATGGCTCCCAGAGACAATGGGTCAGATTTCCAGAAAATGTACAATTCGCCTTCACCACTTCTCTAAAATAACCCACTTTTAAGATAAAAATCAGCTTCATTTTCAGCCTAATATAGGAGAATTTCCTAAAGGTGTAGAGCTGCCAATTGTACATTTTCTGAAAATCTGACCCCACTACAGTTGTAAGGTTTTATTGAGGTATCTACTTGCGATAGGTCTGAAAGCAGGTAGGAATATTTGAGACTTTTGTGAGATTGTGCTTTGTATCGTGAACAAAAGAATAGTTTGAAGAGGAAACTAAGTATAAAATGTGTGATGTGTTACAGCAAAATGAGAATGTCAGTCACAAGTTGCAAACAAATGGATTTTTGTGGGTGAACCATTACTGGTAAAGTAGCTAAATGTACTCTATAGGATGACCTATATTTAGTTCTCATCATCATACAGTTACAAATTTCATAAAAAAAAGAATATGTGATGTGTTCCAGGAAAATGAGTCATAAGTCGCAAAAATAATATTTTTCAAAGTGTTTATTTTACAAGATCTCTTTATTGGAATGTCCTGATTCTTGGAGAGCTTATCACTTTTATATATATCAATCGATGTATTATAAATTCCAGGATAATGTATGTAGTATATCCTTCTGTTTTAAAGGTCCTTATATGGACTATATTTAGTTACTTTACTGTTTACTACCCCCAGAAATATTGCAAACTTTTTTTTTTCCAAAATAAAAACATCAAACTTTAAATCTAAAAATACTTATTGGATTATTAGACTGTTTACTATCATTGGAACCGGCCTGATCTCATCTTTTCAAATATAATGGAATTTCAAAATCTATTTCTGCGACTTATGACTCATTTTCCTGAAACACATCACATATGGCCCCACTATCAACATAGTTATTCTTCCTAGAATGCTTCGGTATATTCCTAATTCTAATTGATTCATTAGATAACGATTGCGTGTGATAATAACTATAACATTAAACTCTTGAGAAATGCAAGGATGTATTTCTACCTAAGAAATGCAAGGATTTATTTAATACACAGTCTTGAAATTTGGAAAATAAATTCAGACTTTCAGGGTCCATACCTTAAAGATGAGAACATTCCTTCAAAGAGATCTTGTGAATAAAACACATTGCAAAATATCGATTTTGCGACTTGTAACTAATTTTTCTGTAACACATCACATATTTGAGTTTGAAACAAGTTTAGTCGATTTTATATTTATAGTTTGATCAGATATCTGGTAGATATGGGTACCTATTATATACACCAACATTACTAAATGACCCCATTGCGTGATGGTAAACAATAGACTGCTAGGTGAATTATAAAACCTTTATTCCAATCATTAATCGTTACACGTTATGTCGAGGGTTACCAAAAAAGTCTATTTTTTGCGACTTATGACTCATTTTCCTGGACACATCACGTATGTCTTTTTAGGATTAGCTCCTACCCTATGCTATGCATCCATGGGCTTATAGGTCAGATTTTCAGAAAATGTACAATTGGCAGCTGTACACACTTAGTAAATTCTACTAAATTAGGCAGCAATTTGGTCAATACTAGGTAAATTCGAGTATTTTCGGCATTGCATTGATTCTAGCAATCTGTTTGGTTAGATTGAACTGTATTTTGAACTTTATTTTCGTCTGACATTTGGGTTATTTGACAGAATTGATGAAGGCGAATTGTACATTTTCATAAAATCCCACCCTTATGGTAACGGTGACTCAAATGAATTTAAGGCAATGTTGAAATAAGAGAAAACAATGATCGATGACTAAAAGGATAGCTCTTTGATGCTTGTATATATATATATAGCCATTCATCCAACATTCACACACAGAAAGATGAAACCACCTTCTTTACTTGATGCAACAGAAAAAGACACACACTCTAATTCCCATTTACCTAGCTTTTACTTACCTATTAATCCATACAAACATCATGTATCAAAGGGGGATGATAAGTGGTACTGTGCGAACTTTGTCAACATGCAAATTTGACAAAGCATGAAGAAAATCAGAGGGTGGATGGGGATATACTGAAGGAAACTTCTGGGAAGAGGCACATGAGATATTACAGTGTAAGAGAGTGTAAGGTGGTAGAGAAGGGATAGAGTAGGCTGTCATATTATATAACACAGTAAGGGTCGGAGTTTCAGAAAATGTACAATTTGCAGCTCTAAACATTTAGGAATTTCTCCTAAGTAAGGCTGCAATTTGGTCAATAGCTTAATCCTTAGCTACTTCCTTTCTTTCCTACTTCATCACTGAGTGATACCTCCTTTTTTTTCAATTGTTCGGATAAATATTATGTAATTGGCCTTTAATACAATAGAAAAAATACTTTTCCTTGCTAAGTAGGTGGTAACAAACCTTTAGGGAAGGGATTCGTTGTACAAACAATTCAAATTTAACGATACAGTAGACATTACCTTCAGATCTCAGCAAAGAAACACAGCAAAGCAGGGAATATTCTAAGTAATGGTTTTTGATGCAACAGGCTCCAGACCCACTCGAGCACCTAATAACCAATAAGCTTGTGTCAGCAGAAAGAGGATAAACTGTACTTTACTGTATTATTCATGATGAAATTATTTGGCGGGGGCTGCCGGGGCTGGTAACATCATTAAACACCATGCAGGGGGCTGGGGGTGTGTGGTAACATGATTAAACACCATGCAGGGGGCTGGGGGGGGGGGGCTGGTAACATGATTAAACAAGATGCTAATTAGATGAAGTGTTCCTCCCAGTAGAAGTGAATTCTTCACACATAGTTGGTGCATCAGAAGCCACCCAGGGAACTGGAGCGTAATGAAAGCTGATTGTGCGGGTAACATAATTAATTGGGGGCTTATGTCAAGGGAGTTGAAACAACCCTGACTAAAACTGCTGTGTATATTTTCCTCTTGAGGTGAACTGTTTTTGTGATGGAATAAAAGATCATACATGATGTGTTAAAGGAAGATAAGTCGCAAGTCTCAAAATTGATATTCCTCAAAGCCCAAATACATATATTAAAGATTGTGTATTGAATATATCTATGCATATCTGAGGTTACCATGAGGAATATATTTACCTACCTACTTTACTATAATGTGGGACTATTAAGAAATATCAATCACTTTTTATTCATACATACTTACACACATACTTACACACATACTTACATACATACATACATACATACATACATACATACATACATACATATAGAATTACTTCATTGATGTCCTAGTGTTCATCGTTTCTAATATGGTGATATCTCAAAATCCATATTTAGCGACTTATTCTCCTGTGATCCATCTCATCTGATGAGTACAAGCAAATTACTATTTAGGACATATAATAGTGGAGGTCAGGATTAATGTCAACTGTCGTTCAACATCATTAGCAGCTGAACTGATACTTTAAATCAATGCCATACCAAATATACTCAGGTATACCCAGTATTCATCATTTTTCATCCTAATTCAGCCTAACTACAGTTCAACATAACCAGACAGATTTATTGAATAAATACAATACAGAATATACTCAGATATACCGAATATATAGTAGCCTATTTATCATTTTTCACTCTAATTTAGCAGAATTTGCTAAATGTGTTGATCTGAAGATTGTGCACTTTCTGAAAGTCAATCTCATTCGCAGCTGCCCACAAACTTAATTTGACATCCCTCTGAAACCCATCGCATCAATGACATTACATGTAACTCACACAACCAAACCACTCGCAATATATACCTACCCCTTCACCATTAACCTCCCCCTTGTCTTGTTAGGGTAAAACTGATACCATCAGTGTCTACACCCCATAGACCACACCTACTCCTCCAGTACCTTCCCCTTACCGCACGAGGGTCAGATTTTCAGAAAATGTACAATTCGCCTTCACCAATCCTCTCAAATAACCCGCATTTAAGAAAGAAATGAGCCTTAAAATGCAGTTTAACATAACAGCACTGATACTTTAAATCAATGCGATACCAAATATACTCAGATATACCTGGTATTCTTCATTAATCAGCCTAATTTAGGAGAATTTCCTAAATGTGGAAAGCTGCCAATTGTACATTTTCTGAAAATCTGCCTCACGAGCAGCTCTCTGGCCTGCTTTTACTATAGGAAATCCAATAGAGCACCTCGCGTGGACATTGTAAAGCCTTTAAAGTAGCGGTAATGGAGATTGAGGGAGAGGAGGATGGCTGTTTAGTATAAACCTGATAGCTTGAGTATGCTGGGGCGCTTTTAGGGGAGAGGTACCTTTGTGGTGTATACTAGTAGCAGTTCAGTGGATGGGGTGGCCTGTAGGGGTGTCATGCAGGCTCCAGTGTTACAATGGGATGGAATTCTGGTGATTTAGAAGGAAATTTTAGAACAAATAATCTGGTCCTATAGGAGCGTTGCATGTATGCCACTTTTGAATTCATGCTATACATGTAATAAGGGGTTCTACAAAAAATCTGTAGAAATGGTTTGTGTTCAGTTTTGGTTTGATATTTCATCAGGCTATTCAGTTTTAACCAGGCTATTCATGATATATCTTCATCGACTATTCTCATAATACTCATGTCTAATCGACATCTTTCCGATCTTGCATCTCGATTTCAGATGAGAATCATATCAGAAATAGTTATAGCCAATTTAAAAGTGAACTCGATATTCTGAAAATAAAAATAGAATTCGATGTATCCCTCCCCCCATCCCCCTGCATTCGTGACTTGTATATTAAAAGTTCTCAATTAAATAAGACAGAGACAGTAGCAAACCACCCTATTCTACCCACCCAGTCCCTGCCACCCATACAACATTCTAGATTCACCCCTGGGTACTTGAGTGAAACGTATATTTAGGTTTTCACACCAAGGCCCAGCTTTAATGTCGTAATCGTTGATACGCAGGAGCCTGTTTACGGCATATATGTCCAATAGGGGATTTCCATAGCCGCCATTTTGAATCTTGATTCGCATAGAATCATTGGACTAATGGTACAGCGTAAAATATATAGAAATCATGTAATGTTCAGCATGGAATATTTATCAGTGCTCTAATGCCAATATCCATGTTTCCATTAAAGTCCCCATCTTTCCCATCATGCATTTGGTTTTCATAGATGATTTATACAAGCTCTGCAATTAGTGAAAAACTTCTAGCAATTTTAGGTAAAATATGTCAAATATTAGTATATTAGATTTCGTCAGAATCCATCCCAGGATGCACTTTTACAGACATGGACAGTGGCACATGCAGATCCTCTATAGGGGGTTCATAGTTTTTCCCTGAGCATGTCCACTTTTTACAATACGTTGGTCATCCGAAGCACAATTTACTAGCAGATTTTCTGGAAACAAAATGTGGATAACTGAATTGAATTTGCCAGTTCTTCCTCTTTTAACGTAATGGAAGCAGAGTATTTACAAGAGACTAAAACATAGAGGCAATGAATGTATTATTATTCATCATCAGGCCTAATGCATAAAGATTCCAGTGGTGGAGCAGGCATATCAATGAGTTTCTTCTCTTTTACATTTGTTTAATTTTACCATCAATTCAGAACAGATTCCAACAGCTTCCCGACAATAACCAAATAGGAGAATGAGGGGAATTGGTGTTAATTATATACAGATGTTAACATCGACCGTCCAGAATTTGAGAGATGTGCAGAACGGTAGATTGTGCAATTTCTAAAAAGCTGACCCCGATACTGGATGTCCAGTGGATTTACTTTGGCGACCAAGATAGTTACTCTGGCGTCTGTAACCAGCGATCTCATGGGCGTCCAGATGGACGCTCAAATTGCTTATTTGTGCTTTATTATGTTAATATCTATGTGCTATACATGTTTCCATAACACAAGCGCCCATCTTTACCACCATGATTTCGGTTTTTATACATCACTTATACAATGATATAGCTATGATATTGGGGAAAACATTCTTGCAATTTCCGATAAAAACGTTGCCAATATTTGTATGTCAGATTTCAACAGAATCCATCCCAGCATGCACTGCAGCAGACATGCGCAGTGAGACATGCAAATGCCCTATTGGAATCGCTAGAATATTACTCAACATAACACCCAATGCCCTGTACGGCAAACGCCCTGTATTATGCTTGCTACTACGGGGATTCTCGGCTAAAGGAGAAGGGGTAAACTTGCAGCCAGGGATTGGACGCACTATATGGGTCAGATCTTCAGAAAATGTACAATTTGTCTTCACCAATCCTCTCAAATAACCCAAATTTAAGACGAAAATCAGGTTCAAAATACACACAGACAGATGTATTGAATGAATACAATACAGACTACACCCAGATATACTCAGTATTTATCATTTTTCACTCTAATTTAGCAGAATCTGAGAGATGTGTAGAGGTTTAGATCGTGCATTTCCTCAATATCTAACCCACATTCCCATGTCTCTTGGGTCCAAGGCCCGTGATTCAGACCGCTCAGCCTCCTTAAACCCCAAACTGCAGACCCCACAGAATCTGAATCCAAAATGGCGCCATTGCAACTCCCCTATTGATTGCCTGGTAGGAGATATTTAATCTGTGGGTACGCACAGGAGTCGGAGCATTGTAAAGGGAATGATGGAAGAGCGGGCGGGATATCGTTAGTAATCATATATTTGGAGACTTTTCAAGCAAAGCCTTTCATATTCACAAAGAGCAAAAGCCTCACTAGATTATCCCGAGATTAATGACTTTCCTTGGTCATAGATTGACTGTAAATGCTTATTTAAAGACGGGAGGAGAGTATTGTAAGCGTTTGTAACTGGCTATAAAGAACAACAAAACAATTCAATTACTGTGAGGCATTCATTCTTGGCTATCGGCTTTAAAATGAATAATTATAGGCCTAGCTATATAACTAAAGCCATACCACTGCATTGGGTTCTATCAAAGAAAAAATTCCCAACTAAAATTGCATCTATACATTATATAATGTTCAGAAGTCCCTACTTTCTTTCTCTTTAAAGTAAATGAAGATTAAAAGTCATGATCATTAGGGAAATTGCATTTACGCCAATTTGAATTATGGCTTCGCTAGGAGTTGTATGTCAGAGTCAAACTAATGCCAATAAAGGGTCAGATTTTTAGAAAATGTACAATTGGCAGCTGTACACATTTAGTAAATTCTGCTAAATTAGGCTGCAATTTGGTCAATACTAGGTAACTTCGAGTATATTTGGCATTGCATTGATTTTAGCAATCTGTTTGGTTAGGTTGAACTATATTTTGAACTTTATTTTCGTCTGAAATATGGGTTATTTGAGAAAATTGGCGAAGTTGAATTGTACATTTTCTGAAAATATGACCGACACATGACCTGCATTAAGCAGTCAGTATCAAAACATTTTACATAAAAAACTTCAAGGTGTACCTTATGAGAACACTACATTTCAATCACCTCCCTCTAATCACCTCGTTATAATCGTTTTTTTTGGAAATACACGTTTTGGTCATTGTGACACGAAACAGGTTTTCTACGAGATTGTTAACAGAATCTTAAAGAATAATAACGATTGGACTAAATGGGGTAAAGTGGGAATAATAAGGATTGGACTGAATGGGGTAAAGTGGGAATAATAAGGTTTGGACTGAATGGGGTAAAGTGGGAATAATAAAGATTGGCCTGAATGGGGTAAAGTGGGAATAATAAGGATTGGACTGAATGGGGTAAAGTGGGAATAATAAGGATTGGACTGAATGGGGTAAAGTGGGAATAATAAGGATTGGACTGAATGGGGTAACATGTGGACAGCGGTATAGTTCCTCGCCCTGGAAAATTATGGTTTTCATTTTAAAATCCTTCTAGTAGGAGACTGAATAAAAATCATCTCAATGATGAAACGTCAGAAATTCATGCCTTGAACAATTTTAAACCCCTTTGGCCCTTATAAATGTTTAATTAAATGTTTATCTTATGATTTCCATTTGGGCAAGAAGCAAGCTCCTATAAATTCACTCCTTTTTATGATGTTTTCTTACACTGCCTGTTTGATACATTGCCTCTGTAATCTTCAACAAGAGACACTTGCTTTAAGACCAGAATCTCTTTCTGGGGTTTCCTTCTAAAAGTCCATACATTTATAATGAGAATTAGAACCTTTATGAGCGTTCAGGAGATTAAAAAACATTACCTAAACAGCGGATTTTACCTCAAGTAGCGACGATAAATCGCAAATAGTCCCTATGGGGAGGTAGAAAGCGGGGGAGATTGCACACATTACATATATAATGGCTTTATAATGCAGAAGCCAGCTTCTAAGCTTCAATATAGGAAAGTGATTGGATTTCCCTGGTATACTTCATCCACATTAGCAATAATTAAATTAAGCTCCTCCTCCTTTGGACCTCCTCCAGCTGCAAATCCTCATGAATTTTTCAATAGCAAATAAGCTCCCTCATGGATGTATTAAAAACGAGGGTGGTGTAAATGAATAGAGGCTTACAATGTAAAGCTGTTTTTGACATTAAGATTCAACATTTAGTTTGATATATGATGTCTGAGGAGGAGGGAAATGTATCTTCATGGCAGATGTTTTCTTTCTTGACTTTGTAATGATTAAGTTTTATTATAATCTCTGACTCAGAGTTCAGACATTTGTTTATATTAAAGCTGCAATATGAGTCAGATTTTCAGAAAATGTACAATTCAACTTCGCCAATCTTCACAAATAACCCAACTTTCAGACGAAAATAAAGTTCAAAATGCAGTTTAACCTAACCAAACCAGATTGTTAGAATCAATGTAATGCCGAATATTCTCGAATTTACCTAGTATTGACCAAATTGCAGCCTAATTTTGCAGAATTAACTAAGTGTACAGCTGCCAATTGTACATTTTCTGAAAATCTGACCCACGTAAGGTTGTGGTCAACAAATATTTCTTATACAGGCGACGCTTGAGAAAGTCCATGGTGGATATAGCTTTTTTTCAATGGAACCGTTTTAAATATGCAATGGCCTACAACAAAAAACATAGCTTGCACTCAGGATCCTCAAAACTCACCCAATATTCTAAAAACAATTTCACCTCAGCGTGTGGCTGCGAGAGGTGGGTGCACTGGGACTTCTCCCTCCATACAAGTCAATAGATTATGACATATTCAAACATGACATGACAAGAGTGAAATGATTGAAATGTAGGGTTCTCATAAGGTGACGGTTGAGAATGTTCATGGTGGATATAGCGTTTTTTCAATGGAACTATTTTGAATATGCATTGGCCTTTAATAGAATAAGAAAAAAAAAAAAAAAAAATAGATTGTACTGAGGATCTACAAAACTTCCCCCAATGTTCTCGTCCTTCTCGTGTCTGTTCTAAGGTATTTTATTATTTTTACTTACATTCTTTAAGCTTCTGTTAAAAATCTCGAAGAAAACCCGTGCCACAATGACTAAAACGTGTATTTTCTTTAGAAATAAAAACATAGATTGCACTCAGGATCCTCAAAACTCACCCAATATTCTAAAAACAATTTCCTCTCAGCGTGGGTCGGCCAGAGGTAGGTGCACTGGGAGTTAAAATCCTGAATCTCCCTCCATACAAGTCAATAGATTATGACATATTCAAACATTATTGGATCACTGTCTGACAATGATTGATCACAGGATGCAAGACTCCCACAGAAGCTGAGTTCAATCTTCATTTTTATGGCATACTTTCCTCCCCATCAGCTGGGTCTCTAGTAGTGCAGCCTGTGCCCTATTGTCATCCAGTACCTGGGTCAGATTTCCAGAAAATGTACAATTCGCCTTCACCAATCCTCTCAAATAACCCAAATTTCAGACAAAAATAAGGGTCAAAATACAGTTCAACCTAACCAAACAGATTACTAGAATCAATTCAATGCCAAATATACTCGAATGTACCTAGTATTGACCAAATTGCAGCCTATTTTAGCAGAATTTACTAAATGTGTACAGCTGCCAATTGTGCATTTTCTGAAAATCTGACCCACCTACTGTGTTCTCGGATGCATATTTAAAGTTCAGTCCTCCGTGAGGATATTACATATTGCTTCATTACTATGCTGTAACGTTGGGTTAACCGTGTCTGTGTGGAGGTAGTGGTGGGGCTAGGTTGTCTCTATTGGATGTCCGTATGTTTAATCGAGATAAAGTGGATGGTTGTTTGTTTGGGGGGATTGCATGGTGTTTGTAATACATAAAGATGTGTTTTCTAACTGAATATGGCAATATGACATTGTGATGTGTTTCAGCAAAATGAGTCACAAGTCACAAACAATAAATTTTTAAATACGATATTTGAAAAGATGAGATCAAGCCGATTCCAATGATGATAAACATTAGGACAGCTAATAAGTTTTTATTATATTTTCAGTTTGATATTTTTATTTTTGAAAAAAAGTTTGCAATATTTATGGCTGGACAATCGGTAGTAAAGTAGCTAAATGTACTCCATAGGATGACTTTAGAAATGCACGACAGTATTGACATTTAGTACATATATTCATGAAACTTCAAGCACTAGATACCCCCAAAATGAGAACAAGAATAAAATGGGTATGGGCCTTAAGTCAGAGAAAAGGCAAGCCCAATGGAACATGGGTTTGGGGTGGGCGGCACTCTTATTCTGAACAAACTTTGTTGATAAATTATGTGTATTCCTGAATTACCATGCTGCAGTGGATGCATGGTAGAAGGAACATTCATTCAGGTGGTCTGTTTTACTTTCGGCTGAGTTATATTGAGGAATACATGTGTGATGTGTTAAAGGAAAATGAGTCACAAGTCTCAAGAAAATGGATTTTCATCAAGCCGATTCCAATGATGGTGAATAATAGGTCATCTAATGAGTATTTCTAGATTTTAAGTTAGATATTTTTATTTTTGAAAAAAGGCTTGCAATATCTCTGATCGGGCAATTGCCAGAAACGCAAGAATATATTTAATACACTATCCTGAAATTTGGGATATGTATTCATACGATCAGGAGCATTATATACACCAACGATGAGAACACTACCACAGAGCGACAAACTACTTTGAAACATTTCCATTTTGCGACTTGTGAATGATTTTCCTGAAACACATCACATGTTTTAAGGGAAAATGCAAACATAAACATATAGATCCTAATTGGAACATCGTTCATAGGGTATTGTGTGACTGTGACCATACAATAGGTGGATTATGGCTGCCATAAATGGGTCAGATTTTCAGAAAATTTACAATTGGCAGCTCTACACATTTAGGAAATTCTCCTGCGTTAGACAGAAAAATGAAAAATACCGGGTATATCTGAGTATATTTGGTATTGCATTGAACCAAAGTATCAGTTATGCTATGTTAAACTGCATTTGGAAGCTCATTTTTGTCTTAAATGTGGATTATGTGAGAAGATTGGTGAAGGCGAATTGTACATTTTCTGGAAAATCTGACCCAAATGGTAGGTATAAGGTAACGTTAGTTATGGACCGTACTGGTGGCAATGTTAGTAGGACAATAGTACTACTGCATACCTCTATACAGCATTCAGGCATTCACCTGAGCTGCTCTCCGGTAGACTATGGACTATAATGCAATGTCCCAGTAATTGGGCGATATGTTGGACTAGCTATGATGGGGTTGTGTGGAGTTATATGGTACTCTGGAGATGTATTGTTGGGACTCTGGAGAGGTATTGTTGTGAATATTCTTTTATTGAGGACCAAAACATTTGAATGGGGATGTTGGATTTCCCCCATATATGATTTCTGTATGGAGTAGATACCAACACAAGTAGTCGGTTGTTTGGAATGTCAAAAACTATGGCAAGAATGGAGGGAGGAGAGGGGTGGTAATAGAAGTTTCTGGAATTGACAACATCGCCATATTAGGGCATGTGCGACGCAATAGCAATGACGTGAGTTGTAGGATATATGGGTGAGATTTTCAGAAAATGTACAATTGGCAGCTGTACACTTAGTAAATTCTGCAAAATTAGGCTGCAATTTGGTCAATACTAGGTAAATTCGAGAATATTCGGCATTGCATTGATTCTAGCAATCTGTTTGGTTAGGTTGAACTGTATTTTGAACTTTATTTTTGTCTAAAATTTGGGTTATTTGAGAAGATTGGCGAAGTTGAATTGTACATTTTCTGAAAATCTCACCCATATAATACTGGATAAAGAGGATAAGCCGCCTGATATTTATAACTTCGCAGAATTATTTAAATCATTGATTTCTACCATACAAAGTTATTACATCAGTCCTGATCAAGGGTCTATGTGGTCCTGGGTAAGACCATAAAGTGCCTTTCTGTCTCTTTCTCTGTCTCTCTCTCCCTTCTTCTCTATCTCTATTTCCTGGGTAAGACCATAACGTGCCTTTCTGTCTCTTTTCTCTATCTCTCTCTCTCCCTCCTTCTCTATCTCTATTTCCTGGGTATGATCATAAACTGCCTCCCTCTCAGCTCTCCCGTCCTTGATATAACCTTCAATGTGTTGCTAAGGGCGTAAAGCAACTGATCTCACTCACTCAAGGGTCTATGCATGATCGTATACTGCACAAAATATGGTACATCGGGTATGCGGACTGTGCCAAACTATACTATAGGAACTTTACCTATGGAGGTAGAAATGACTCGGGTGGGCTAGGGGGACATTTAAACCACACTAATTAGCCTTACATTATATCTTGTATTCATAAATAAAGTTGCTATTTCATTTATATAAATACCTCTTTAAATTTTGAGCTGCCCCTGATTGGTGAAGTCGCCAGAAAATGTACAATTCACTTCCACCAATTCTCTCAAATAACCCAAATTTCAGACGAAAATAAAATCCGAAATACAGTTCAACCTAACCAAACAGATTGCTAGAATCAATGCAATGCCAAAAATACTCAATATTTACCTAGATTTGACCAAATTACAGCTGAATCTATCAGAATGTACAGCTGTAATGTACAGCTGCCAATTGTACAATTTCTGAAAATCTGATACTTCTGCGTGTTTCCTTCTTATTGGTCTGGCTGATTAGGTATACTTATTTATTGGGTTTAGTTTATATACCTTTCTTTCCCTATTCTGAAATGCATACAACATCTTGGCTCCGTGGAGTTTTTGATGTGGACCTTGATGTTTGATATGTCTTGTGCTCATTGTAATAGGAGACATGCATGCACGGCAGCGCATGTTAGTCGGACTCGTATACAAACGGGTAAAATCGTCAAAAAATGTACAATTCATATTCACTAATCCTCTCAAATAACCCACATTTAAGACAGAAATTAGTTTCAAAATACAGTTCAACATAACCAAACAGACTGCTTGAACCGAGACAATACTAAATATACTCAGATATATCTATGTTGATGATTTGTCAGTCTAATTTAGCAGAATTTACTAAATCTCTTGATCTGCTAATTGTACATTTTCCGAAGAGCTGACCCATATAAATAATGGTCCAAGTCTTATATCAGTAAAAGACAAAATAAATGCACCAAAATAATAGCTTATTCCTATGATATCTGAGAGGTAATGAGCGTCGCATCGTGTCATCATGTATTACACATGGAGAGTATTCCTGAACATGGTTTATTGGCACTAGTTTGACTTGACATACAACTCCTAGCTGAGCCATATTCAAAATGGCATAAACGCAATCCCCCTCGTCGCAAATAATAAATTTTGAGATACCATCATATTTGAAAAGACGAGATCAAGTGGATTCCAATGCTAGTAAACATTAAGGACATCTAAAAAGTGTTTCTATATTTCATGTTTGACATATTTAGTTTTGAAAAAAGTTTGCAATATTCCTGGGTTGACATTCACTAAATATGGGTCAGATTTTCAGAAAATGTACAATTCGCCTTCACCAATCCTCTCAAATAACCCACATTTAGGACAGAAATGAGCTTCAAAATGCAGTTTAACATAACAGATCTGATACGTTAAATCAATGCGATACCAAATATACTAATACTATACCAGATATCCCCTAAATTTATCATTTTTCAGCAGAAGTTAGCAGAAATTACTAGATATGTACACCCGCCAATTGTACATTTTCTGATAATCTGACCCATATACTCTATAACATGACCTTCGAAATGCACGAATACATTTGATACACTGTCTTGAATTTCGGGACATGCGTTCATGTCACGGAATGCGTTAAGCACTCTAAAAATGAAAACATTCCCACAAAGAGATCTTGTGGATTTGAAAAAATGCAATTTAGAGATTTTGTACACATTAATATATATGAGAATTTCATTCTGACAAGGTTTTATATCATACAATCAATCAGAATAGGATAACGCATCATCTGCTGATCAGGTCTGCCTGACGGCCCTTTAACACTATATATCAAGAAGTAAAATACATAGTTTATACATAGTTCAATAGTTATTTATATATCGAGATTTCCGAATTTATAGGCACGTGTTTTTCGTTCTCAATGTCATTTAAGTGGCTATAACACATCACATATAAATGAATAAAAATCAACATGATACTGTATTAACAATACATGTTAATAGAGTGGTATCAAGATCCCTCTTATCGCCTCACCTGAATCACTTACTGGATGTTGAATGGTATATTAGGTATCCTCCGGTGGACAGGTGGTGTTGGTGGTGGGTTCAGTGGCCTTGTATCTACCAGCATGCTGTGAGTACGCCCAGGAGGGGGCCAGGTGAGAGCCTCCTCCAGTGTACCAGCCAGGGTTAACACACTGGAGGAGTTGATTACCTTGTGTTAGACATGGGTCGGGCCATCAGGGGGTGTACACCTGGACGTGGGTTGAACTATGGATTGGGGACGGGTGGTAAAGGGTGTTGGCCTTACACAGTCTAGGCCCAAAGTTGAGAGAGTCCCTTCAAACGGAGGGAAAACCTCTTGCCTCAAACCATTATAAGTGCCATTATAATTCCATTAGAAAGCCTAGTCCTAGGCCAGGAAACCGAATAGCAAAAGTGCCATTATAATTCCATTAAAACCGCAAAATGGCATTATAATCCCATGAGAACGCCTAGTCCTAGGCCAGGAAACCGATAAGTGAAGTAGGCGTCCAATCACTGACATACAATTCTTATCTGATCTGAGGGTTTGGGCCTAGTCTTACTAGGACAGCGGTGGCACAGTGGTGTAAGTGACTTTGTTTGCTTTGGGATGAGATCTGGTAAATTTCTAAAAATGAGGTGTTTCTCTAGTACCCCTAGCCATAAAGTCACTCTATATCTAGTACAAGAAGCAACCTTCACCCTCCTATCATAATTTACAGTGAGAAGGTTGATAAAATAAAACGTTTAGATTTAATTTTATATGTATTTCTCTTGTACTTACTATATGAACACTTATGTTATTGTTGTAGTGACGTAGAGCGTTCCGTCGGAAGAACTGTCAAGGCAGAGACATGTGACCCATTCTTTCCGTGTAGGTTATAATTATGTAAAAACACATTGGAAACATTTCCATGTATGTTTAGATTTAGATTTTAGATTTAAAAATATTTTATTCAGGAACTTCGACATTTTCATACAAGAAGCACAAATATTCTCAGGGGAGCCTAAATTATTAGAATTTTTTTTTACATAATACAGCAAACTGAGAGTTAAGTTACAGATATTTTGGATAATAATATAATAACTTTATGACTCTATCGAACATAGGAAGATGGGTAAATTAAGCTTGTTTTTAAATATATATATATATACATAAATCAATCAATCAAAAAATAAGAACAGTCTCCATACTCCTGTTACATAAGGTGATGCAAAGTTGTAGGATGATTAAAATACATGTAATACAGTGTGTCGACGCCGCGCTCTTTCATATTAACCATTAATAATCATATAAATTTCAAATAGTTGTACATTTCTTCAAAGAAGCATGTGGTGAAAGTAACGTTATTCTGTACCAAGGTATCGTGAAAAGTACATAGCAAAGTAGATTATCCACAGACCTAATTCATCATGAAATATTATTTTTGCGACATGACACGCTATTTGGTGCTCGTGATCTCTGAGAGTACACTTTCCAACAGTCTGACTCATATATAATATATGTCCAGGCATAAAAGAAATGGAAAATGCTCCTCTGATATTTGCTGTATAATGAGATATGGCCCAATGGCAGGCAGTGCTGTGCGACTAAATTAATACATAAAATCAAGGACCGCCATATCAGTTATGGCCCAAAAAACGCTTCTGTTCAATCAAGAATATCTCCTGAATGAGGCTCTTAACAAAATACCCTGCATTCCTAAGGGTGCATAAATTGAATATATGCCTTAGTATGTGCATTTTTATGTGTTATTAATACAAAGGGATAGGTGAATTCCCAGTGGGAAGATTGTTTATAAATAAATTATGGATCTTCCGATATTATCAGGGTCGTTTAGATTTGCTCTATTTCTTTTATCTTTTTCTTTCCTCCTCCTCCTTCCTCCTCCCTCTGCTTCATCTTCGTCTTCTTTTCACTCTTAATCTTGTTATTTATCTTTAAGTCTATATTTCCTGATTACCTATGACACCTAAGTTAATACCATTTCAGTTAGAACGGGATCGGCCTCTGCATGTGTGCAGCCTCTTATGTTAGAAATTGTATTAGAAGGAAAACTATTACCGTGAAACAGAAGCCAAACTGTCAAACTCCTGTTTTTGATCTTGTATCAAGTTTGGCATGGTAGTTGTCTAGATGATAGTTTCCTTAATCATATCTTTCGAGAGTATAGATACTTTCCCTAGAGGTAAGACATGGATGGGATGGGTACGTTCTTCAGATGTTTTTTTCAGGAGGCATTTGTATTTCGTATTATATATATATCATAATATATGGTAGTTTCATTTTCAGTCTTTTGACTGAAAATGTCATAGGTACCCTTGCCATATTCAGTTGGAAAATACATAGTGATGCCATCCAAAGCCCTGGTCTGGGGAAACAGTATATCCCAGAATCCCATTTAATGTCAAGTTTGAAAGTCCAAGACACTAACGTATAACGTGTACCTCTCAGCTCTCCCGCCCTTGATATAACCATATTAAATGTGTTGATAAGGGTGTAAGGCAACCAATCTCACTCACTCAATACTCATGGTGATTGAGGGGAAGGGAAGGATAAATCATCCATGAAGTCCTCTATATCAGCCGCAGGCGATTTAATGATTCAAATTAGTCCTAAAAGTATATCTTACATCTGAAATCTATTTCTATAATATGCCAATACAGAAATATCTAGCACTGCACGCTTCTCTGGATGAGAGACCTGTGCCATGTTTCATATCTAATGCAGCACACTAGTGGACCTAACAACAACAGTCATAACCAAATACAGAACAGCATATTTGAACATAGCGCTGTGTTGATGTATGGGGAAATTTATCATTATATCTGACCCATCGTTGCGCTACAACGAACGCCGTCTGTGTTAGATATGAAACGCCCTACTGGATTATAATGTCTTCTTTACCAGTGGCGATTGCAACTCCCCTATTCCCAGCCACTGAGTGGCTGTCACTCTCATTGAGTTAGGAGACCTCTCTGAGCTGCATTGAGTTAGGAGACCTCTCTGAGCTGCATTGAGTTAGGAGACCAGTGGCAAATGCAACTCCCCTATTCCCGCCACTGAGTGGCTGTCACTGTCATTGAGTTAGGAGACCTCTCTGAGCTGCATTGAGTTAGGAGACCAGTGGTAAATGCAACTCCCCTATTCCCGCCACTGAGTGGCTGTCACTCTCATTGAGTTAGGAGACCTCTCTGAGCTGAATTTTATGTACATATGTATGTTATATTCTCCTGTGTATTGCTGCCATCATTACAGCGGGGTGACCTCTCAGTCACACTCGTGTTTATCCCATTCAGCGCAGCAAGCAGTGAATCAATTGTGGAGTAAAGTTGCCTACTTCTATGGAGTGTGGCTTAGACTGTCAGCAAATGGACCTTTTTGTACTTGTAAACTACATTTAATTTAAAGGTTCTTTTATTGGCATAAACATATAATATATATATGTATGGAGTATGGCTTAGACCGTAAAAAATGGACATTTTTGTACTTGCAAATTACACTTAATTAACGGGTATTCTTTATTGGCATGAATATATATATGGAGTATGGGTTAGACTGTCAGAAAATGGGCATTTTTGTACTTGGAAACTAACATTAAATCAAAGGTTTATTTATTGGCATGAACATATATATAGGAGTATGGGTACTCCTTTACTTATATAGCTTATATAGCTTTTTGTACATTAATTTAAAGGTTTTTTTTATAGACATGAACATATATGTAAATGTGGCTTACATACACATCTAAATCATCACAGTCAGTGCAGATAAATAATCAATTTCAGAGTTGAATAACCTATGGAGGTATGTGATGTGAACTTTATGAACTTGCTATTTTAAAGATGATGTATACTTTATACAAAAAGATAAGGTCCTCTGGGGTAACCAAGTCTAATCAAGAGGACTGTCACTGGTTAGATTCATAGATGGATGTATCATGGAACTAACCTTTTACCAAAGACTAAATGTCAATTAGCATTTGATGACCTTCAGGAGCTTTATATTAAGCAAGGTCTTGATACTGTTAGAATATCTTTTCTATAAACAATGCATTTACTAAGTAACAGACAGTTCAAAACAACGAGAAAATAGTCAGTTAACGCTTTAAAAGTCTTTCAAAGATTATCCCGCCCTTATATGAACATGCCAGGCATGGGTTGGGAAGGCTTGATGTGTGGTTTTCCTTTTCGTGTTGCTGTTTTCTCTGATGTCTGCATTCTGCAGCCCATGTTTCATCTGATGGATTAAGAAGTGAGAAGGTGTCAAGGTTGTCTAAAGTTAAATCACGAAGGAAAAAAACCCCAAAAGCGCATATCATAATCAACGCCCTTTGAATCTGGGCATCAAACTATTGGAAATCTAAGGCCTAAGAGTGGTGTACAAATGGCGAACATTTTTATGAAGACACGATGAATGTACCTACGACATAGCATTTTGTCTCCACTACTCAGAAATCATTCCGACCACACAAGAGATGTCATCAAGTTGATTGTATAACTAAATATAGATATGATGGTCATTCATTAGTTTCGAGGTTTTTGCTCTTAAGCCCGATCCACACCATCCAAGTTGGTTTTGTCAATGTGGGGGAGTTTTTACGATTGCTATAAGAGTTAAATAATGGATGTCAAGATTTCGGCTTCATCAGTATGGAGCTTGACTTGGGCTTATGCGCAACAACCTGAAAACTATAATGTATACCTTGGTCCACAACCCAAACCCCTTTTTAAAAAATGCCCATCATATAGCTCGGAGACCCATACTTCATGACGAGTCCATGCGGCGTCCTCTCATTGTAGCAGGGCAGAATGGCATGGGGAGACCATGGGTAGGTGATGGCCCTTGAGCCCCAATATTGACAGGGCTCCAGAGGTTATATCTCTAATCAAATATCAGCCACATGGACTCCACCACAACACTGCCACTAAAACAGACAAATGGAGCATACGGGCTAGATCTGCAGAAAATGTACAATCAGCAGCTGTACCCATTAAGTAAATTTTGCTAAATTAGGCTGCAATTTTGTCAATACTAGGAAAAATCCGAATATATTCGGCATTGCATTGATTCTAGCAATTTGGTTAGGTTGAACTGTATTTCAAACTTTAATTCTGACTTAAATTTGGGTTATTTGAGAGAATTGCTGAAGGTGAATTGTACATTTTCTGACGACTTCATCCACATAGAGTGTTTAGTCATGTGCGGCAAGGCATATGGTGCAATCATATTCTGACTGCGGTTAGTGGGAGGAGGAGGTGCTTTGTGGTGGCGGGAATTATTCATTTTGTTAATAGTAGGAGGCTGATTGCCTACAGACATATTGAGTGAGATCTATGGTGATTGTTACATTGTAACAATTCATCCTTACTCCTTCTCCCAGCCTGCCTCTTGTATGATATTGGTTGTAGCAGAGAGTAGGGGTGGTGGGGGTTTGTATTTGGGGGGGGAGGCGGAAATTAAGGCTATTGGGTAGGAGTCAGCAGAAAAAACTTGTTGTATTGTATGTTAGTAAGTACATTAGTGAGGAATCCATTCTTGTATTAACATCGTAAAAAGTTAACTTGAATTATTTGTGATGTGTTTTAGGGAAATGAGTCACAAGTCGCAAAAGATGTATTTTGAGATATTATCATATTGGAAAAGAAGAGATCAAGCCAATTCTAATGAAACCATTAGACACATATAATGAATGTTTCTGTATTTTAAGTTTGATATTTTTATTTTGGAAAAACAAGTTTGCAATATTTCTGGGTGGACAATTACTGGTAGAATAGCTAACTATAGTCAATAGTATATCCTTAGAAATGCATGAGTATATCTAATACACTGTCTTGAAATTTGGTACACGTATTCACACAATTTAAGGCGGTAGACATCCCAAAAATTAAAGAATTCCCACGTAGGGATCTTGTGAAAAAAACACTTTGAAATGTTGCCACATGAATGATATTGGTTGTAGCGGAGGAGTGGTGGTGAGTCGGGGGTTTGTATCAGGGGAAGGCAATCGGGTAGGAGTCAGCAGAATAATGTTGAAAACTTGTTGTATTGTATGCAAGTAAGTAAATTAGTGAGGAATTCAGGAATTCAATCTAGTAGTGCGGCATGCTGATGAATGTAAAGTTCTGTCAGGTCAAACTACAATACGATATTTACAATTAAAGAAATCTTAAACATAGACAGTTCCAGACGGGGCTCATTATCAGGGTAACACGAAATATGATAATAGGATGTATCCGAATTAAGATTTGGTGACTGGTGGAGGTGGAGGTAGAGGGGCCAAAGCAAAGCAGGATGGGTCATTATGACCGGAACAGGGGCCAAGCCACCTGTGTTTACATTGTGTGGGTGCAGGTTCCAATGGACGCAGTGAGGGCCCTTTATTAAAGTCATTTTAGAGACAGAAAAACATCTAATATTGCCACCAAACTTGAGGACATATGAGACAACACCATGGCCGTGGCCATATTTTAAATGCTATGTATATCCAAGTATCTTTGGCATTGTGTTGATTAAAAGTATCTCTTTCTTAGTTTTAAACTGCATTTTGAACATAATTTTTCTCTTAGATTTGGATTATTTGAGAAGATTGGGGAAGATGAATTGAACATTTTCGGAGAATTTTACCCACAAAGTCATACTATGAGTGAATTTGGTATGATATTTGTCGTAATAGCTAAGAATGAAGCTTTAAATGCGTCAGATTTTCGGAAAATGTACAATTAGTCTTCACCTATCCTCTCGAATAACCCAAATTTAAGACAAAAATGAGTTTCAAAATGTAGTTTAACAAAACAGAAATGATACTTTAAATCAATGCGATACCAAATATACCCAGATATACCCGGTATTCATCATTTTTCAGCCTAATTTAGCAGAATTTCCTAAATGTGTAGAGCTGCCAATTGTACATTTTCTGGAAAATCTGACCCAAATGCACTTAAGTAAAAGACCGTCAGTTCAACTTGATCCATCCATTCTCTATCTGATAGGTGTCAGTTCATCCCTTGACCGCCAGGCTTAAATGTGACTTTCTGGACACTAGGGGGCGTTTATAGCGTCTCCTTGACCAAAGTAAATCAATGGTCAGCCTCATCACTGACCAGTGATATCAATCTGACCAAAGGAAGAGCGGAGAAAGAGGAAAAATGTCAAAGAAAGAATCCTTTATGTCACTATAAGAACAGCCTTTCAATGCACTGCACCTTTGCATTGACAAAGCGAGAAAGTGATGGAGTGGGGAGATCTATTAATTATATTAGATTCTACGCATGTATCAAACGGTTAACAGGGAGTTGAAAGTAAAGGAGAAACTGTCCAATGCCTTTCATCTGCATAGTTGCTGGTTTTAACACTGATTCACAGGTAGGCGATATATAGGTCAGATTTTCAGAAAATGTACAATTGGCAGCTGTACACATTTAGTAAGTTCTGCTAAATTAGGCTCCAATTTGGTCAATACTAGGTAAATTTGAGTATATTCGGCATTGCATTGATTCTAGCAAACTTTGAACTGTATCTTGAACTTTAATTTCGTCTAAAACTTATTTTTTTATTATTTGAGAAGATTGGTGAAGTTTAATTGTACATTTTCTGAAAATCTGACCCATATTATAGCCGAATCATCAACCCTATACCTTGCTACTGTGTACGCGTGAATAGTCACTTGAATGGGTTGTATGTACAGCTAACCCATATTATAGCCCTGGTTTGCTATAATGTATGCCACATTGTTTGATGAAATACTTTTAAAGTATACTTTTAGAGTATATTTAACTACCTTTCTAGTAAATGTCCACCCAAAAATATTGCAAATTTTTCAGAAAATAAGAATATCAAACTTAAAATATAGAAACACTTATTACTTGTCCTACTGTTTACTATCTTTAAAATAGGCTTGATCTTTTCAAAATTGATATCAAATCTTAAAATTTAGTTTTTTGACTCATTTTCCTGTGACACATTAATATGCTGCACCGTGATATCCAGTAGGGAATACGCACCATGCATACTCAATAATACGTTATTAACATTGTTGACAATACATAGTAATAAAACAATTAATCAAGGAGTATATTGAACAGTCGATTTGTACTAGACCCACCCCAGGCAATTACTGCACCAATGTCTCCTTGCCAACAATATGATGATTCGATGAAGGTAGATATGGT
Organism: Sthenelais limicola; assembly: GCA_942159475.1. NCBI lineage: Eukaryota > Metazoa > Annelida > Polychaeta > Phyllodocida > Sigalionidae > Sthenelais > Sthenelais limicola. The sequence goes on along the minus strand of OW804095.1, from coordinate 10,099,876 downwards.
TGATCAATAGCATTAATATCTGTTTCAAGTCAGAACCAATTAGGGGCGTCCTACCTAGATCTCTGTAACATAATCAATGTTACTGGGATTAGTGAAGGTCGATGGGGTTCATGTACCTGCACACTAACTGAGTCAGATTTTCAGAAAATGTACAATTCGCCTTCAGCAATCCTCTCAAATAACCCACATTTAAGGCAACAATGAGCTTCAAAATGCAGTTTAACATAACAGAACTGATACTTTAAATCAATGCGATACCAAATATACTCAGATACACCTAAATTTATCATTTCTTTAGCAGAATTTAGTAGAAATTATTAGATATGCAGAGCTGCCAATTGTACATTTTCTGTAAATCTGACTCTACTGCATTATGGGTAGACCACTACAGAAGAAACAATGTTAAATACGACACCGCGAATGAGCTTAGCCCCAAGGTCACCAGGTCTCAAGGTCACATGTACTACCTTGACCCCCATTGCTCTAGATGGAAGACCAAGGTTACTAGTGTGTCTCTACATGGTATTCCCGTGGATTTGATGAGCATATTAAGGATGATTGCTGGTATTTCCAAATATAATGGTATCAGCCTGATTTTTTCACGCTTTGTACTCCAAAACATGCCAATTTCAAATATAATTTTTAAGGGGTTTTCTGAACTAGATTTTTTGTTATTTCAGTTTTTAAAACGTTTTATCCATTTTAAACCATATCATCGTGGCTGAGTAATCCACAACGACTAAACCTTGTGTGTCAGGTTTTCAGGAAATGTACAATTGGCAGCTGTACACATTTAGTAAATTCTGCTAAATTAAGCTGCAATTTGGTCAATACTAGGTAAATTCGAGTATATTCGGCATTGCATTAATTCTAGCAATCTGTTTGGTTAGGTTGAACTGAATTTTGAACTTTATTTTCGTCTGAAATTTGGGTTATTTGAGAGGATTGGTGAGGGCCAAATGTACATTTTCTGAAAACTTGACCCAGAGTATGACATTTACTCCAATGTCAATGACACCGTGTGATTGCACGAGTCTCTTCCTCCTCCTCCTCCTGCACTCTGGTCCCCATTACGACTTGTTTTCCTTCCCCCTCCGTCCTCCCCAGTCACCTTTGAGGATGTTTTTTCCCCTCTGCATACCACCCTCTGAGCTGGTATTATTATATTGGAGTCGCTCTTTTCATCTCTTTGCATGTGCGAGCCTTTCAGAGGGGTTCCCCCCGTGCTTCCTGTCCGTTAGTGTGATGTATGGATAGACTGGGGGGAGACAGAGGGAATATTTACACCACGAGTGGTTGGCGTTTGTTTGTGTTTGCCCCCTGCCTCCACACGAGTATTTCCCACAAAAACAAGCACTCGAAGGGTGAAATCGCCAGAAAATGTATAATTCGTCTTCACGAATCCTCTCAAATAACCCAAATTCAAGCCGAAATGTGGTTAAAAATACAGTTCAACCTTACCAAACAGTTTCCTTGAACCAACCCAATACCAAATATATTCAGGTATATCTAGCATTGACCATTTTTCGGCTTAATATAGCAGAATTTACTAAATATTTTGAGCTGCCGATTGCACTTTTTCTGACGATCTGACCCAGATAGTGTCAGCAGTGGACCCAGGGTATCACTGAAAAAAGTGAAGGGTGGGTAGGGATGTGGGGAGGGGGATGTGGGGCAACTTTGAGTCCTTTTTATTCTTTCATGTAAAATGTGTTTTGTATAGACTATTGGTTTGATGATGATATTTAATAGGGGATTTGCATGTCCGCCATCTTGGATCTTGAGTCACATTCAAGTTGTATGTCAGTGCCCGAGGGATATATTTGGTCAAGAATTTCTGGTGGTTAATTATCTGATCTACTCTGATTTCCTATTTCTAGGATAGCTAACATAAGATTAAATAATTATGTTATCTTCCCCACTTCAAAACCACCCCTGATGAAGGGGTCATGGGCATTCAAAATAGAAAGGGTACCAACTGTCATATATACCACTGATATGAACCATATGTATCTAGCTAAATCTCTCTCTCTCTCTCTCTCTCTCTCTCTGTAAAGATGTTATTTATACTTAGAGGCATTTCCCGCCGAGGCAGGGTTTTCAAATGGGCCCAGTTTGGCTGTCGAATAGGATGATACAAGTAGTAATTCAATAGCATATGTGATGTGTTTCAGGAAAATGAGTCATAAGTCGCAAAAAATAGATTGTGAGATTCCATTATATTTGAAAAGATGAGATCAAGCCGATTCGAATGATAGTAAACAGTTTAATAATCCAATAAGTATTTCTAGATTTTAAGTCTGATATTTTTATTTTGGAAAAAAAAAGTTTGCAATATTTCTAGGGGGTAATAAACAGTAAAGTAACTAAATATAGTCCATATAAGGACCTTTAAAACGAAAGGATATATTACATACATTGTCCTGAAATTTGATACACCGATCGATATATCCATAAGTAATTAGCTCTCAAAAAATCAGAACATTCCAATGAAGTGATCTTGTAACAAAAACACTTTGAAAAATATTATTTTTGCGATTTATGACTCATTTTCCTGGAACACACCACATATGTAGTATATAAATCAGCGTTAATTCGAAAGAGAAAATACAGGAAAATACTATAAAATCTAATAAAATTTAGAGCCTTCAATTTGTTATGGGAATAGTCACCCTATACGAGTGTTGAGGTGGGAGAAACACAGAAAGTACATAAAATTATGTCCTTTATGGGTAGAGACGATGAGTCACAGATTCCAAATCTATCCATGACATGCACAGATCTGAAATAAATATAATTAAATTCATTATAGGACAAGTAAAACTTAGCTAAGACAGCTTAGGCAGGTGGGTCAGATTTTCAGAAAGTGTACAATTGACTGCTGTACACATTTAGTAAATTCCTCAAAATTAGGCTGCAATTTGGTCAATACCAGGTAAATTCAACTATATTTGGCATTGCATTGATTCTAGCAATCGGTTGGGCTAGGTTAAACTGTATTTTGAACTTTATTTTCGTCTGAAATATGGGTTATTTAAGAAAATTGGCGAAGGCGAATTGTATATTTTCTGAAAATATGACCCATAAACATCCCATGAATAAAGCCCTGAGGATGTGTAATTACAAAACCAAAACAATCCCCACAGTGCCTGATATGGAGGGAGAAACGCACGCTTGTGGCCTTACGTAGTGCATGATTGATATTGACATACCTTAACATGCACATCTAGCATGCTATCATGCAAACATTGTCTTTGATCTTGGATTCATACTCCTGTGGGCATGCAAATGAAGAAGACATTGTTCTTAAATGACAATCTTCCAGTCTGTTTGGAGTACACAGACTCTATTAAAAAACATAGCATATATGGGTCAGATTTTCAGAAAATGTACAATTTATCATCACCAATTCTCTCGAATAATCCAAATTTCAGACGAAAATAAAGTTCAAAAGACAGTTCAACATAACCAAACCTATTGCTAGAATCAATGCATTGCCAAATATACTCAAAATAGCCTAGTATTGACCAAATTGCAGCCTAATTTAGCAGAATTTACTAAATGTGTACAGCTGCCAATTGTACATTTTCTGAAAACCTGACCCATATATTGCTTTAAAACTGCATTCTCAGCTAACACCCGTCAAAAAATGAAACTGTCTATTTAAAAGTCTATTCGTTCCAGACCCATCCATAGGTCACCCTGATAGAATATTAAAGGATTTTGACCTGTTCTTCGTGGTGCAAAAACCCCAAAATCCCAAGATAATTATTTAGAAGACCCTCCAAAATCTCACATTTTTTACTCTATCATCCTCTTAAACTTTAGGAATCCTTTTGGAATCGAGAATGTAAGGATAACACTGGCTAGATAGGTATATAAAGAAGCCAACTAATTGCACCATTAATCACATTTGATCCAGATTGCTATCATGATTAGCAAAAAACCAAAATCATAGAAATATTCTAGAAAAAGCCATGAATTCATGAAAAACTCGAAGTTCGAGGGATTATAAATGTTCAAGTCACGGTCCAGTGGGTCGAGTAGAAAACTATGGGCTGAATTTATGATAAGTAGATTTCCTGATAGAATATATTTTTCTTCTATATATTAATTTCAAAATTATAACAAATGCATGAGATGATGCCATTTCTGAATTTTCTAAATGTTCAGTTTGATATGCCCTCTAGCTTCTAACTTTAAACAACTTATCAGAATTGTAAATGTCATGTTTGCAAAAGTTATCTCGCATGACACTTCTCTAAAGGAATTGGGTTTCGTTCAACTCCTAGTGAATGTCGTAAATGGGTTCTAAACTGTCGTGATATTAACATTGTCGTAATATTGATGTCACTCCCACACGTGATCTCGCTGACTCATTATCCTTAATGCCATAGACTTGCGCATCCTCCCTCCGCTCATTTCTGGCACAAATTATTGTAATTGCAACTCTTGCAAAAAACATAATTGTGGTTTCAAGAAGCGATTATCATTGTCACGATTCTTCAGTGGTTTTAATCGACCTGTTTTTGTTGCGAAAGTTGATTTTGATCGCATATTTCTTGGGTAATGATTGTAATTATACCGACGCTAGTTCCGTGTAAGGGAAACCATTGTCTGGGGAGTCTATAAGTGGGTCTGGGCAGTCTATAAATGTGTTCTAATTACTGAGGAGGTCTAACTGCAGTTCATTTCATTGTCACACAGTGCTTTAAATGGTAAAATATACAGTGGAACCGCACATAAAGACCACCCGTTTATAGAGACCACCCCTCTATTAAGACCAATTTCTCTCAGTACCAAATTGCTTTCCTCTTATTAGAATAGCCCCTTATAAAGAGAGCACCTCACTATGAGACCACATATCGTTCAGTCCCAAGGGTGGTCTTAATACAGAGGTTCCACTGTATATGAGTCGGATCCCCAATAGTATTTTACACTTTCCGGAATTGAAGAACGAAACTTCCTTGAAAAGGTATATTTTATGTACAATATTTCGTGCTGGTCTCTGCTATTTACATTCTCCCGTTTTCTCTTTTCTAATCTACCAATCTTTACCAAACGTTGAAATCGAATCTTATCACAATTAATTCCTATTTAGTTTCCCATGAACTTGATATTACACATACAAGTTCCTACATTGTTATAAAACAGTAGTAAACATATTGCATACATTACGAAAACTATTTGAACAAATAATAATCTCGGCAATACCAATGGCTCTTGTGTGATGATAAGAGATGAGTAAAGAAGGGTTTCGCATTTGTCTTGAATCTACGATGCCTGCTTTGAGCTACCCCAATGTTTCGCGCCATACATGATTACGTACGTACGTACATGCAAGTAGTTAGGGCAAAATAATAACATCTCACTCACTCCCTCACTCACTCTCAGCTCTCCCGCCCTTGATATAACCATTTTAAATGTGTTGATAATCTTGTTGGTTCCTTTACGCCCTTATCAACACATTTAAAATGGTTATATCAAGGGCGAGAGAGCTGAGAGGGAGTGAGTGAGTGAGATTGGTTGCTTTACGCCCTTATCAACACATTTAATATGGTTATATCAAGGGCGGGAGAGCTGAGAGGGAGTGGGTGAGTGAGATTGAGAACTCGAATCTGTTTCCAATAGAAATCTGAATTAAAGACATGGCGAGACTTCTGCACATCACACTCTTCCTTGTAAATAATAGGAATCTTATCCATGACCTGGCGGATGAACGCTAGATGAACGCACAACGCTAACCCTTCCTCAGTCCGTCCCTCCCACTCCCTCCCACTCCCTCTCACTCCCTCTCCATTATTTTATCATGGAGGGCATTAGTGAGTGCCTTTGTTCTTCCATCCACTCGCATGACTTCCCTGGTCTTGTTACTCTATGGGTCTCCAGGTAGCGGGTCTCCAGGTAGACACCAGCTACCGCCTGGTCTTGTTACTCTATAGGTCTCCAGGTAGCGGGTCTCCAGGTAGACACCAGCTACCGCCTGGTCTTGTTACTCTATAGGTCTCCAGGTAGCGGGTCTCCAGGTAGCGGGTCTCCAGGTAGCGGGTCTCCAGGTAGACACCAGCTACCGGTAATCACAAGTTAGTTTGTTTAACGACCACCTGAGGTCACTGGGGGCAAGCCGACAGAGGGAGTGGTGGGGGAAGGGGGTGAGGGAGGGGGAAGGTTAGGGGGAGGACTAGGAGGAAAGAGGGAGTGGTCGGGGAAGGGGAAGGGGGTGAAGGATGGGGAAGGTTAGGGGGAGGACTAGAAGAAAGAGGGAGTGGTCGGGGAAGTTTAGGGGAAGGACCAGGAGAAGAAGAAGGGATGAGAAGAACAAGGAAATAAGGAGCAGGGAAAGGAAGAAGGGAGAGATGGAGGAAGAGGTATGAGAATAGAGGGCGAGGTGGGGTGGGAGGGGGAGGCAAAGGGGGAAGGGGGAGAGGAAGAGAGGGGAATAGGAAAGGATCGAGGAATGGGGATGAAGATGGAGAGTGAGGCGAGGTGGGAGGGGGACTACGAGGGGAAAGGCTAGTGGGAGATCCAGGAAGAGGGAATAGACAGTGGGCCGAGAGGCATTTTTTTTAGTTTTCGTGACCACCTCTTGGGGGTAAGTTTTTTTTTGCATACTAAAGCAGTATGACCCTAGAAATAACATACTATTTTTCACAAGCTCAACTCTTGCACGTTTTTCGGGAAATTGGCCTGCAATAAGACCATTGCTATAATTCAAAACCACCCTCAGAGGCACACAGATTGACGTGAAAATGGAGGGAACATTTTTTTACTTGTGGAGGAAATCCTTCAATTTACTGGAAAATGTGCACTTGGTGGTAGATTTTTAAAATTTAGCATGGTGTTAGAGCAGGCCATGGGATTTTCAAAAAATGCTGGCTACAAGTTGGCTGACCCCCCTGGTGGCCGGTAGCTGCAAAATTCAAAATGGCCGCCGCAAAACACAAAATGTGCTATATCTTTGCTTCTACTGACTAGATTTTCAAGTATAATACCTATTATTTGATGTTTTTGAGTATGAGGATTTCATTTTTTTAGTTCTTTTTATGTTTAAAGGTCATTTCAAGGTCATTTCAAGGTCAAATTTAAATATGGCCTCTGCCATGAACAGGCAATGTCTTATCTAGGCTCCTACTAGCACCATATGTTCATATGTCCAAGTCCCCATGTACAAAGATTTTTAGTTTGACATCTATGTTTGAAGTTATTTTCTATCAAAAAATGCTGCACAGGCCGATATAGCCCAGTAGAAATAGGGTTTCACTCATGAAAATTGCAACAGAAGGTTTCACAACAGTGTTGGGTAGTATTAGGGCCCTTTATTAATATATTTCTACAAAAACATAGGTGGGTGAAAATGCCCCAAATGGCAAAATGGCCACCAGTAAACCTCACAAACTCAGTGTTCCTGAAAAGACGTTGGCATGTAGGCAAAAGTGGACATAACATTTCAATGGCCAACCTCTGCTCCTTTCACTTTGGCCAAGGTGGCCAACATCAATGTAATATTTGATTTGATTATTTAGTTGAACATTCATACAACTTAGCAAATACAAATGTTTTCAAATCAAATGAAATAAATACAATGTGCCATTAATGTTATATCTCAGTTATATTCATTTCATTTTGAGAAAAGATGTATAATGGTTTTGGATAATTCTATTGATATTAGGCCTATATTGCTGCTGCAATAACCAACCTGTTACAAACCATGTCCACCTTCTTTTTAGTTGTATTTGATTGTTTTTTTGGGTACCATCTAAGAAGTTATTAATTATAGGTACAAATAGTCTACATCTGTGACAACTGGCCTGTGTGAGGCTTGTTCATGTCGGCGACATTGGCCTGCATCACAAAAATTGTTTTGGGGAACACTGCAAACTCTTTAAATAATTATACATACCACTACATAAAGACCATGATACCATTAGCCTAATTCATAATGTTGTCCTCTTGGCTGTCATCATTAGCACTGAATCTGTTTGCAGTCACCACCCCAAGAACACCTCAGACTACTGCAGTCACTCTGGCAGTTGCAGCAAGTAATTCTATCATAGCTGGTCAGGAGCATGGTACACATCAGTAGATACAGGTTAGAATTATTCATCTTGGAACTTCCATCACCAATTCTCAGGGAGAGGACTGGGGTGTAGGAAGGTGAACAAAAGTATATGGCTGAGGTTTCTGTATATATATCTAGGTTACAGTGTGTGGTGTGCGAATTTGACACCAGTGATAATGGTCGCCCCCACCACTGGTCGGATGCAGTCAAAGAAGCTTCCTGTTTCAGTGCTAAAACTAAACATTTGTTAGACAACTGACTGCCGTTTCGTCAATTTCTAATCAATTGGAGAAATTCTAAGGCCTGTGTGTTGCTAACATCTTTGATTCTCCTGGTGTATAACATTAGTTTATACCTTGAATACATACTTTCCTGTAAGCATTGGAGTACGCAGAATCATAGTGCGGCACCGCCACCCTAACACTTGACCATAGCTGGATGTAGCAGAGGAAGAATGCACTGCGTCCAGATTAGTTCCAAATTTAAACATTAGAAGGCGGCTAGATCAAATAGCAGTATTTATAGTGACAATTAGTAGCAGTGGTTGTCGGTGATAGGAGCTGTAGATCTGTGGATTTCCAGTAAGTGTATCAGAGACACAAAGTACAGGTGGCATGTTGTAACATGTTTTCAGTGTGGTTTTTTACAAAATCAGTTCCAGCTGTTATGTCCATATATCCCTTTGGAAGGCTCTGTTCTTGGAACACACCTGATCATAGAACCTCCATCTATGACAGAAAGGACATCAGCTGTAAGTTGTGTACACAGTGACCAGCTGCCTATGTCCATATCAGTTCGTACACCCTTTTACTCTAGAATATACTTCCCTCTGTCATGGCTTGACCGTCGGCAATCGCTTTTCCCCAAGAAAAATGTTATTTCTATCCCGACATTACCATTGAGACCATTGCATCTGCCATCTGGGTTGTACGCTTTGTATCTTAGTACTGCCTATAATTATTGGCTTGTTCTCAGCATTTTTCCTGGTGAAAAAACGTCTAATTACCTACAATAGTCCATGTACCATTTCTGTACACTTTTGCTCAGGCAGATTTAGAAAATTGTTCTCACCCGATAAACAGTCTGTAAATTCATCGGCTAATTTTTACCTTGGCATCTTGATTCCACCATTGAGACCATTTTCCTCGAGCATCACAGTTCATATCCCTCACACCAGGACAACCTTAGTTCAGGCTAATACCACTAGGCACCGCCACCCAATTTCCGGGCTGCCGCCCGCGCCAAATGTGCGAGGAGGCAGTCATATCGATAGCAGGGTAGGTGGGTGGGTAGTCATTAAATGAGAAAAATAGTCCAACTTTCTGGATCTTTGCTAAAACAGCTGTTTTCCATGAGATAATGCAGCCATTCTTTGTCTCTCCATGTTCTCTTTATTCTGGCATGTTATATATTCTCACCTGGTTTACCAGAACCAAAGTGAAGAGAAGTAAGCTTCTACATAGAAAGATTAATTCAAACCAGGGCATGTATGCTCCAGAATCATGGCCTATAATTTTCTCTCAGTCATGAATTTTTCTCCTGTAATACCTTCATTTGATTTGAATCAGTAATTGAGGGTTTGCTCTAAACTAAATTAGCACATCCCTTTAATACTTCATTCAATGCCACATACACCCTCTTGGAACATATCATGAACAAACTTATAGTCCAGTCAATTTATGAAAAAGGTCAAAAAAACTAGAACAGAAATGCGGTTTTCACCATGTACTCCCATAAGGGCCCTATATTAACATACTAAAAATGTAGAAAAATTTATCGTTGGGAAATAGGGGAAAATAGCCATTTTCCAAAATGGCTGCCATTGGGAAAGTGCCTAGCAAAAAATCAATGTAACTTTTGATAGAAACATAGCAAATAGATGAATTTGGTGTCTATGGTTGGGTTTTCAAATATGCCCAACACACTGGTGATGTTTAAAATCATTTTAGACATTGCCTTATAACCGATATCCAAGATGGCCGCCATTGGAAATCTGACAATTTTGAAAAAGTTCATAACTTTTGATTGAAACATGGTATAAGGCCAATTTTGGCACCTATTATTGGGTTTTCAGGTATGCCCAATGTTGTGATAACATTTAAAAACATGTTAGACATTGCCTGATAATTCATATTCAAGATGGCCACCATTGAAAATCTGACAATATTGGAAAAGTTCAAAACTTTTGATAGAAACATGGTATAAGGACCAATTTTGTTGACTATTATGGGGTTTCCATGTATGCCCAACATGGGGAGGACATTTAAAACCATGTTATTCATTGCCTAACTCATATCCAAGATGGCCACCACTGAAAGTCTGGCAATTTTGGAAAAGTTCAAAACCTTTGAAAAAAACATAGTATAGGGCCAACTTTGGTGTCTAGTATGGGGTTTTCATGTTGGTGTATGGCAGTAATGCTGTAGGACCCATGCTCAGTAGCGAAGCAATGCCCAGAGCTCAAAGACACTATTTTCTTGTACTGTTAAACCTTCTACTGCTCAGAGATGCCAAACATTTCTCAACCTAAAGATTTACATGAGAAACCTCCTGAAAAATAATCATAATGTTTTCATTCCCCAACTAACCTCCATCCATTTATCATGTTCATTACTGATTTTTAACCATGCCAATTGTAGGCAGCAGGAAGACTGCCTAAGCAGCGATGCTGTACCTTATTTTCCTGCTTAATTTGTTTTTAAAAATAAAAAAAATAGATCAACAGCAGATCAAGTGACTAAAACATCTTTGGAATAAGCAAAGACAAAAGTTGGCTAGAGAGTCCCTCTGAAACAGGAGAAAGTTCCACAGACCATTGTCCTGGTGATACAATTAAGTTGCATTGCCTATATCTGGCTGTAGTATAATGAAGATGGTATCCTGAAGGGTTTTCTGAGAGCAGAAAAAAATGGCAATTGTGAACGCCCCCTTGCATCAATCCAAGAAAGTTTCTCCTTACAGTGCTGCTCCAGAGCACAATATTGTATAACAAAAGAATACATCCCTATTTATAGAACATGGTCAGACTAGAAGAAGATCACCCAGATATCGATATATACTTGGATGGTCTACAGATTTTGGGGTGGTCTTTCCAATGTCCTGGCTATTGAACAGGAATTGATATGCAGCATATAAACTACTAGTTGTCTTACTAATGGGTGGGGTATGTAAGAGTTGCAAAGGCTAGTCTGGGGCAATTCTATTTCTGCTTGCCCTCAACTGAACCAAGCTATACAGGGATTTACTGGCATGACATATCGCAATAGTAAGCAACATGTAGAAGCTTCAAACACCCAACACAGGTGTGATTGCAAAGCTGGTAAACCTTCTTGATGTATTAATCCCTTCATAAAGACAGAAACATTGCATAGTCTCAGGTGTAGTGGCTTCAGTACCTGTGAATATTGATGAAGCTCAAGTTGTTGGGCAAAAGCAATGCAGGGAAAAGCTGTGGTAGAATATTTCTACAAAAGGAAACAACAGGCTACAACACTTTAACCCAAAGCAGCTATGGTGATAAAGAAAGAGTCTATACAGATTGACCTACAGATGATGATCCACCACGGGGTGCCACAGGCACCACCAAGGGTACCAGTGGTCAGTGGAAGATGACTCTAGTTGCTCTGAGAGAGAACAAAGATAGACAGGACCTGCTCAAGTATAGGTTTTGTTGCTACCCTACAGCTTTCTCTATGGAATGAAGTAAAGTGTCATCAAGTATCACTGTTTTTTCAAGCACATCATGTTTTCAATGTAGGCACCTTGCTACATAGAATCTTTTGAACCTGTGGTATACATTGGAGGACATCTGTGGCAATTATGTTCATTATGTGAAAGCCAAGTATGATGCATTATTATGTTTGTTGGGTGCTGGGATGGCTCTTCAGTAAAGGACACTTGAGATGAGGATCAAAACTGCCTCTGACAGTGAAGAAGGAAGTCATCCTGGGAAATACATAAAACAAAAAGTGATTCCTCAACTTATTGAGTGACATGTTGGTACAAGCTGACCTTGTCATTGTCCAAACTCCTATGATTGCTGCTACTGACAAAGAACAATTGTTGTTACAGATGAGACATACATACTTATTCTCTAACCTATGCTGCCAGGACAACAGTACCAACAGAGGATATTTCTGAAGCCAGAGTAAAAGCATGAATGAACAAAGATCCAGGTCTGGCAGACTGGCAGACCAAAACAATTCCCTTGACAAACTTTGTTACCATCAGTTTCATCAAAAAGTTATGAGAAGGACAGCATGTGTGCAGACTAAGACTCTACCCCCAACTTCCAGTAGCCCTACTCCACAGTCTACTAGTGACAGTTATGGTTAGCTACAGCCTTTAGCCCACAGACTAGGGTGGAAAGTTAAAGAAGGTCTGATGTATCCAGCAATGATGGGCAAACCACCAGCACCAGATTAACTGTTGATGATGATTATATGCAGCTGTACAGTAGAATGTAGATGCATAAAGTGCAATTGCAAAAAGTATGTCATTGACTGCTCCTTCAGCTGAGGTGAATGTCATGGAACATCACACCTGAATTCACCACTAATAGATAGGAATGTAGAATGTTGTTAGCAAAAGCAAAGCATAAATTAATGGACAGACTGTTGAATATAATTACAACATAATATTACAACAAACTTGAGATTATTTATACATCAGTCAATCAATCAGTAAATTCAACTAATGTTCTGACTAGAGACCAAAATAAAACTTGTACTAAGTTCTATCAAACTTTGTGAATTATTCAAACACAATTGGCTAAATTTCTGGGGTGGCCATCTTGAATATATGTCAGGCAATGTTTAAAATGATTCTAAATGTCACCACTGTGTTGAAGCATACCTGAAAACCTGATAATAGCCAACAAAATTGGTCCTTATACCATGTTTCTATCAAAAGTTTTGAGCTTTTCCAATATTGTCAGATTTTCAATGGTGGCCATCTTGGATATGAGTTGTCAGGCAATGTCTAACAAGTTTTTAAAAGTGATCACATCATTGGACATACCAGAAAACCCCATAATATACACCAAAATTGGTTGTATACCATATTTCTATCAAAAGTTTTGAACTTTTCAAAAAATGTCAGATTTTCAGTGGCAGCCATCTTGGATATCTGTTATTAGGAAATGTCTAACATGATTTTAAATATCACCAGTGTGTTGGGCATACCTGAAAACCCCATTATAGACATCAAATTCATCTATTTGCTATGTTTTGATCAAAAGTTACATTGATTTTTAGCTGGGCAGTTACCCCATGGCAGCCATTTTGGAAAATGGCTATTTTCCCCTATTTCCCAACGATAAATTTTTCTACATTTTTAGTATGTTAATACAGGGCCCTTGTGGGAAAGGATGGTGAAAACCGGATTTCTGTTCTAGTTTTTTTGACATTTTGGGTTTTTTGAGCTAGATTGCCTGGACTATTATTCCATTCTTCTAATACACATGTACTGGAGATGAAGGCGGTCAACAGTACTCTTTCCTATAGTGGTGTCCATATAACATTGCCAGGAAAGAAAGAAATTCTGGTGTGGATTGCAGGCAAAGATTCAAGTTTCCAAACATGTGCTAAAGATGCTAATGTGGTGCTGGCGTGAGACGGGCTGGTTCCGACTTATTCCAGCTCCACAGTTCTAGTGACCAAAGCAGAGCTGGGGTGGCATGGTTATATGGTGGTTGTATGTGATAGGAGCCTTGTTCACATGGGCTAAGAGGCATCACAGGTTGTAGTGTTTTAAACTTGTTGATTCTACATGGTATTTTAAAATTGTGTATGTTATCTCTTCATGACACCTTTACTCTTATGTATCTAATTTCTTTGGCATGTGACTCCCTTTTATGTAATGGTTAATTAACACTCTCTGAGCTACAACTGTGCCAGATGAGATTTGGTACTAAAAGATTTTGGCTGCCGAGGACCTGTAAGAGCCTGATTGCGATCTAGATTCATATCATAGCCTCTGTGAACAGGTAGATATAATCTAGACACTGCAATTTGGTGCTGTGACCTTTGGGTCTGCTAGTTGGCCGGCATCTAGTGAGACATCCTCTACCAACATAGCTTCTAGCACTGAAAGCTCTGTATGCCTGTGAGGGAAGGGCTTGCAGCGGTGAGACCTGATTGGTTGCCTGAACATTATTATTGAACATTCTCATCAAGGACCGGTATTGGTCATGCAGGAGCAGCTGCACCAACCGCACCAGGGCAGGCTGGGCAGAATGCATTGGTAGCTGGGATGAGGTATTTGCCTGTTATAGAAGATGTGACAGATAGTGCGGGCAAAGAGGCTGCAGCCTGCTTCCCTACGTGCTGAACAAGGAAGAGACCTTGAAGTTGAATGGGAAAATATGGTTGGGAAAACAATTGACTGGGTTGGATAGTTTCCCATTATTGAACCAGCACCAATACTACCAGCTGTGGGACTTCAGTTGGAGCAATCAATGGTTCAGAGGTAGCAACCTCAGGTATATGATGGGGCCCATGGAGAGTTGGTTTCACCAAATAGGCCAGCAACGATAAGTATGCCTGGGCATGCCATGATGGTACCGGCAAACCCACAGCTAAATGCAATGACCAATAGTGAGAAATGGGTGCCTATAACACCCAGCAATAGCCAAGATGAAGAATCAGTATCCACAGGCACACTAGATACCTGCCGGAATTGGGAAATTTTGCTGACGAAGGCCAAATGCATACTTGCTCAAGTGAAGAATGGGAGATGGATGTGACCAAGGGAGTCTAGGCCTGCAGCACCGACAGACTTAACAGCTGGACAAGGGCCTTCAGGTAACTGCTTTGCATGGCTGGGGTGCATTGAGAGCTGCAGCTGATTTGGTGCTGGAACTAGCTGGATCAAGAGAGGAGGAAGATCTTCTGTAAACTAGGTTGCTAGGACAGATAGATGAGATGGCTAGGTTGCATCTGAGGGAAAAGGAACATAGACTGGCTAAAGAGAGAAGCGATGAGATCCGATTTATTGAGGGAATTGGAAAAAGTGCTGAAACCTAATTGTTAAGTCCAGACAAGACTTAAAATAGTGTTGAATTATGTCTAAAACAAAGGCCTTGGCCCTTGCAGTCCTTGGCCTTTATTTCACCATAAACAGCTTCACCCACCAAACCTCGGGGAATTAATACCATACCATGCCCTGATGAAGGACTAATGTGATCCGAAACGTTGGCAACTAATGTGTAACCTATTTTGATTCATTAAACTCAGCAAACAAGAATTACTCTTGGGTTTTCATTCTGGTTAATGGCGCTTCCCTATATAAGAATTAATAACATAATTATTGGTTGTGTTTGGGGTATTTGACAGCTTTACAGAGGCAAAGTTCTGAGAGTGTTTCTTTCTTAAATATGGTCACTTTTCTTGCAATATCAAGTAAGTGTTGTTGATTTCCATGTCAGACATGTCATTACTTAGTTCCTGTTAGTGATATTGGAATAAAGATGAGAAAAAAAATACATTTGAACATAAGAGTAAACAAAATAAAATGAGTTATGCCATGATAGTTGTGCATATCCACAAAAAACATGGCCATATTAGACCATTGTATATGCATGCATAGATTTCATTAGTGTAATCCACATTTCAAATGCACCTAATTTACTATGCTATTTTGAATGGTCACATAAATCAAGTTGCACCAATCAATGATGCTCATTTCATGATGCTCAGTTCATGATGCAACGTTGTAGGTGCCTGCTTTTGCCAAGTCAGAGGACTGCGAGACATTAACTAAAGGTAAATATTGATCAAACAATGCTTATATATATATATATCATGGCATGAAAATGGAACTAAACTTGAGCTGTATATGTGGCAAAGCATCCACAAAATGCTTGGGGCTTTTTGTGAATGTCTGTCACATGTGCCTTCAACATGGGCGAAAGATATTAGCCAATACCCAAGTCTACATATTTTGGAGATCTGAAGGAGGGAAGGGAGCTAATAAAAGAATTGAAACCATATGCTGACAATGGGTGAGTCTGGCATTGAAAACAGCGCAACGGGTGGGTGGAATTTTGCAGACCCCTCAGAAAAAGAGATTTTTAGGAGGTGTCCTAATGGGATTATAATGACATGTTATTGTTATGGTTTGGAGCAGGGCCTTGACTAATAATGATTATTAAACAAATGAAAAGTCTTTGAAGCTGCATTGGACTGATAGTGATACATCAGTTGAACCAGCTTATGCTAGTTTGACTGCTGGCTAATTTATAGTAGAAATGTTTTGATGACTTATTGGTATCATGTCTCTTAAATAGTGCATTGTTTTGTTGTTACTCAAAAGAGCAATGTCCAGTATAAACAACCACAAGTGTGGTGTCATATTCTAGCATTAAGTTGGACAATGTTCTCAATGGGCCTTAACCAAATATATATTTTATGATCGGTGGAATATGTAAGAGTAAGAAAATCACAACTAAAGGTAGATGTTATGTAGGCCAAATATTTGAACAGGTCATACAAAAATACTGTGAAGACCAAGCCATATGGAAAACTAATTTAAGGTTCCGAAGATCCTCAACAATGTAAAAAATCTTCACCATACCATGTAAATGTACGTCTGAAACAAGGCTACAGGTGTTACAATATAAACTATTGCATGGTGCAATAACAATGAACAAGTTGCTAAAAGAGATTGATATTAAAGACAAACCAAATTGTAATCATTGCCCTGAGGTTGACACTCTAAGTCATTTTTTCGTCAGCTGTGTAAAAACAAAAAGGGTTTGGATCTCAATCTTAGAATGGATATATGAAGTGGACTACATCAACGGAGAGACAATAATATGTAAAAAAGAAATAGGGTAACCCCCTCGGTTAGAGAGATTTTATTTGGCATAGAGGAAACAAATGCACAAACTGGATTTTTCTCCAAACAAAAGCCTACATTCATATGCAGAAATTATTCAATGGTGGCGATATGAGCCTGCTGTCGACCATGCATGAGTTAAGAATAAGAGCTACTCTGGTAAAAATAAATATAGGTGGCAGTGAAAAAAGGACAGATGAAAGAAAAATGTGGATGTGCCTACTAGATGATATCTCTGAGTGTGTAGAAAAATTAAAAAGGTGAAACACGAGAAGGAAGCCATGGAATTAAGGGATAAAGCCCCATGAGTGACCTAAAATCTGCAGGGTTGAACCCCTCTTTTTTTAGTTAAACTTAGTCATTCTTCCTTGATGGTATCTCTTTTTGTAATGAATGAAGCCTAAACTGCCTTTATCCTAGATGTAACAATACTTAACGGAACTTAAAGGAATAAAACGATGTCGCAAGAACAAAAAAAACAATGGATCTCTCTACAGAATGGTGAAGAAATGGTGAAGTCCCAACGAAGACACATTTAGTCCAGATAGAGTTGATAAAAGGAGTGCCAGCCAAAGGCCTGACTCCTAGGCTTTATTACAGCAGGGTTTAGTTCCCATACCTTCCTCCAGGGTACTGTTCTAGCTAGGGCCCCACCTGGTGTAACAGCCACTCCCTAAGGAGTAGTGACTCGTTTTGGGAGTACTGCCACCACCTGACGGTATAACATAAGGAAGAAATGCTCTGCTTGGTTAATGGATTACTGCTTATTCAGCGCACCTGGTAAAGTCTCCATTGCGAGTAAAAAACCATGTCAGGATAGAAATACCGGATGGGTAGAACGGTTCAGGCTCCATGACCTGGACATATCAAATGTTGAAATGAAAGAATGGTATGTTATCCTGTATAGATGTACACGGAATGTGAGGCAACAATCCTTCCAGTTTAGGAGCTAAACAGAATAGTTCTATGTAATGAATATTTAGAAAACATTCGCATCAAACCATCTGCAAAATGTAATTTTTGTGACAAAGATAATACAGTATTTCACTTCTTTATTGACTGTGAGAAAGCCCACAAGTTCTGGTCAAGTTTTGTGAACTGGGCGAAAAGAGTAAATTTAAACATTAGGCGGCGGGTAGATCGAATAGCAGTATTTGGGATAGCGACAATTTGGGCAATACTAGGTAAATTTGAGTATACTTGGCACTGTATTGATTCTAGCAATCTCTTTGGTTAGGTTGAACAGTATTTTGAAATTCATTTTTGGCTGAAATTAGGGTTATTTGAGAGGATTATTGAAAATGAATTGTACATTTTCTGAAAATATGACCCTTATACAGTTATTTAAGTCTCATAAGGAACTACAGTATGAATGTGAAATGTACCTCCATTTTCACATGACCCAATTTCCAGTAATAAAGGATGGGTTTATGCATTTTTTACCTGGAGAAAAGGCTTGAATCTTATTTTGGTGGATTATTACATTTTTAAAACATATCTATACCGCCAATAGTGCTGAAGGATGTACAAAGCTCATGGGGACTAGGAACTATTATCTTCTTTTTTTTGAAGATTTTATTTTCACTGGGTTGGCATTCTCCCTACTGGGTTCTTCTAATGCGCCCAGTTTACAAAATATATAGTCAAAGACATGTGGCAAGAGAAAAATGAATCAATACAAAGATACATAAGGGAATCAGAGTTAGATGGATTTTCAATGAAAGAGAGGTGTTCCATAGATTAACCGTAAATTAACCGTGATAGTCACTTTCAAAGAGTGTGCTCACGTTAGTTTTTAAGCAAGATACATAATAATCTGACAGCAGACAGTTTATAATAATTGGATCACTTGATCTTCAGAAACCTAAGACTAAATCCTTGTAGTGGGCTGTTCAGAAAATTGCTTCCACCTGGCCAGCAGAATGGGGGAAATGGGGGTGGGGTGAGAAATACAAAGTGAAAAAATTGACTAAATTCCTTGAGGTCACAGATAAATAGCTTGATTAACAATCTCTGATAGGCCATGGGTAGGGAGTTTAGTCGCATCAGGGGGACAGTATGCAGCCATTATTTCATGAATATTTTTTTATAATTATGGGAAATAATCGTTTTTATTCTGAAAATTGCTGAAATTCAGACAATTTCAACTAGATTTCATACTTTTTAGATATTGTCCTTTTAATTTCATTACATACAGGGCCAAACTATTCCACACGACAGGGGAGGGGGTGGAGGGACAGAGGGGGCATGGGGGTGGTGAGAGGTCTCTTCATCATATTCAGCCACTTGAACATTTTGGTACTGGTCTGGGGATGAGGGTATACATCATGCATTTTAGATCATACAATGCTTTTTTATCATTTTATCATCTAATTTTCAAGAATCTCCTCATTTTAAATCTGCCAAGTATCACTCTGTCACCCTTGTGGAAATATAATTATAGGCGTTTTTTAAAAAAAGTTAAAAATATCAAATTTAATCAATAATAAATTATTTTGCTTGAAATATCCACTATTCCTATATAATATTGATTTAACATATTCCACTTTATAAGTGGAATTACTTTTATATAAAAAATTGAGAATTTATTGGACTGTTAAAGGTCATATTTAGAGGTCAACGGTCAAGGTCATTAGTAGATTTTGAGATCCAATTTTTTGCAAATTTTGCCATTTTAAAGGTATATTTCATCTGCCTGTAATAATTAAACCAAATGCGATAATGGTTACAAAATCTTGAGGTTGACTACTAGGGCAGGCTATATGTCCACAAAATATCAAACATGAATGATAATTTGCATTTGCCATATGCAGGATTGTACCTTGAAACTGACTTCAAATAGAAAAATGACTTCAAACATAGATGTCCAACTAAAAATCTTTGTACATGGGGACTTGGACATATGAACATATGGTGCTAGTAGGAGCCTAGATAAGACATTGCCTGTTCATGGCAGAGGCCATATTTAAATTTGACCTTGAAATGATCTTGAAATGACCTTTAAACATAAAAAGAACTAAAAAAATGAATTCCTCATACTCAAAAACATCCAATAATAGGTATTATACTTGAAAATCTAGTCAGTAGAAGCAAAGATATAGCACATTTTGTGTTTTGTGGCGGCCATTTTGAATTTTGCAGCTACCGGCCACCAGGGGGGTCAGCCAACTTGTAGCGAGCGTTTTTTGACAATCCCATGGCCTGCTCTCACACCATGCTAAATTTCAAAAATCTACAACCAAGTGCACAATTTCCAGTAAATTGAAGGATTTCCTCCCCAAGTAAAGAATTGTTCCCCCCATTTTCACATCAATCTGTGTGCCTCTGAGGGTGTTTTTAATATATAGCAATGGTCTTATTGCAGGCCAATTTCCCGAAAAACGTGCAAGAGTTGAGCTTGTGAAAAATAGTATGTTATTTCTAGGGTCATACTGCTTTAGTATGCAAAAAAAAACTTACCCCCAAGAGGTGGTCACGAAAACTCAAAAAAATGCATCAATATCCCATATGGCCAACTGTCTAGAAGGGAACAGGAGGAGGAGAGGGAGGAGGGGGGGGGGGGGGTAAGAGGAAGGAAATACGGATCAGGGGAAGGAGGAAGGGGGAGAGGAAGAGAGGGGAATAGGAGAGGATGAGGTATGAGAATAGAGGGCAAGCCGAGGTGGAAGGGGCAATTTTGACGGGAAACTTACGGGCAGGACAAGCAGGAGAGGAAGGAAGAGGAGAAGTAGAGGAAGGAGGAGAGGGAAAAGGAGGGGAATGAGGAAGGGAAGAAGGAACAAAAGAAGGAGGAAAGGGTGAATAATAGGAGAGGATGGAGGAATTAGGGTGAGGATGGAGGGCGAGTTGGGGTGGGAGGGGGAGGCAAAGGGATTATAAAGGTATTTAATTTGTGGGGTCTCATGCAGTTCTCCTTGTTATAGACTGTATCAATGAATGATGAGACCGTTCAATATTCTTTGATGATATGATGTTAAGGTACTTGCAATAGAAAGCTTGTAAACAAAAGTGCAGGAAAGAGAGAAACAATAATTAAACTTGTAAATGGTGGAATCTGACCCAATGACCTTTCTTTGTCATGTCTGGTGAGTTCTCTTACAATCTGGTATACCAGCACTAGCTAGCACTGCTCAGTCTGCCTCAATACCATATGACCACTCTCAGGATTCTGTCGAAAGCCCCCTGCCCCTCCCCACTCCACTCATTCTGAAACCCCTTGTTCCCCTTTGAATGTATGATTGTCGTATACAAGTCGTATACACCCCTTTTGAAGGTCATAGGGCCTCGTCTGAAAGCCCTAGTATAGACCCCTCACTCCTATGCCCCTTCTTGAAAGTCCCTCACCCCCATCTGAAAGTTACCCCCACCACCCCCTTGTAGCTTCCTTTCCTATCCATGCACCCCTTCTATACCCATTCCCTTTCCAATCACCTATTTCTGACTATGGTTAATTGTGATGTGTTCCAGGACAATGAGTCACAAGCCACAAATATTGCTATTGTTTTTATTTTTGGTGTCCTTAACGCTTCTTGTAACATGAATCAATATACCAAATTTCAAGACAGTGTATTAAATATAACCTGGCATTTCTAAGGTCATCTGATAAGAGTATATTTAGCTATTTACTAGTAAATGGCCACCCACAAATATTGCATACCTTTATTTCAAAACTAAAAATATCAAACGTAAAATATAGAATTACCATCATTGGAATCGGCGTGATATCATCTTTTCAAATATAATGATATCTCAACATATTTTGAGTGAGTGAGTGAGATTGGTTGCTTTACGCCCTTATCAACACATTTAAGATGATTATATCAAGGGCGGGAGAGCTGCGAGGGAGGCAGTTTATGATCTTACCCAGGAAATAGAGATAGAGAATAAGGGAGAGAGAGAGACAGAGAAAAGAGACAGAAAGGCACTTTATGGTCATACCAAGGAAATAGAGATAGAGAATAAGGGAGAGAGAGTGACAGAGAAAAGAGACAGAAAGGCACTTTATGGTCTTTCCCAGGAAATAGAGATAGAGAAGAAGGGAGAGAGAGACAGAGAAAAGAGACAGAAAGGCACTTTATGGTCTTACCCAGGAAATAGAGATAGAGAAGAAGGGAGAGAGAGAGAGAGAAGAGACAGAAAGGCACATTGTGGTCTTACCCAGGAAATAGAGATAGAGAAGAAGGGAGAGAGAGACAGAGAAAAAGAGACAGAAAGGCACTTTATGGTCATACCCAGGAAATAGAGATAGAGAAGAGGGGAGAGAGACAGAGACAAGATTATGGCATTACCCAGGACCATTCAACACATTTTCTTTGCGACTTGTGACTCATTTCCCTGCAACACATCACATATGTGAGAAATAGGAAAGCAATAAAACTGCCTCCACAAACCACATTCCTGACAATATCGCTGTGTCCTTCCCTTTTTATCCCTGCCTCTCTTCATCTATCTAGAGCTCGAGGGCCATGGCGGCAACCAATACAATAAATAAATCTACCCACCGGGCAAATATTGCAGGCAATATTTCCTGCCTCATATGCTTCACAGTTTGCTTATAAAAATGTCAAGCGCGGGAAAATGGTTTAGCCAGAGGTGGTCAGGCATTTATTAGAGCCGAGGTGTGGTGGAGTTTTGATGTTCCCTAATATCGCTCAGAATGATTGAAGGTGTTAGCTGTGTTTGCCTTTGGCGGACTAATAGCATCCAGTTTTTCTGGACAATGTCATATATGTGGTGGATATGTGGATGGAAGGGATAACTTTGTGGGAGAGTAAATGGGTGAGTTTTTCAGAAAATCCACAATTGGCAGCTGTGCACATTTGGTACATTCTGCAAAATTAGACTACAATTTGGTCAATAGTTGTTACATTTGAGTATATTCGGCATTGTATTAATTCTAGCAGTCTGTTTGGTTTTGTTGAACTGAATTTTGAATTGAATTTCTGTCTGAAATTTGGGTTATTTGACACGATTGATGAAGGCGAATTGTACATCTTCTGACAACTTGACCCATGTGTGTGTGAGGTGGGGTGGGGTGGGGGTAGGCTGAAATCAAAGTTAAGCGAGAAAGAGAAGGGGAGAGGGAGGGAGGAGAGACATTCATTCAATTTCAATCCCCAAGAGCATCCGTTTATTTAGAAAAGAACTTTCCCATAATACGACTTTTATTGTTCACTTAGGTATAAAACAGTTCAACAATACTTGTTTGTCTGGTTTAATTAAAAGCCACTACTCGAACTTTTACAATGGGATTAAATGTGAAATAAATGCCATCACCAACAATCAGCCTAAGGCCTATGAGGATGGACATGTTGTGTCACTTCATTTCTGTAAGCCACAACCCTTTGAACAAATGTGTCGTCTTCATAATGTCGATCATAGTAATTTTATTGTCTTGAATTAAGTGTCGACCGAATGGAATAGAAATAATCCTGCTTTCGTGAATTGTTTTTATGTCAGTCCAGTTGACAAGCCCCTCATTTCCACACATAGTGAATTAAGCTACATTAATTTACATTTGTCAAAGAGAAATAATTCACACTTCTTTCAAGACTTTTATTGAACAATAATGTCACATTCTTAAGTTACATTAATTTACATTTGTCAGAGAGAAATAATTCGCACATCTTTCAAGGTTTCTATTGAACAATACTATGGCATTCTTACAGCAAAAAATTCCGTACGTTACATGTATATCAATAGAGAAACCACTTAACAAGAATGAATTGTTAAGTAGTACAGAATGCCAGCGTAACAAGGCGATGCTAAAAGCCATGTGGGTTAGATTTTTGGGAAAATGTACAATCTACAGTTCTTCACAGTTAATGCAGAACTGTAGATTGTGCATTTTCTAAAAATCTGACCCACCTATGTTATATTTCCTCATATTGGGAGGAATACAAAGTTTTCAATAGTAAAATGAAATTTTGGGAGAAAAACATTAGCAGAAGGATACATTTTATGGCCAAAGTACAATAATATCAATACATTCCTGCACTCCACTCCCTCCCATAACCCCACGCACACGTAGGGCCAATATGACAGCAGTGTAAATCCCCAATTGCCTATAAAAGCTAATTTAAAATGATGGATGAGGAATTGAGCGATAATAGAGGGATATCAGGGCTGTGCGTGGCGCTATAAAGTGCTCCCACACTTGTTCCCGCCTGCATCACAATCAGCTATGTTGCAATCTGCTGTAAAAGCTGTGACTAATGAATGCTAATTATGGGAAGAGGGCGTGGGTTAGATTGTTATTCTTTTTCAGTTGGAAGGTACGCAAACCAATAATAGCAGATCTAAAAGATTAAAGGGATCTTGAAATTGCCTGTAATCTCCCTGAAGGAGTGCATTTTATGGGTATAATTAAAATATCCCATATGTGACCGACATTAATCCCAAAGGAAAGCCGATGGATTTTGCACCAAAAAGTGCACTAGCCGCCTCCCAGTGTAGGTCGTTAATTCTTTTAGTCTCTATCTTATGTGGTTAAAGCTGTACTCTCAGCTAACGTCGGTCAAAAACTAAAGATGTTTTACTTCTTGTTTCATTTTTTTCCAAAACTTCTAACGTTCATTTGGAGGATTTTGTCCAGTTGTTTTTTCGACAGTGTCCTCATAAATTTGTATTTGGAGGACCCACCCAAATCCTTTCCTCTGAAGACTTTTTATCGCTCACCACTCAGCCGCTGGGTTGAGTTGGCATTAAAATCTTGTATATATATATATAACAACAGCAGAATATTGATAATTTCAGACCTCAAAGTCATGATATGAGTAACTATTGTATAAACATATAACAGCAGCAGAATATTGATAAATCCAGTCCTATAAGTCATAATATGAGTAATACTTGTATAAACATATATAACAACAGCAGAATATTGATAAATCCAGTCCTATAAGTCATGATATGAGTAACACTTGTATAAACATATATAACAGCAGCAGAATATTGATAAATCCAGTCCTATAAGTCATAATATGAATGATTCTTGTATAAATATATATACCAGCAGCAGAATATTGATAAATCCAGTCCTATAAGTCATAGTGTGAGTAACTCTTGTATAAATAGATAACAGCAGCAGAATGTTGATAATTTCAGACCTTAAAGTCATAATATGTGTAAATTTGCTTTCTTGTAAATACTAAGAATGCAGCTTTAAAAGAACTCAGAATCCACTATGAGAGAATCACTGTTCATTAAATAAAATATATTCGCTGATATAATGCCCCATACATGTGTCCTTATACCAATTATCCCACGCATGCAATACAACATCAAAGGCTTTATTGCATGGCGTGTTAGTCTCTGTGGCCGACACATCACCTTAAATCACACTTAGGTGTGGCAGCATACTTTATACATCATTCCATCATCACGCCACACTGCTGCTACTTTTTAACTGTGATAATTATGACTGCAATGACCGCATGTAGAGACTCTCACACCACTCAGCAGGGTGAGATTTACAGAAAATGCACAATTGGCAGATCTACATATTTAGTACATTCGGATAAACCAGACTGAAAAATAGTCAAAACTAGGTGTATCTGAGTATATTTGGTATTGTCTTGATTCAAAAAATCCTTTTGGTTAAGTGTTAAACTGAATTTTGAACATAATTATTTTTTCAATTTGTGTTATTTGAGAGGATTGCTGAAGACAAATTGTGCATTTTCTGGCGATTTCACCCATCAGTCTTCACCAGCTGTAGGTACGGGAGGGTGTGGGTGTGGGAGACCTCACCCATGATATTACCTTGTTCACCAATGGTAGGGGTTGGTTTGTGTCACTGTGTAGGTCTGTTACTGTGTCTGTTGGGGTGAATCCAATCCAAATCTTTCTTTTTTTAAAACAATAATTCCGATAAAAGACGCAAAATCTTATTTATGCGGTTGTTTTCATGCGTTGTTCTTACCACCTAAAACGGTCTTTGGGCTTTAAAGCTGCGTTCTAAGCAATTATGACAAACAAATCTTATAAATTAACTGATTAACTGACTTATAGGACTGGATTTATCAATATTCTGCTGTTGTTATATGTTTATACAAGAGTTACTCATATCATGACTTATAGGACTTCATTTATCAATATTCTGCGGTTGTTATATGTTTATACAAGAATTGGAGGATGAATAGGCTAAGAGAAATTAGCCACCGGCAAGCGATAATAAGTGAAGTCATCATAAGAAGGGACTCTGTAGGACTCTTTAGAAACTCTGTAGCAAGAACAACTGGACGCAACCCTCCAAAATGTTGGTCACATGATTTGATTTGATGCTAGCTAGTCGTTTATAATAACATTAATACCCAGTTTGACCATTCGTCTATACAAGGTTTTACCATTTGTCACATGTATTGTGTTGTGTATTGTTTATTTGGGTTAGATTTTCAGAAAATGTACAATTGGCAGCTGTAGACAATTAGTAAATTCTGCTAAATTAGGCTGAAAAATGATGACTAGCAGGTATATCTGAGTATTTTTGGTACCACATCGATTTAAATTATCAGTTCTGTTATGTTAAACTGCATTTTGAAGCTATTCTTCGTCTTAAATGTTGGTTATTGGAGAGGATTGGTCAAGTCGAATTGTACATTTTCTGAAAATCTGACCCATTTCCGAAAACGGTACATCATAATAGATATAAGATAAATTACTCCGACCGGAAATGGGTTGGCCCTTTTCTGTGGCAGCCATAGCTCTTCCAGAGGGTCCCTTAGACTAGAGTTTCCCTTATTAGACTAGAGTTCAATTTAATATAGAGTTTTACCGTGACTGTTGTTTGTATGTGTCTGGGTTCATATGTTACGACCTTTGAACTATATCTCATTATCATTGTTATGACCTGACGACTAATGAATGTGCTTTTTCTCTGCTTATTTCCAGGTATGTATGCCGTTCCCTATTGCCTCGTGACAGTGTGAGAAGGTACAGTGCAACTTTAAATGTAATGTAATGAGACATGAGAGACCATGTGCCCATCACATAAACCATTAGATTAAAACAACTGAAATTTGATTCAGACTTTTTCAGTTTCAGAAATTTCAAAGCATATTAAGTCAGGGAGGGTTAGGGGTTTGAATTAGACAAATAAGCTATATAAATCAGACACAAGATGTTTCCCCATAGACATTCAGAAATCGATGCCCAGACATTCAGAATTTTGTCGGTTTATGTCCGTTTTTTTTTTAAAAAAAAAGGGGACATTACATCTGTTTATGTTACTTAAGTATGTGTTGTGGCAAATCGCTCTTCGTGTGGTAAACAATGGTAACCAAAGACCAAAGTCCTTCCACAACTATTATCAGTATGTTTAATAACAAGGGTCTAAAGAAAGGCATAGGAAGGAATCATGTTACATAACATTTACATCTAGTGTGAAATGTATGAGGACTCTTAGGGTTGAGAAGGCGTTCACTCTAGCTATGTTATTGTTTTAAATAGTTCTAATCGTAACAGGCTTTGTTCTTTTCATCCTAAAAGAGGCTTCTCCAGCTGTCCTCCAAAGATGTCGTGTGTTATCCACATTAAAATGGCTTTTCATCATTTCTATGTGAGAGATTTCATTCTCACATTTGTGTATGCATTAGTTTCACTTCATTTCATTTTTTATATATACGAGTTTTATAATTATAGTACAAACTAACTTTAATAGACATACATAGTACAAAACGTTTTAAGACGGTAATACATTTTTTCTGATATGCAAGCACCTGTGTCCTGGGCGAGTACAATGGATATAAAGGACAAACTGACCATGTGAAGGGCATCTAGAATGGGGCGATCTGATTGGTCTTTTAACTTTATATTTGTATTACGACTCAAAGATGCGTTGTTAAGGGTGGTGGGTGGAATTTCCTTTACGCTTGTTCCCCAATGGTAAATCATCTTCTGTAGCTTTTTGGGTGCAAATTGTCTAGAAGGGATTTTTTGGAAGGTGTTTTTTTAGAGAATATTGACAAAAATAGATGATTTTAATATTCAAATTGTATGATTACATTGTAAGTGCAATTTTAGGTACAGCTATTTTTGTTTTATCTTAATGTCACAGTAAAAGAAGGATATAAGTTTATCGAAATATTGAAAAGGCATCCATGGATCAATGGATGACAATAGTAAAATCTAGCAAAATGTACAACATATGTTGAGGGGGGAGACCCAGTCCTAATTAATTAGAAAATGGATAGCAAAGACAAGGGTTGGCCATGAACACCGCAAAGCAAGGGTTTACCTTTACCCAATATATATATCAAACATACAAGTGTAGTGAACTGGGTTCGGACTCTTAGCAGAATAAAAACGGAACAAGAGATGACACTTATTGCAACAGATTTATTGCACAACTCGCCTAATACCACCCCTTGTGGACCAGCCACATAACAGATAAAAGGGTTCTATAATGCTCATGAAACAGGTGTGACAAGACAATAAGATCAGATATGAATTGTAAGAAGGAAGTCTTTCACATAGAGTATAAGGAGTCGATAAGAGATTTCAGTAAAAGGCAAACAGTGATGAAAGGTATAAAAGGCAGATAATGGGATGACATACATAAATAAGGAATAATCACTGATCCAGGGTTGGAGTTTCGGACCAACCAGAGAGCCCTTTGCTTCCCCTGGCGTAGTCTGATGGAACTGCACTACACCAGCGGACAGCTTCGGACTCTCAGACTAATATAATTATGGACCTTTTAAGATAACATATACACGACCACTACACAAGCAAATATACATGACAAAGCATACATAGCACAACAATGTTTTAAGACGGTAATACATTTTTTCTGATATGCAAGCACCTGTGTCCTGGGCGAGTACAATGGATATAAAGGTCAAACTGACCATGTGAAGGGCATCTAGAATGGGGCGATTTGATTGGTCCTCCCAAGATGCGATGCCAGGTGCGTCATAATTGACAGCTGCGTCAGCCCCCAAATAATATAGACATCAAGGGGCCGATTCAACAAATATGGGTCAGTTTTCAGAAAATGTACAATTTGCAGCTCTACACATTTAGGAAATTCTGCTAAATTAAGCAGAACAATAATGAATACTTGGTAGATCAGAGTATTTTTGGTATCGCATTGATTTAAAGTATCAGTTCTGTTATGTTAAACTGCATTTTGATGCTCATTTTGGGGTTAAATGTGGGTTATTTGAGAGGATAGGTGAAGGTATATTGTACATTTACACACACACTATACAATGAACCCAATACATCCTATTTTCTTTCATTATTTATTATTTTTATACAGCACATCTTCTGTAATAACGACAGTTGAGTTATCAACAAACACGTACATTGTACAATGAAGTTCTAATAATCAATTGAGGACATTAACATTGAGATATGGGCTCATAGATGATAATTCAATACAGAATAACCATGGTCTTCCACCCACCTCTATGTCTATCTAGACAGTTGGCATCCATCCGCCTTTGTTTACAAAGTGTAGCTTGAAAATTTCACATTTCGAACGATGCCCTTAAATTGGGTCTCTCGCATAATACAATGGCCCATCGAGGGGATCTGTGTTTTTCGATGTATCTTTCGCGTAAAACTCTGCTATTTTCACTGTCTATCTACATAAACGCTACCACGCTACAAGTTGTACCGAAGGAATTGTTTCATACGGCCTTATTTAAAAAACAAACAAAAAAGTTGGTTACCCTTACCGTTTCATGGTGTATTCCGAATAGTACCGAATAACGACCAATCAACCTCCACCCCTACCCGTGCAGTTGGTCAGGCTCAGCAGAGCATGACCAATGCTTGTCAACAGAACAATCAACAGCTTTGTGCGGGAGAGGAGTGGGGGAGGCTATATACCCTGAGCACAATAATCTTTCTAAACTAACCAGCCAAGCAGTTACCGTACACCGTCCCTGATCTGGCGGATTTATACTTCTGGACCTAACTCTATTGAACAGGCAGATGCATCATTTCAGGCACTAGACAATGGGTGCAACAATTGCCCTATAGTGGTAGTGACAGGTAGAGGTGGCTGTATATTGATTAACAGGAATCATAAGGCAATGTGCTAATTGTGATATAGTGGTTCCACTCACATGGACAGAGATTAAGGAGCAATTGTGTGGCAGGTGGCCCTTGTCTGACAGCTTGGTACTAACAATGATGACTTATGTAAGGGTGAGATCCAAATAAGCGGAGAGGGATGAGCTGAGGGTAGTACAGGGGGATGAAGGGGCTGGGGGAGTTTACGGGGAAAAGGAGGGAAGGGAAGTTTAGATGCTGAGGGAAGGAAGGGGAGTTTGGGGGCTGAAGGGAAGGGAAGGGAGTTTAGGGGCTGAGGGAAGGGAGGGAGGAGTTAAGGGGCTGAGGGAAGGGAGGGGAGTTTAGGGACTGAGGGAAGGGAGAGGAGTTTAGGGGCTGAGGGAAGAGGGAGGAGTTTAGGGGCTGAGGGAAGAGAGAGGAGTTTAGGGACTGAGGGAAGGGAGGGGAGTTTAAGGGGCTGCGGGAAGGGGGAGGGAGGGGTTTGGGGGCTGAGGGAAAGGGTGGGGAGTTAAGGTGCTGAGGGAAGGGAGTTTAGGAGCTGGGGGAAAGAGAGGGGAGTTTAGGTGCTGAGGGAAGGGAGTTTAGGGGCAGAGGGAAGGGAGGGGAGTTTAGGGCTGAGGAAAGGGAGGGGAGTTTAGGAGCTTAGGGAAGGGAGTTTAGGGGCTGGGGAAGGGAGGGGAGTTTAGAGGCTGAGAGAAGGAAGGGAAGTTTAGGAGCTGGGGGAGCATTATGAATCTGGGGAGAGACAGCGGGGACTAGTGAGTCTGTTTATTATGTATTTACAGTTGATTAATGATGCAGATGAACTAATTTCAATTATTTATTACACTATTATGTTAACACAAAGAAGAATATCATCCAAAAGTGAAAAAGAACCAAACAAAAGTTTATAACTTTAAGTTTTTTCTAAACTTTCCAAACGGTATTGACTTAAAGTATTATACCTTTGGGAATATTGGTATGATTTAGCGAAGGTATTTATATAATAACTTATCATTCTCGTGATTAACAGTAAGATTTCAGTGCCTGCAAGGGTGGAGGTTATGAAGTGCTTTACATCCACTCTAAAATGTCTGATCCACAGAGCAGGTTTCTGTCCGCACAAAGTGATGTGGATCTAAATGTAAACAAAACTAAATCTCCTCGTTGTTTATATTTCCCTCCAGGCACCTATCATATTCACAAGTGTATGTATGCTTTAGATTGTGTCTTGAAAGGGAATTTATGCATTTATGCATGGAATGGACGACATGTTTAAAAGTCTGTTGTTTTAGTTTGGTCCTGTGGGCTATTGTGAAATCTGACGAACAGTATAGGTTGTATTCCAGAATACATTTAGGCTGAGATTCACTTCCTAAAATAATAAATTGATCAATTGAGAATATTGCCATTATTACATCATGAATTTGTTTGCAAACTCCACAAACGATTTTAATTGAGACACTGCTTTGTCATCAATGTCTTTTTATTACCATTCAGTAGAATAAAAGCACAAACATAAGGGACATTCTTACATCTGAATATCCTTTCATAAAGAATCTAGTCTAGTCTAATAACGTGCTGACTTATAACATCTTCCTCCTTCTTTGTCTTTTAAGAAGGAAGACAATGGAGAACAATCTAGAAAAAAAGGATCAAGTTTATATTCCCGATTTTAATTTAAGAGTGTAAGTACGTGAGTGTGACATGAATACATAAGATCTCATGAGACTATGTAACATGTACTATACTCTGTTCAATAAGTAGTTGACTCGGTCTAAACGGGCTTCTATAAGAGGAGAGAAAGGTGGGGGACTTCTGACTTCAAACCTTTGCCCCATGAGTCTCTGTTTGCGACTATACAGCTGTATTGTATTGCTCTGTCTCTGTTCCATGTGCAGCAGCTGTTGTTTTTGATGGAAGGAAGAGCTGGATTTATTGACATATTTAATAAAAGTTTTTAACAAAAAGAAAAAAGGAAGAGCTGGTTATACTGGCCCTGTTTTCCCATGGTTGATTGCAAAGACCGGCTCGCTGGGCAATGGGTTGACAGGTCCTTGTCATAAATAGAAGTACAAAGTCCCCCACTTTTCCCTCTTCTTAAAGGTGGCATTTAGCCCGTGTCAACTACTTATTGAACAGAGTATACATGGATCATTACAACTCCCCTGTTGTGTCGGGTCCGAGCGTCGGACCCTTTGGCAAATACTACTCTCTTGATCTGAGGAAAACACAGGACATTAATGTGGCAACATTTAGGCATCAAGGGGAGAGAGTGGGGGTATGATAAGGAAAACAGTTGGTAAAAATAACTGCTAATTCCCAAAACACTCCTCTCCAGCCTTCAAGTATCATATAAAAACTTCACACAGAGACATAAACATACACACTAGCGCCACGGGTGGAGGTTGGCGGAACCTTAGAGAGACATCTTTCGGTCATATGGCAGCTGTTTCCGGGTCATTAAGGTCAATTTGTGACCTCTTATATTGGTGTCAAGGGTGGTAGGGGTGTGTGAGAAGGGTTTGAAGAGAAATACAAGGTAAACTACCAAGATGGGTCAGATTTTCAGAAAATGTACAATTCAACTTTGCCAATCTTCTCAAATAACCCAAATTTCAGGCAAAAATAAAGTTCAAAATACACTTCAACCTAACCAAACAGACTGCTAGAATCAATGCAATGCCAAATATACTCGAATTTACTTAGTATTGACCAAATTGCAGCCTAATTTTGCAGATTTTACTAAATATGTACAGCTGCCAATTGTACATTTTCTGAAAATCTGACCAAGATACACAGACACACGTTGGGAGATTTTAGTGTCTAGTTCCTCACCCTCCACCAGGTGGCTAAGGGTGGCTGGGAAGATCTTTTGTTTTACGATGTTCTTCCCTGCAGATGGTTAAACCATTCACATAGAAATTATTGTGGTCAGATATAAACAAAAAGCTTGCACAGTCTAGGCCCAGAGATGATAGAGTCCCTTCAAACGAAGGGAAAGCCTCTCGCCTCAAACCGCAAAGCGCCATTATAATTCCGTAAAGACCGCAAAAAATGTCATTATATTTCCATAAGAACGCTGATTCCTAGGCTAGGAAACCGTTTAGCGAAGTAGGCGTCCAATCACTGACATACCACACTTATCTGATCTGAGGGTTTGGACCTAGACTGAACAATCCAGTGCATTTTTGACAGAAAAATGTTTGTTTCAAATCCGAAATAAAAGAGTAAGCCAACTAAACATTACAGCGGGGTGATTTATATAAAATTTGTACATATATGGCGAATTTCAAACCACAAATTCAAAAGATCCTAATGATACAGTGTTATTTATAAGATCCCACATACAACATGCTAGTCTTTATGAATATATAATGTATCATGTTGTGTTTTGTGTTGGCAATCTTTGATCTCTATATTGTCAACCTATCCACACAATAGGGGAGTTGCATAGCCGCCATTTTGAATCTTGATTCGCATGGAATTATGGGACTAATGGTACAGTGTAAAATCTATAGAAAACATGCCATGTTCAGCATGGAATATGTATCAAAGCTTAATAGTCCATATCCATGTGTTAGACATGTTTCCATTATACAAGTCCACATCTTTCCCACCATGCATTTGGTTTTCATAGACCATTCATATAAGCTATGATATTCGTGAAAACAGTCTCGGAAGTTTTTATAAAAATGTTGCCAAATATTTGTATGTCAGATTTGAACAGAATCTATCCCAACATGCACTGGAATAGGCATGCGCAGTGGCACATGCAAATCCCCTATTATTAGATAACTCTTTGATGAGTATCAGGTTAAATCTAACCTAACAAATAACATTTTCTCTTTCTTCTAGTCTTTATGTCTTCGCATTTATATTATTTCAGTTCATATAAGTATACTTAAATATTCCCAATGTTTCAGACTATTTCCAAAACAATTCCCAAACTCATAACACCTGTCAAACATACAATATTCTACCAAATATTATCGTGGTGAGGTTGTTTCATATATAGCTCCCCATAGCAGACCAACAACACATTCTGACTGCTTTATCTGCTGAACGATCCAGTCGTAGCAGACCATTTGGGATTATCGCTATTTCTCCATGCAACAACATTTGTAGAACAAATACGATGCTATCTGCTGGAAGTATGGTTACTCTTGGACTGGCACCATAAATAATAAACTACTGCTGAGGTTATCTCTTGTGGCAGGTATAGTAAGAGTAACTACACTATTGAAGTAAAGTGTCCTGTGATGCATTAAGGGTGGTTTCCACTGGCTGCGGTAAGCCTTATGATGGTGATGTGCTGGTTCTGTAGGTGGAAAAGAGTGACAAGGTCCTCCCTATATGGCTCACTGGCCATCTCGCCACTCCTCTCCACCTTTAGTCCCCGTTTGTTGGGCTAGCCGGGACAGTTATACACATACAGACCAGTTGTACTAGTGTTGGACTTCCGTTTCCGGCCGACCGCTTACATCAACGAAAATACAAAACAATATTTACTGCCAAAAACGGCAAGATCATGGCTTTCCGCTGGTTCATTTTGCTTCAAAATCATTTCTTAATTGTTGTCAATGATAGTAATTGACAGCCCAACAAAAAGGGGACTAAAGCCGTTATATCCTTCGTTCATGGTCCTTCGTTTCTCTAAGCCTCCCGGGAAACCAAGCCAAGGCTCAGGATAAACTCTAACCGAATAATCATAATAACATAGCAAGGCTTACTGCAGCCAGTGGAGACCTCCCCTTAAAGCTGCATTTACTTGCGTGTATGCTATGGTGGATCTCTTGATTCACAAGGAATTATGGGAGATGTATGCCAGAGTATAAACTATAGATGGTATTCTACACTATGCGCGGTCTGGACCATTCTATATGTTTATACACATTATAACAGCATTGTGTGTCCATACGTCCATTCATTTATATTGTAATAAAATATCAAAATAGTTTCAAACATACCTTGTAGATTGTCCTATCATTTGTAACTATTGTCAAACATAAATGCTGCACATCCGCTGTCATGTCCTTCACCTTTACATATATATTTTATTTTTATTTCGTTTAAAGGATCTTATTTAAACTGATTTAAAATAAATCAATTATTTGTGTAACAGTATTAAATAATGGCCAATATAAATAATAAAAAAATACATATATATGACATCATCACATGAATACAACTTCACATTTGCAATCATGGATCTGAAATCCATAGATCATTTATACAAGGTGCACTAATGGTCCAAATATTTCCCCTATTTCCCTTTATAAAAGTGTTGCTGGGAATTTGCATTTCTGGTCTTAATTGAATCCATGGCAGCATGCACTGTAACAACATTGGCACATACAATTCTGTTATCGGTGGCACAATCAACCCTTGCCAAGACGGTGGTCTCCACTGGCTGTGGTAAGCTCTGTGGTAAGCCTTGCAATGTTGCTGTGATGGTTCTATTAGGCAGTTAGATCCTGAGATCATGGTCATGAGATTTGTCAAAGGCTCCCGGGAACCAAGCCTGGCTTCGCCTCGGTTCACCTCGGCTTGTTTCCGGGAGCCTTAGACAAAATGAAGGACCATAAACAAAGGACTAAAAGCTACCAAACCAGCACAACACAATTACAATTTTGATTATGTGCAGCTTATATTTGGTTTGAGCCGCAGCCAGTGGAGACCCCACTTTACACTGCGTTTGGACTGCACATAAATATAATTCCCCAATTTTTATATCGCAAGGCTTACCGGAGAGCTCATTGAAGCCAGTGGACCCCACTTTAAGGAATGAGATGAGAACCTGTATTTTTGAGAGTGTAGAGTCCCAGCGTATGGGCTGATGGGCCGCGCTGATAATTCCTTGATATGAAGCTTCTCTATCTGCCTGTCTACCTCACATGGGACCACCCCCTCCTCCTCCTGCTCCTGTCCCCCCCCACTCCTGTCCCCCCTCCTGCTCCTCCTCCTGCCCCACCCCCTCCTCTTGCTCTCCCACCCCCTCCTGCTTCTCCTGCTCCTCCTCCCCCTCCTGCTCCTCCTCCTGCTCCTCCCCTCCTGCTCCTCCTCCTGCTCCTCCTCTCCTGCTCCTCCTGCTCCCCCCCACCCCCTCCTCCTGCTGCTCCCCCACCCCTCCTCCTCCTGCTGCCCCCCCCCCCCCACCTCCTGCTCCTCCTCCAGCAGCTATATTGGTGCTCTACATGCTGTCCTAGCGCCTTATCCCTCCCCTCACAGTGTCTATATACCACTGTATCCAGTCTTATCCTTCATAGGCAGTCTGTGATGAATCGCCATATGAAGCAACTTATCCCACGTATTAAAGCTGCATTCCCAACTATTATGACAAAGCAAATCCTACCTGGTGAGAGAGTGAGATTAGTTGCTTTAGGCTCTCATCAACACATTAAATATGGTTATATCAAGGGCGGGAGAGCTGAGAGGGAGACAGTTTATGATCATACCCAGGAAATAGAGATAGAGAAGAAGGGAGAGAGAGAAAGAGAAAAGAGACAGAATTTACAAATAATAATTATTATGAATTATTAGGCGTTGCTATTATATATTTTTGTTAATATTACATGAAAATGAAGCCAAATTAACTTAGCCAAAATGGCTGCCGCGTGAGCGATAATAAGTGAAGTCTTATTGGGAAGGAATCGGGCAGGTCCTCCAAATATTAATGAGGACGTTTTAGAAGCCCTGTAGCATAAACAATAGATACAATCCTCCAAAATGTTGGTTAAAGGGTGGTCTCCACTGACTGCGGTAAGCTCTGCGGTAAGCTCTGCGGTAAGCTCTGCGGTAAGCTCTGCGGTAAGCTCTGTGGTAAGTCTTGTGATGGCGCTGTGTTGGTTAGGAGTGGCGAGGTCCTTGCCTACATTTCACTGACCATATAGACAAGGACCTCGTCATTCCTCACCACCTACAGATAACCAGCACAAACCATCGCAAGGCTTACCGCAGCCAGTGGAAACCACACTTAAACAAAGAGATAACAACAAGACCTGGTCAGGTCTGATGTCTATTATATTGATTTTACTGGGAGAATCGTGCCCAGGTTTATGCATGCAAGAGCTGCCTGGGGCAATATTAATTAGTGTAAAATGTGTATTTGTGGTGGATAGACCTGTTGTATGTGCACGCCTACTCCTATTCCTACTGCTACTCCTACTCCTACGCCTACTCCTACTGCTCTGTACCTATAACATGCATATTGAATACATGAATCAGATTGATGAACGTTGGGGCATAGCACACAGACAGAGGCTGGGATTGAGCGAGTGAGAGAGGAAAAGAGAGGAAGAGGAGAGGAGAGGGAGAGAGAGATGAGAGAACAGAGAGAGAGGGAGAGAGAGAGGTAGAAATATCTCAAAATTCAGACCAAACTATGGATTGGTATTCACATAATGTTAACACATTTTCAATGTCTAATTTAACCTAAGTATCTAGGTATTGACGATGCTTGTAAAGTGTATATATGTGTCAGATTTTCAGAAAATGTACAATCGTCAGCTCTCAGATTTGGTAACTTCTGCTAAATTAGAGTCGAATATTTCAAATTCTATGCACATCCAAGTATCTTTGGCATTGTGTCAATTAAAATTATCTCTTTCTTAGTTTTAAACTGCATTTTGAACATAACCTTTCTCTTAGATTTGGAATATTTGAGAAGATTGGGGAAGGTGAATTGTACATTTTCAGGCAATTTAAGTCATTTACTCTTACTTAATTGGTGAATGAGTGAGATTGGTTGCTTTACGCCCTTATCAACACATTGAAGGTTATATCAAGGGCGGGAGAGCTGAGAGGGAGGCAGTTTATGACCTTACCCAGGAAATAGAGATAGATGTCTTACAGCAAAGTGAGTCACAAGTCGCAAAAATGATATTTTTTAAAGTGATTTATTCACATGATCTCTTTATTGGAATATTTTGTTTTTTTAGGTGCTTAGCCCTTGTAGTCATATGAAGATATATCCTTGCGTTTTGAAGGTCATACTATGGAGTACATTTAGTTATTTTACTGGTAATTGTCCACACAGAAATTTTGCAAAAGATTTTTCAAACATAAATATATCAAACATAAAATATAGAGACACTTCTTAGATGTCCTAAATGTTTATCATCATTAAAATCCGCTTGATCTCTTCTTTTCAAATGAAACAATATCTCAGAATCCATTCATAGCGACTTGTGACTCATTTTCCTCTAACACATCACATATTATCTCTACCCTCACTTATAAAACCCTTCTTATCCACACCACCACCTACAGAACCACGGGGGGGTATAGGGGTCGGATTTTCAGAAAATGTACAATCGGCAGCTGTACACATTTCTTAAATTCTGCTAAATCAGACTGCAATTTGGTCAATACTAGGTACATTCGAGTATATTCGGCATTGCATTGATTCCAGCAGTCTGTTTGGTTAGGTTGAACTGTATTTTGAAGCTCAATTTTCGTCTAAAATTTGGGTTATTTGAGAAGATTGTCGAAGTTAAATTGTACATTTTCTGACAATCCCACCCATAGGAAGCCAGGAGACAGGGCCAAATGCGCAGAGACAGGCCAAGACACACTAGTGCCCACTCGCTGTCAGCTGGGATTTCCTGGAGGGACCTTCTCCTCCTGCTGCTCCACGGTTGCCCATTGTCCTGTAGGTAGACTAGAGACCCCAGGGAAGGGCTTGCTCTATTTACAGCCTATTCAGTCCACCAGGCTGGGGATGGTTCATGTTTTATTTTTAGATCTCATAAAGGGTGTATTTCATCTCAAGCTACTTTATCAAAGTTAGGCTTTTGTGTGGGTATAATAGGGAAGGGGCTGGAGTGGACAGGGTTACCTTAGCTTTCACGATCTGCTGATTATTCTCTGTCTACTTTATCTGAAATTACAGTAAAGTCTCTTTATTCTTGTCAACAATAGCATGGTATCCTGATTAGTGGGGCTCCTTGGGTATATAGATCTATAGAATACATGATCTACAGCAAATTAAAATTATTTGACTCTAGACTGATCCTTCTGTTACTTTTAGATTTCATATGAAAGGTTTAACAATGGTTACATAATACTGTTCGAAAACACTGTAACCTTCTGTGCATCATAATATGGTTGGGAACATAATCTCAATGGGAACCTTCAATTCTCTGTCCATTTCTTCTCATATAATCTTTTCTTCTCCTTAGCTTTCACGATCTGCTGATTATTCTGTCTACTGTGTATTTTATCTGAAATTACAGTAAAGTCTCTTTATTCTTGTCAACAATAGCATGGTATCCTGATCAGTGGGGCTACTTAGGTTCTCTGTCGTTACTGTGTTATATAAAATTTATGACCTAAAGTTTCTTAAATACTGATCCATCTGTTATATTTAGATTTCATATAAAATGTTTAAGAATTGTAACATGATAAAGACACTATACTGTAACCTTCTGTGTATCATGATATGATTGGGAACATAATCTCAATGGAAATCTTCAATTCTCTGTCTGTTCTTCTCATATAATCTTTTCTTCTCCTCATACAAACAAGCTGTATGGAAGGAGATGTGTTGAATTAACGTAACGTTATGCCTCACCCTTAAGGATCTGTTTAACTGTTTGATATCTTGGATTATTTTTTAGTGGGACTTATAGATAAGAAACCTTGCCTTCCTGGATTTCAAGAAAGCCTTCGATATGGTCAACCACGAAATACTGCTACAAAAGCTAAAAGGGGTGGGCGTGGACAATTCCACCCTTGAATGGTTTAAGAATTATTTAACAGACAGAGAGCATAGGGTAACAGCAAATGGTTTTACTTCCGATGAAAGGGGCGTTGTGTGTGGGGTCCCACAGGGAACGGCCTTAGGCCCTCTTATGTTCCTGATATATATTGACGATCTGTACAAATGTATAAGACACAGTGGAGTCCAATATTTTGCGGACGACACTGTGTTGTATGCGTCGGGAACGGACGCCGCCGACAACAACATGATGTTGGAAGACGACCTCCACAGGGTGGGGGTCTGGTGCAAGGTGAACAAAATATCCCTGAACATCAAAAAAAGCCAAGTCATGACAATACATAACAAACAAAGAAACACTACAGAAACTAACACACCAAACATACACATAGACAAAGACAAATTAGAAAACACAACAACATACACATATCTCGGTGTAGACATAGACAACACGCTCTCATTCAAAAAATATATAGAAAGACGAATCTCACAAGCACAGTCAAGAGTCAAAGCCCTCACCAAAATATCAAGGGCACTCACAAAAGACACAATTATAATGCTATACAAAATGACGATCAGACCAATACTAGAATATGGAGACACACTATACAACGTCGCACCAAAACAGACACTCAACAGAATAACAACAATACAAAACAGAATCATCAAACTCGCACTCAAACTACACAAAAGAACAAACGTCGAACACCTACACGAAGAAATGGGCTTGCAACTACCACACACTAGAAGACAAATACACTTACTACAAAAAGCATACAAAGACACACAAACAGAAGAAAAACTAGACAGAAGAAAAATCAACCTCAGATCATTATCACAAGGACCGACACTAATAGTCCCGAAACCAAAAAGCGAAAAATTCAGGAGGTCATTTGTGTACCAGGCACCCACCCTGTGGAATAGCCTCGACGGCAAAGTTAGATGTATACCAGACTATAAGGCCTTCCAACGCTATCTAGGCACCCATTACACCGCCGACAACTAGCCGGAAGTATTATATATGTATATTGAAGATACTGAATAATTGATGGCCTTGTGACTGGGGACTGAATTTCACTGTATATCCCACTAGCCAGTAATGCTAAAGTTCCAACCAATAACAACAATATAAGAAAACTTATAAACTGAAGAAAACCGACATAGGTCGGACAGGGTGCTTGCACACCCGCCCTTGTATATATGGTCCATTCCTACGAAATGGGCCCAGTAGCCTGAAAACATTGTGCCAAAAAAAATCCTTCCGATGTTTTCCATAGTTAAGGAACTTAAAGTAGAATAATGGAGCATTTCAAATCTAAATTTGCTACTAAATTGATTAAATAGTTTTTATTCTACATAACAATAAAGACAGGGTTAGGATTTCCTATGTTTTTACGTCGCACATCAAACTGCCACTAAATATTTGGATTTTGACAATGAGAACATAATTTTGGGTACAATTTGGCATTTTCTTCAGGAAATATGACTATTTCCTCATACTATTGGCAACTTGTGATGAAATAGGTCTCTCATTTTGATTCAGGAATGGCAAAATTAAAAATCAAGTCACTTTTCAACTATAGCCTTGCACTACCTGACCTTTTTTCATTCATCACTATTCTTCTTATTTTCAAGAAATGAAAGAAAAAAAGAATCCTATAGCTTTGTAATTACCTTACCTTGAAGGATCAAGTATTATTTCTGCCAGGGATTATATTTCTTTTTTCTAAACCAGGTTGAAAGTATGGGCGACGTAAAAACACTATAGAGCTATTCTCTGACAAATCTTCCTTTTCTGTGATGGAAATGAGAAAAAGTAAAATTTAGATTAAATATAAGAGGTTTCTGGATAATATTTCCTAAAAACTCATATTCTCCTCTATATAATCCTGAAATAAATGACATCCAGAGTCAATTACCTAGGAATCTATAGCCGAAAACGTTCATTTTAAATATTCAATTCAATAAATGTGATGTGTTTCAGGAAAATGAGTCACAAGTCGCAAAATTGTTATTTTTCAAAGTGTTTTTTTTTCATAAGATCTCTTTATTGAAATGTTCTGGTTTTTAGTGAGTGTAGCACTCATAGTCAGATGAATCCCTGTCACAAATATCAGGACATTGTATCAATTATAACCTCACGTTTTGAAGGCATTCATATGGAGTATATTTAGTTACTTTACTGGTAATTATCCATCCAGAAACATTGCAAACTTTTTTTCTCTCTCCATGCAAAAGGCATATTTCTGTCCAGACCATTCAAGGGATCTGGATGATTATATATTAGCAGAAAGCTGACAATGTTGCGGTTTGTTTGATATATGTTACAACTTTCTATCTCAAATAGTTTTGCCTATATCAACCCAATGTTGCGACCTAAAAACGTGCGACGTAAAAACGTCCGACCTAAAATCGGGTGTTTTTCCACTCTATGCAAAAGACATTTCTGTTCAGACCAGTCGAGGGATATGGATGATTTTATATCAGCAGAAAGCTGATATTATTGCGGTTCGTCTGGTACATGTTACAACTTTCTATCTTAAATTGTTTTACCTCTATTAAGCAAATGCAATGTGCGACGTAAAAACGTGTGACGTAAAAACGTGCAACGTGCGACGTAAAAACAGGTATTTTTTGCTTCTACACACAAGATATATCTGTTCAGACCATTCATGTTGCATAGACAGCAAGAAAATTGATTGCCCAATCAATTCATACTAATTATAAATGATTTTTTTTAATAGAATGGAAAAGCACAATCAGTGAATGTGGCGACGTAAAAACACACATAATTAGCCATTTTCTTATTGAATTTTTTTAAACAGGCATAACATCTTCACTAACAGTCCTATTGAGACACATTAGGTATCAAATGTTAGAGATTGGTTTGATCATATATCAAATGATCTATATTCTTGTATCATACAACAAGTTCATTGCATGAAAGTGAGCAACATGTGCGATGTAAAAATGAAAAAAACAACTTTTTAATTTAGTTTGAGCTATAATTTTGTTAAAAAGTAAGTTGGGCTACTAAAATGCATTAAAACTCGAACCTGTTGACTGAGCAAAATCAATCAGATATAAAAAACACAAATTGATGTAAAATTCTGAATCACCAAGTTCCAAATGTTTAATTATTGACATTTTTCTATGAAAATATCGATTTTAAAGGGTTGTAACACATCAAATATCCATCAGCCCTATAATAATGTATATATCAGAGGAATTCTGAGGCCAAGAGGAATCTGTCAGTATGATTTGTTTTAATATCAACGAATATTACACTGAGATATGAGGCGTAGAGGGACCAAAGGTAGGGAAAAGGGCACTGGGCCCATTTCGTAGGAATGGACCATATACGTACACTTTTGTACGCCTTATTCATATATATTACGCATAGTCAACTAGTCAACTGTTATAACTTATATGTTAGATCATTTTATATGTTCCAAACAACGGGGAGCTCGGAAGAGCTGTGAATAGCACAGACAGTCCTCCAATTCCATTATTATTCGACTCAATTCATGTATAACTGTGTGATGGAAATAAAATCGATTATTATTATTATTACTGTCATGATATGAAATATGCGTCGGTGATGGTTTTAATGTCTGTATTGCTCTTAATCTCATTATGTCATGTGTATATTTATTAGAGTGGTTATCGTATGGATTTCCCATTTTTTCTATAAAATACTCGATTTGTA
Organism: Sthenelais limicola; assembly: GCA_942159475.1. Lineage (NCBI taxonomy): Eukaryota > Metazoa > Annelida > Polychaeta > Phyllodocida > Sigalionidae > Sthenelais > Sthenelais limicola. Next base: position 10,056,547 of record OW804095.1, on the reverse strand, counting down.
AGAGTCAGCGACGACTGAGATATAGTGTATTCGTTACATAATGTTTTGTGCTGAATACAAATATTTGAATACAAATGATCCATGAATCAAATTTATGGCCAGGATTCTCCCAGTATATGCAATTTATAGATGCCTGTTGGGAGCAGACTGAAGCAGAACGATTTAGATTAGAAATACTTTACCATTTTTGGGGGTCCTTTGTGATGGTCAGGCTGAATGCTTTATACCAATTTTCCGAACAATATGTGATGTGTTTCAGGAAAATGAGTCATAAGTCGCAAAAAATAGATTTTGAGATATCATTATATTTGAAAAGATGAGATCAAGCCGATTCCAATGATAGTAAACAGTCTAATAATCTAATAAGTATTTTTAGATTTTAAGTTTGATATTTTCGTTCTTGAAAAAAAAAGTTCCCAATATTCTGGGGGTCAATAAACACTAAAGTAACTAAATGTAGTTCATATGAGGACCTTTAAAACGAAAGGATAAATTACATAGATTGTCCTGAAATTTGATACATTGATTGATATAGCTATAAGTGATAAACCCTCTAAATATTAGAACATTCCAATAATGCAATCTTGTGAACAAAACACTTTGACAAATATCAATTTTGCAACTTATGACTCATTTTCCTGGAACACATCACATATGTTTTATATTAGATCTGTATGCGTTAATATTTCTGGAGAAACATTTACTGAAGCCCCGCTGCCCGAGCCTACTTACGAGGTACAGAGGTCTACTACTGGAGGGTGGAGCGTTCTGCAGGGGATAGCCACAACCACTTCTGTATGGGCCAAGTGGTCCACTGAGAATTCAGCCAAAATACTTCAACAAAAGTATTTAATTTCCCTGTTGTGCTTTTTGTGTTTAGGGCTCAGGTCTGACCCTTTCACTTCATCAATGTCTAAGGTTGTTACCAGCGTAGCTATAGGTCGGTTGACCAAGATATGTCAAAAAAGCTCTGATAATAACTGTTCTACAATGGGAGTTGTATCGGTGGGTGGGTGGCTTTATTTCACCCCAGTTGTCTAGAAACCTTCAGAATCGTACACACCACCCAGGAAGGCGGTGCATAAAATCAAAGGTATATTATGAGTATCATAGCTTTACCAATCTATGCACATTTATATAAATGCAATACTACATTATTTAATCATCTGAGATCTATACAGGCATCTCGTTGCAGAAAGGCATTTATTACACCCCTGTGCTGTTGCTTCCTATACCTTCAGCATTGTATGTCACACTTGGTCAAAGTGGTGCATAACATGTGAGTTATGTCACCCTGGGGACATACAACAAGTAGGTCCGCCCAAAACGTAAATTACTTCTTACATTTTTAATTATTTATATTTTTTATTTATTAATGGGGTGTAATAAATATGGAACAAAGCTCGGGTGAAGTCTGTACACTTGTTAGTGACCTCGGGAGCACAGAAGATCTCGGGCTAAGGCCCTCTAACTTCCCGCGCTCCCTCGGTCAATAGCAAGTGTACAGACTCCCCCCTTGCTAGGTTCCATCTATATATCTCCTAGATTCTGACTTGTACAACAAATGAATTTGTGGTCAGGGTGACTAACCGCCCTAAACTGCAACCCAGTCCAAACTCTCTAGGACTAGGCGTTCTAATGGGAATACAATGACTTTTTGCGATCTCAATGGAATTCTCATGGCACTTTGCGGTTTGAGGCAAGAGGCTTTCCCTCAGTTTGAAAGGACTCTCTCATCTTTGGGCCTAGACTGAACCGTTGTGCAACAGGTCCAATAGTGAGTATGTAGATCTGCCCACCCCAGGCCCCTACCCCTGGCTCCTCCCCTGGCCCCACCCTAGGCCCCACCCCTGGCCCCACCCCTGGCCCCACCACTTGTCCCACCCCTGGCCCCACCCCTGGCCCCACCACTTGTCCCACCCCTGGCCCCACCCCTAGTCCCACCCCTGGCCCCACCCCTGGCCCCACCCCTAGTCCCACCCCAGGCCCCACCCCTGGCCCCTCCCCTGGTCCCACCCCTGGTCCCCACCCTGGTTCCTCCCCTGGTCCCCACCCTGGTCCCTCCCCTGGCCCCACCCCTGGTCCCTCCCCTGGCCCCACCCCTGGTCCCCCCCCTGGTCCCCCCCCTGGTCCCACCCCTGATCCCACCCCTGGTCCCACCCCTAGCCCCACCCCTGGTCCCACCCCAGGTCCCACCCCTGGTCCCACCCCTGGCCCCACCCCTGGTCCCACCCCTGGTCACACCCCCGGTCCCTCCCCTAGCCCCACCCCTGGTCCCACCCCAGGCCCCACCCCTGGTCACACCCCCGGTCCCTCCCCTAGCCCCACCCCCGGTCCCTCCCCTAGCCCCACCCCTGGCCCCTCCCCTGGCCCCACCCTAGGCCCCACCCCTAGTCCCACCCCTGGCCCCACCCCTAGTCCCACCCCTGGCCCCACCACTTGTCCCACCCCTGGCCCCACCCCTGGCCCCACCACTTGTCCCACCCCTGGCCCCACCCCTAGTCCCATCCCAGGCCCCACTCCTAGTCCCACCCCTGGCCCCACCACTTGTCCCACCCTTGGCCCCACCCCTGGCCCCACCACTTGTCCCACCCCTGGCCCCACCCCTGGCCCCACCCCTGGTCCCACCCCTGGTCCCTCCCCTGGTCCCTCCCCTGACCACCCCTAGTCCCTCCCCTGGTCCCTCTACTGGCCCCTCCCCTGATCCCTCCCCTGACCACCCCTAGTCCCTCCCCTGGTCCCACCCCTGTGCCCACCCCTAGTCCCACCCCAGGCCCCACCCCCGGTCCCACCACTTGTCCCACCCCTGGCCCCACCCCTAGTCCCATCCCAGGCCCCACCCCTGGTCCCACCCCTGGTCCCACCCCTGGTCCCACCCCTGGTCCCACCCCCGGTCCCTCCCCTAGCCCCACCCAACATATCTCCCTACAGAAGTAGCAAGAGCAAATATAGATACAATAAGAGCTGCTCTCCTGGGCGTCTATATTGATCGTAGTCTGCTCATCTAATGTAGGCTGTGTCATGCTGGGGGCTGACTTTACCTACTGTCCATAGACTATGCACACATTGCATCATATACAGTTAAACATCACTATTAGTGCATGTATCTAGGGCCCATGATAATTCTCCACTCCTCCTTCTACTCCTACTTCTGCTCCTTCCCCACTCCCACCACTTCCTCCTTGTCACCCCTCATATACTCATCCCCCTCCCACCGCACCTCCCCCTCATACCCCGCCTCTTCTACTTCCTCTACTCCTCCCCTTCTCCTCTCACTTCCCCCTCAGCGTCCTCCCTCATATACTCCTCCCCCTCCCCCTGCCTTGCCGTGTCTCCCCCACATACCCCCTCCTCTCCTCCTTCTTCTACGTCCTCCCCTTTTCCCACCACTTCCCCCTCGTCATCCCCCTTTATATACTCCCCCTCCCCCTGAACCTCCTCTTCATACATCCTCCTCTCCTCCTTCTTTCCCTCTTCCCCCTCGTCGTCCCCCTCCTATATACCCCTCCTCCTTCCTCCTCTCATACCCCCTCCTCTCCCCCGTCCTACGCCCTCACCCTCTCTGTCACCACGACCCTCTCACCAAGGGACCGAGCTGCTCCTATCAACATGAAAGCCTCCACCCTCTCTGTCCCGAGTCACTCATAGGGAGCAACTCTCTCTCTCTTTCTTACAAGAGGTTTGGCCTGCCATGAATATCCCCAGCTAATGTACTCACTGCCGGCCCCATGGAGGATTGCTCTGATCAAATTTATAAAACAGGATTTACCCAGCAAAGCAAGCCTTTCTCCCCTCGTATAATTCAATCTAAAAACAGTACTGAGCAGTAGTGATGGAGGAATGTCCTGGTTAGCATCGGGCCTTTTTATATATGGGTGAGATTTTCAGAAAATGTACAATTCACCTCTTCCAATCCTCTCAAATAACCCACATTTAAGACAGAAATGAGCTTCAAAAGGTAGTTTAACATAGCAAAACAGAAACTTTAAATCAATGTGAAACCAAATATACTCAGATATTCCCAGTATTCACCATTTTTCAGCCTAATTTAGCGGTATTTCCTAAATGTGTACAGCTGTCAATTGTACATTGTCTGAAAATCTGACCGATATATATATATTGTTATTCACGGGTGGCCTTGGCGCGATGATAAGGACGATGCTGGAGTAGTAGATGTAGGGGAGCTGTAGTAACCCCCGCCCCCACACCATATGGGTCGGATCTTCAGAAAATGTACAATCGGCAGCTGTACACATTTAGTTAATTCTGCTAAATTAGGCTGCAATTTGGTCAATGTTAGGTAAGTTTGAGTATATTCGGCATTGTATTGATTCTAGCAATCTGTTTGGCTAGGTTAAACTGTATTTTGAACTTTATTTTCGTCTGCAATTTGGGTTATTTGAGAGGATTGGTGAAAGTGAATTGTACATTTTCTGAGGACTTCAGTAACCACATTTCCATCCCCAGAGAAGATATAAAGATATCAATGTAGTGGCAGATTAGTTTTAGAGGGGAAGGGGCCCATAAATTCTCCTGCCCACAATATGAGAAAACATTCATTGATTTTCCTTTTTCCAATAATTGACACGTTGACTGTTATTTCCTCCTCGCCATATTTTGTCTTCATTCATGTTGTTCTTGTCTCTGACATGAGGGTGTGGTGCCAACCTGGTTGATGATATCCATTACATATAAGGTCACCTGGCTATGACTTTATTTGCTTCATTCTTATTTGACATTGCCCAGATTGGTCATTGCCGTGATTAGTCATTTTCCGTAAACTTCAAATCTTTTATGATTTCCATGAATGCTTCCACTCCTTCCTCCCATACTCTGGAACGAGACTAGAGAAGTGGATATGTTGAATAATATTGGCAAAGTTTTAAGTATGGAAATTGTGATATAAACATAAATATCTTTCAGAAATGAAGATATTGGAGGCCTTTCTTTATTTTGAATATCAAAATCCCCCCAATCCCAAGTGTCTCTAATCATCACGTTTCATCTATTACCTATCTCTTGCCCCGCTATTTGAACAAAAGACCACCTTATGTGGATAAATAAAATATTGTGATCTTGTGGGTCAGATTTTCAGAAATTATACAGTTGTACACATCTTTCCAATTCTGCTAAATTAGAGTGAAAAAAGACAAACACATATATCTGACTGTATTTTGTATTGTATTCATTCAATGAATCTGTCTGGTTATGTTAAACTACATTTGAACCTGATCTTCGTCTTGAATTCGGGTTATTTGAGGGGATTGGTGAAAGTCGATTGTACATTTTCTGACGACTTGACCCTTGTAGGAAAAGCAGCTTTAAAATTCCACTTATTCTCATCCTATTGCCAGGTGACACTGCAATGTCTCAGTGCCATGTCACACATCTAACCCTGGCCATATACTCACACCAGACACGAGAATACATAATAGTATAACATAAGGGTCAGACTTTCAGAAAATGTACAATTGGCAGCAGTACACATTTAGTAAATGTTGCTAAATTAGGCTGCAATTTGGCGAATACTAGGTAAATTCGAGTATATTTGGCATTGCATTGATTCTAGCAATCTGTTTTGTTAGGTTGAACTGTATTTTGAACTTAGTTTTTGTCTAAAATTTGGGCTATTTGAGAAGATTGGTGAAGTTGAATTGTACATTTTCAGAAAATCTGACCCATAAGTCTCTGAGGCTCTAGTTGTATTGTCTGGACGCTGCCCATTTCTCCTCACGTTTTATTTCATTACTTCATTAGATTACTCTGTAAATAGATTCTCTCACTTGTCTTGGCTCCTAAGTCTGGGCTTATTCTAGGAGCAGACATACTCGGTGCCGTCATACAGGGTGAACTCGCTAGAAAATGTACAATTCGTTATCACCAATCCTATGAAATAACGCAAATTTAAGACAAACAAGTACTAAGTTAAGAAATTATCAAGTTAAGTTTGGTTTATCTATTTAACTTTACAATTAGTGTCAACTTAATTTATATACCTGGCGTTTCCAATGGAAACGATTCTCAGGCCGAATTACTTGTGTCCGATGTCAATTTATTAACTTGTTGTCCAGGCGGAGAGCTTGAGGTCATTTGAATTTAGTTAGACATTATTAATGTGCATTCATAGCAGATTTGAAGGCGGCTTAATTTAAATAGATAAATAAAATGCAATACGGAAATCAATGGTATAGGAGGAGAAGATGCCAATGTAATTTGCATATACACCCAAGGGGAGGACTGGGCAGATAAACAGCTGAGAAATATGAGGAGAGAGAGGGGGTTGGGCAGAGTAGCACCAGTGAAGGAGGAGGTGATGGTGGTTGCAGCTGGGGTGAGAGTGGGGGTAACATGGGCCACCCATCCCCCTTCTGTGTTGGGGGTGGGCTGTCCAGGCAGAGGACAGAGGGTGAGGTGGGAAGGTGGGGGGAGGGAGGGGGGTGAAGGGGCTGAGGTGTTGGCATAACATCTAAGTGCGAAATGTATCACTGATCAGTGAGTTAGATATGGCATGCTCCCCTGATGTCATATCTAAGCTCTAACACCTTACATACAGCTACAAATATTATCAGATGAAGAATGATTGGCACATTTAGTAGTGACTCATATGATCTGAGGCCTCTTAAAGGCCTGAGATCAAAAAGACTCTCAAAATGCAGATCAACCTAACCAAACAGATCTCTAGAATCAATGCAATGCCGAATATACTTGAATTTACCTAGTATTGGCCAAATTGCAGCCTAATTTAGCAGAATTTACTAAATGTGTACAGCTGCCAATTATGTACATTTTCTGGAAGGCCATGCAGCTAGGGGTGCTGAGTGAATGGGGAAAGTTACCATGCTGTAACATTAGCAGAAAAAATAGAAATTGATGAAAAAATACTTAATACAAATCTCGATGAATGACCCATGTCCAGTCCAGGCCAAAACACTCAGATCAGATCAAAATGGTATGCCAGTGATTGGACGCCTACTTCGCTAACTAGGACTAGGCGTTTTAATGGGATTATAATGGAATATTGCGGTATTAATGGAATTATAAAGGCACTTTGCAGTTTGAGGCGAGAGGCTTTCCCTCCGTTTGAAGGGACTCCCTCATCTTTGGGCCCAGACTAGATTGCAGTCCCTAGTCCACTTGTCATAGAGTCATTCCCAAACGTGTGAATCATCACACAGCACCAACGGCGGCAGTGAGATCTCTTCCCATTAATTTCTCAAGAACACCACCAATTATTTTGCAAGAGACTATTGGAAACTTTTGGATAAAGAAGCTAGGAAGATCTTTCAATGTCGTATTTCAGATCTACTCATCACTGTATTTCATTACTTTATCCTGTATTTTATTGCCACTATTATCATAATTCTACATGAAATTAAGTCAAAGTCGTACATATATTGTTCACTTGACCCTCAGTCCTTTTTGCAAGGCCACATTTACTTTCTCGTTGACGTTTTGGGTCAGATTTTCAGAATATGTACATTTGGAGCTCTACACATTTAGGAAATTCTCCTAAATTAGGCTGAGAAATGAAGAATACCGGGTATATTTGAGTATTATTTTGGTATTGCACTGATTTAAAGTATCAGTTTTGTTATATTAAACTGCATTTCGAAGCTCATTTTCTAAAAAAAAAAAAAGTTTGCAACTTTTCTGAATGGGTAATTACCAGTAAAGTAACTAAATATACTCCATACAAAGGCCTTCAAAACTCAAGGATATATTTAATTCATTTTTCTGAGACTTCGTACATCGCTTATTTATATATGACCATAAGCGCTACACCCACTAAACATCAGGTACTATGAATCTATACATAGTTATGTTCTGGCCCGCCTGGAAGACCTGTGTCACAGAGGGTGTCAGCCTTATTTCTGTACGTTGAGAATTTATGGAAATAAAAACTACTATATAATATATATCAGAACATTTCAATAAAGAGATCTTGTCAAAAACACTTTGAAAAATATCAATTTTGTGACTTGTGACTGATTTTCCTGGAACACATCACATTTGTCATCTGTGGCGGTTAGAACAAATCCCTTTACTGGAGGAGTGGGCGAGGGTGCAGTTAAAGTGAATGGGCAAACGGTCCAGGAAAAACTATCTTAAGGTGTTGTTGCGTCCCAGAGTTGTCATCTGTGCGATTTATGCAATATTACAGACTTTTCCTCTTTTTTTTTCACATATTACGCATAACCAAAATATATTACTAAGACACCTTTTCCTATTACCAAACAAAAAGATTCATGGCACCGAATATTTCTTCATTACAGAGATCTTTTCACCCATGACAAGGAGTCTTTTTACTATGACGACTCCCCTATTACCCATGACATGTGCCATCTGCTGCTATGGCACATCGCACAAGGAGATGACAGTGATCACAAGGGGATGGCAGTGATCGGACACTGACTTTTGGGTTTCTTTCTTTCTGTCATGTCTGTATCTAACTCACTGATCCCACAAGTCTGCAAACTTAGTTCTACACTGACCTAGATTTGAGGTTGAGGGTGCGTCAGGCACACACAGGAGTAGTGTGGACCATTCATTTTGTGTGGAATGGGGAGATGCAGTTCTAATGGTTAGATAAGGGGTGGGGATGGGATGGGGTTATGAGGTATGATTTTGTACTCTTTATAATATATTTGTACTCTTTATTTAATATAATATATTTGTTGTAATTAACTAATGCCATCTTTAAGAGGCAAGTAGCCTATGCTATATATAAACTTAGTCCATAATATTAGCCCTCCCCTCCCTATACACGATGACCAGCATGCAGCAGACCTGGCATAGGAATACATTGAAGTACATTAGGGTGAAAAGGAATGACATCAGATGGTGGCTAAGTGTACATTTCTGTGAGAAAAAGAAAATCCGAAATCCAAGAAAGTTTCTATCCGGATATTAAGATATTCATAAGCCATGTTGATTATGTCTTAGGATATCTTAGAAAAGGAAAATGATATTCAAAAAAGAAAAGTGTTGGATTTGTTGGATATTTACTATGACACGTTTTTATCCTGACAGTTTGGGGACAAAACAGGTGTCTTGGACGACCGTGGGATAAGAAGAATGGTAATAAAGAAGTGTCTAAAAGGTGTGGAAGAGAGGAAAACGAATTAAATAGAATGGAAAAGGCTTTCAAAGCGAGGAAGTAATTTTGGAAGATTGATGGGCGGAGAAGATGGTAAGGAACTTGGACAATGAGGAGGTTTTGAGTCAGATTTTCAGAAAAGGTACAATTCAACTTCGCCAATCTTTTCAAATAACCCAAATTTCAAACGAAAATAAATTTCAAAATTCAGTTCAACCTAACCAAACAGATTGCTAGAATCAATGCAATGCCGAATATACTCGAATTTACCTGGTATTGACCAAATTGCAGCCTGATTTAGCAGAGTTTACCAAATGTGTACAGCTGCCAATTGTACATTTTATGAAAATCTGACCGTTTTACCTATTGGAACGATTGCTCTAGTACAGAGACAAGTAGAGAACTGAGGGAAGAGGAACAGTGATATATAGGAAGGCATAGGGTGATAAACAGTCAGACGGTGGGAGACTTTAAAAGCCCTCAGAGGTCCATAAACTAAAGCTGAAGGTACTTTGTATAGCGTTTGGAGCCACTAGTTCTCGGAGAGTTGGGGGGGGGGGGGGGGCAAGATGGAGCCTGGGGCCTGATTTGTGATTCTTTTTTTTCTTTTTTCTTTTTTTAAAAAAGGCTTTATTTGAATCAAACTGCCATTGGGGCTTTTTGTTTTTGTTAATGGAATACTTATATACAGTAATTATTTGAAGTATTTATTTATGCTGTAGGATTTCTTCTAGATGTACATGTAAGGCAGTTCAAACGAATACTTGATCCAATCATATATCCTGTACTAATTCTGGCAAGCGGTTAGGTAAACAACACATGTTTTAATTCTTTTAAAGTTTGTTTTATTAGTTTTATTTATTCAATGTACTAAATGCTGATTCCTACGTTTCCGTAAAATGATATAATATGACATCTTTCTGTCGATCTAGGCCTATATCTATTTACTCATTGGTGATTTGTTACAGCAAAAATGAGTCACAAGTCGCAAAAATGGTATTTTTCAAAGTGATTTATTCACAAGATCCCTTTGTGGGAATGTTCTGATCGTTGAAGTGCTTAGCACTGTTAGTCATATAAAGCTATATGTATCAAATTGTATATGATTGTTTTAAATATATCCTTGCTTTTTTTAGGTCACCCTAGGGAGTATATTAAGTTATTCTACTGGTAATTGCTCACTAAGAAATAATGCAAGGGAGATCTGAAAATCTATTTTTTTGCTCCTTGTGACTCATTTTCCTGCAACACATCACATTTGAATCCCTTTTGATAGCATAAGTTACCCTACTAGCTCTCGGAATGTCACCCACAACCCAAAGGATTGACCTACAGCCATGGCAGTAAGACAGAACTCACTAAATGCTCGTAACTAACTCTGTTATGTCTGGAGCAGCTCATAAAGGTTTGAATGTACGACTCGCATGTTACTACACACGTGGGTTATAGGGTGCTTTAGTACTGGGTTAAACTGTCTCTCCATTACTCTCTCTGCACATACCCACTCACTGGTAAAACGGTACTAGTTTACTGCTAAAGAAGGGTCAATTCTCCAGAAAACGTACAATTGGCCTTCACCAATGCTCTCAAATAACCCAAATTTAAGACAAAAATCAGGTTCAAAATACAGTTCAACATAACCAGACAGATGTATTGAATGAATGCAATACAGAATACACTCAGATATATACTCAGTATTTATCATTGTTTCACTCTAATTTAGCAGAATTTGAGAAATGTGTAGAAATGTAGATTGTGCATTTTCTGAAAATCTGCCCCAGAAGGTTATGGTTATTGTAGGTTAATTGGTTTACAGTATTTCCTAAAGCTGCATTTTCAGCTATTACGACAGAACAAATCTTACCTTGTTCCCTGATTTATTAACTTTTGGTTCTGTAATATATCTGGGAATATGAATATTCCCCATCCCCGCACCCTGCATTTACATATGGGCCAGGAAAATGTACAATGCACTTCAAGGTACCCGAACAGATATAGTTTGAATCATGGCAATACCAAATTTATACTTAAATGTAGTATTGACTATTTTTCAGTTTGAGTATTGAGTTTGCAAAATGTACTAAAAGTGTATAGCTGCAGATTGTATATTTTCTAACAATCTGACCCATATTATATTCATCCTCTGACTTCAATGGCCCTGACTTCCATCACTTTGACACTCTGATTTCAAAGCAGGAATCACTGTCAACCCACCCCGCTGTGACCCACCCCGCTGTCAACCCACCCCGCTGTGACCCACCCTGCTGTGACTGCGCGTAGATCAACCACAGACAGCCTTGGTTTATCACTTGCCTCAACCTTCAGCCTTAAAGTTACAGTCTCAGCTAATTATTATGAAAAAAAAATGAAAATAATTTTCCTTCTTGACAAGTATGCTGGAAGTATTTTTTCTGATAATGTAGTTTTAATGACAAATAAACTTGGTTAGCAACTTCTTTCTGTGTTTTCAAATTTCTAAATTTCCAAGTTATTATGAAGTATGAAATAACTTAGTAGGGAGTATGGCTATTAGTGAAGCTTTTTTAAAGGCTATTTTCTAGCGTTTGTCTTATTTTTACCAATATTCATTCAAAACTGTCCCTTTCTACATGCACTGATATTCCGACTGATATCTCCCCCATCACACACACCTATTATTATACACACACACTCCACTGTATTCTCAGTGATCAGAAATTAAAGTTTCTATTATGGGTTAAATCGCCAGAAAATGTACAACTCACCTTTACCAAACCTAAAAAATTACCCAAATTTAAAACAAAAATTAGGTTAAAAATTCTGTTCAACGTAACCAAACACATCATTTGAAACAAGGCAATATCAAATATACTCAGTATTGACCATTTTTCAGTCAAATTCAACAAAATTTAGTAAATGTGTAGAGCTGCGAATTGTACATTTCCTGAAAATCTGACGCTTATGGGTTATTGAGTTTACTATTGTCCATTTCCATTAAGTCTATGCTGAAATTCAAAAAGTTTCCTGCTCCCTTTGCCCTAGCTGTGGGAAAGAAGCGGAATGAAATTAAGCTTCAGCTTTCCATTGGCAATAGTGTTTAAATTTCCAAATTTTGAATTAGTGACGTGTGAATGGGAATGAATATGAATAGATTCATGGTAGACTTGGCAGAGAAGGAAACTTTAAAAGCTCAGGTTTATATAGCCTCGGTTTGGCTCTTGGCTCTTGGCAACCTTCAACCCCCTGCTGTTAACATCACACCACAGAGAGAAAGATTACAAATAGCAGTTAATGAAAATAGAAATTCATCCAAGGCCATTTTCCTTGTGCAAGTGACACCTATTCCAGCTCTAGCCTTGCCCATCCTGCAGCAGGGTCATTTCATTACAACTTCCTATAGAGCAGTTGCATAGCCGCCATTTTGAATCTTGATTCGCATGGAATTATGGGAGTAATGGTACAATATAAAATCTATAGAAAACATGCTATCTTTAGCTTGGAATATTCATCAGTGGTCCAATATCAATATCCATATGTTTTAGATGTTTCTATAACACACAACTTCATCTTTCCCATCATGCATTTGGTTTCTATAAATCATTTACACAAGCTATAAAATTGTTGAAAATTTTCTTGCATTTTTCCATAGAATTCGTGCTAAATATTTCTGTCAGATTTGAATTGAATCTGTCCCAGCATGCACTGTTATATACATGCGCAGTGAGACATGCAAATCCTCTATAGAGGAGTTGCATCTGCCACAATGCATGACTGATGCCATTATAACCACCAAGCACATATTTCATATATTAATTATACAAGCAAGGCTATTCACGAGTGTAAATATTTGCTTAGGATCACACATAAATGTATATCATGATGAACATTGTATTAAAGTTTCTGGTGGTCATAATAGAGTTTTGGCACTACAGAGGGATATCTGATCATCGGTATATGTGTCCAGAAAGTTACCGCTACGAGAGGGCTATATTTATTTTTGGGGAAGGAAATTGATTATATTTCAGCAGATCTGAACGCCTAATATTGTTTTTATATTTAAAAATAAAGGATCGTCTCAAAAACGGCCCTCGCAAACAAGCCGGGAGTTTCCCGGCTACTAAACTAAATGTTCAAACCAGACCAAGAGTTGTCAGGCATTCTGCCTTGCGAGATCTGCTGTGGATCTTATGATTCCATAAGACGACAGCAGATATTTAGATTTAAGGATTCGATTCTGTATTTCGTTACCTTTTGAATGGAATAAATGATAATCCCGGAAACTTTGTTTTTCTGATCGGAGGGCTTCCCCGACCTGCTGCTATATATGACGTCATTGTGCCCATGGTCATGTGATCGCATCTGATTGGCCTAGGGCAGCAGTGGCTCTTGCTGTTCCATTAACTTTTTGTTTTGGTTGCCATTTTGAACTTCTATTCTGGGATCGGTTAGAAAGTTCCAGCTTAGGAAATAGTAGGAAAACAGGTCTATCATAGGGCGATTCAGGTATATACCGTTTTATCCTCTGGTCAGGGCACCAGTCAAATGTCTCAATAAACATAGGGTGCTGCTCATCTAGAATCAAAGTGAGTTCTTGCAAGTCCTCTATAGGGAAATTCAATGAATGATATTTACAATTTAGATTTATGAGAATTATCTCATCAAACTTATTCAAACGTTGACAAGCGTCTAGAGAGGGAGAGAGGGAGAGGGGGGAAGAGAGAGGGAGAGAGAGAGAGGGAGAGAGAGAGGGAGAGACAGAGAGGGAGAGACAGAGAAAAGGGAGAGAGAGGGAGGGAAAGAGAGGGAGAGAGAGGGATAGAGGGGGGAGAGAGAGAGGGAGAGAGAGAGTGAGAGGGAGAGAGAGAGGGGGGAGAGAGAGAGGGAGAGAGAGAGGGGAGAGAGAGAGGGGAAGAGGGAGAGGGGGAGAGGGAGAGAGAGAGGGGGGAGAGAGAGGGGAAGAGGGAGAGGGGGAGAGGGAGAGAGAGAGGGGGGAGAGAGGGAGAGAGACAGAGAGAAAGAGACAGAGAGAGAGCAGAAACATTACATCGAGTTGCGACCAAACAACCCAAGAAGCACACAAATACGACATAACCCATCCTTACATCATGTCCTATACAATAAATACAATTGTACACATGACACATATTATATAGCCATCTGACAAAGGTGTGAGTTCCATTATTTCCCCTATACGTCATGATGGTTATATGATGGTTATATGGAGCCTTACCGCCCACGTGTATGACTAGTCGTGGTGTTACCCGGATGATGAATGGGACATTACAATCCCTGCACGCTCTCATTATGTAGCACTAGTATGAGGCGGGGGGCAGAATCAATCACACAGGGGGAGGTTTTCAGAAAATGTACAATTCGCCTTCACTAATTCTCTCAAATAACCCACATTTAAGACAAAAATGAGCTTCAAAATGCAGTTTAACATAACAGAACTGATACTTAAATCAATGCGATACCAAATATACGCAGATATACCTGGTATTCTTCATTTTTCAGGGTAATTTAGGAGAATTTTCTATATGTGTAGAGCTGCCAATTGTACATCTCCTGAAAATCTGACCCGCACACACAAGTGTATAGCACCTTATAGTAACTGCTATAGTGGGAGAGGGATGTGTGGCCGTAGCAGACAGACAGTAGGAATATGGGGGAAATCATTTGTCTATTTGTCAAATTTGTCTATTTGTCTATTTTTATATGTGCCTATTCTTATGTAATGTGACTTCGATAAATAAAGTAGTATCTTATCTTATCTTATCTTATCTTAATTAGTGGAATGTCAACAGATGTGTTTTGTTCAATGAATGTCATTGTACATCAGTATAAGTCCCAGTATGTAGGAATTACATCAGTATTGTTCCGAGAATCTCTGATGTAGAAATTACTTCGACCCAATTCAAAGACTTTATCATTACCTTTAAAGTGTTTATTACAGTTACTAGTTCATTACCAACTTTGGTCGTGAACTGAATATTTTTTTACTATTTATTCCATTGTTTTCCAAACCATCTGAAGGTCATTTGACCAAAATATTGGTGGATTCTGTTAAGCTGTACTTGCGACAGGGCTTCTAAAACGTCCTCATTAGTATTTGGAGGACCCACACAAACTCTTTCATCGGAAGACTTCACTTATTATCGCTCACCGGGGGCGGTTTTTGCTCGACTTATTCTGCTTCAAATTCATGTATCAACATATGACAGCTTCAGAATATTGATAAATTCAGCCTTGTAGGTTATACTATGTGTACATTTGGTACGATTTGCTTTCCCTAAAACTGAGAATACAGCTTTAAAGTATAAGATAATACTCTCATGACTTCATTAGAATCGGCTTGATCTCATCCTTCCAAATATGATGATATCTCATAATCCGTTTTTTTGCAACTTATGACTCATTTTCATCACAAATGTATGAAGACAGACACTTTTGGTCGATTTGGCTGGTAATAAAGCTTTAATACATACCATAATACCCTCACGACTTCTTCCAACTTTGTAGCAAGTTTGATGATGCGCTACTGAGGCAATATGATGGCTAAGCTGTATACAATCCCTTTATCAATAACTCGATGAAATAAAATAAAAATGTCAAGCTTGAAATAAAAATATAATAAAAAAAATATCAAACATAAGATATATAGAAGTTCTCATCAGCTGTCCTAATGTTTACCATCATTAGAATCGGGTTGATCTCATCTTTCCAAATATGACGGTTTTTTTTCGACTTGTGAATTATTTTCATCAGAAATGTATGAAGAAAGACACTTTTGGTCGATTTGGCTTGGAATAGAGCTTTAATGGAGACCATACTACCCTCATGGCTTCTTGCGTTAGTTTGATGATGCGCTACTGAAGCAATACTCTGGCTAAGGTGTATACAATCCCTTCACCAATAACCCAATATTTACAATAGATATATGCACAAGAGAGAGTCTCCCTCCTTCCTCCACTATAATAACATCACTGGGGGTAGAGTGGGAGTTTGCCTCCACAACAGTGCAACCTGTTTCTTATGATTACTGTTTATTGTTCTTGACTTCAGCCCATGGCTCAGATTCTCAGAAAATCTACAATTCTCCTTCACCAATCCTCTCAAATAGTCCGAATTTCAGACGTAAATTAAGTTTAAAACACAGTTCAACCTAACCAAACAGATTGCTAGAGTCAATGCAACGCTGAATATACTCGAATTTACCTAGTATTGAACAAATTGCAGCTTAATTTAGCAGAATTTACTGAAAGTGTACAGCTGCAAATTGTACATTTTCTGAAAATCCGACCCCCATGTTTACCTTCCATTCACTGCTGTGTTCTTTCATTGCAAGCAAGGTTGACTGTACCAACATCTCAATATAGGAGAGATATAACTGATATGTCCCTCACTTGATTAGCTTTCAAGGAGTCTGTAGTGGCAGTAGCAGTTGCAAGTGTATTTGTGATGTGTTACAGGAAAATGAGTCGCAAAATGATGTTTTTCAAATTTATTTATTTACAAGTATTTACAAGTAATGTACTCATTTTCAGGGTATCCAATGCCATTAGTCATATGAATACATGAACCAAATTTCTATCTGAGGTTGAAAGGACCGGGGGTTGAACGGACCAGGGATTGAAATGACCTGGGGTTGAAACGACTAGGGGTTGAAACGACCAGGGGTGGAAATGACCTGGGGGGAAAAGACCAGGGGTTGAAAGTTCCAGGTGGGAAAAGACCAGGAGTTGAAAGTTCTAGAAACCGTATGAAATATATCCATGCATTCTTAAGTTTATCGAGAGTATATTTAGCTACTTTACTAGTAATTGTCCCCCAGAATTATTGTAAACTTTTTTCTCAGATATAAAAATATCAAACATAAAATATACAAGAACTTAGTAGCTGTCTTAATGTCTACCATCATTAGAATCGGCTTGATCTCATCTTTCCAAATATGATATATCTCAAAATGCAATTCTTGTTACTTTTGACCAGGGGTGGAGTGGGGAGGTCTGGGGTCTGGTTGGACTAATTAAGGGGTTGTGTCAAAAGTATACTATTTCTGCCATTATTTTATACATGATTTACCAACAAATTAGAGTGAATTAGGCTTCTGATGGACTGATCTTTGTGACCACATTGAAATTCATGATTTCACAATCCCTAACCACATTACCACCTTTAATGATCAATTAATCAATTTATTGTTGACTTCCATTAATATATAATATCTGAAATATCTGATCCATGGTTACTTGAATTATTGGCTGTATATATACTAAAACACAAATATGACTCAGGTGCTTTACCACATGCATTTGAAACTACAGACCATTAAGAATAACCAGCGTATCCCATCATATGACATTCCCTAGTGTAAGCAAACTGCCATTAGAGAATTCCCAACCTTTCCCCACAACGCTTAATGTGTCCATTCCACCCAGGGATGGTGTAGGCTCCAGCGAGCAGGGCGGTCCCTGTGGCCTTTACCCCAGTGGTAGTATAGGCCAGAGAAACGAGCCCTGGAGTACTCCTCCTCTAGCTCCTCCCATGCCCACCTGTGCAATGCATGCCTCAGGGGGCCATTGCACCGCTCTAAATGAGAAACAAATGACAACACTCCTGGCAATGGTGGTCTGGGGGAAACAGTCTAGGCCCAAACCTTCAAGTCTGGGTTCCACTGCCCCGCTACTTCTCCCGCTACTCCTCCCGTTTCTTTGATCCCGCTACTTTAAGAAGCAGGAGTAAGTATCGGGAAGTAGCCACTTCAATTAAAACATGTTTAAATTGAAACGACTTCTTCGTGCTTACTTCTAAAGTAGTGGGAGCAAAGAAACGGGAGGAGTAGCGGGAGAAGTAGCGGGACAGTGGAACCCAGGCTTCAGATCAAATAAGAATGTGAGTGATTGCACACCTAATTGGTATCCTGGACTAGGACTAGGCATTCTAATGGGGTTATAATGACATTTTACAGTCTTAATGGAATTATAATGGCAGTTTGCGCTTCAAAGCGATTGAAAGGACTCATTTTTAGGCCTAGACTGGAAGGTTTAGCTTATGTGACATGAATTGGGGGGGGGGGGGAGGTGGTTGGGGGGGGCGAGATTTGGAAAGGGGGGTGTAAGCTTTAGAAACTTTAGAAAGGGGGGTGTAAGCAGCACTCTCACCTAACGTAGGTCAAAACCTAAGGATTTTCTACTTTTTGTCCTATTTTTTGGTCAAAATTGACCAAAGTTTGGGGGGATTTTGACCAGTTATTTTTGCTACAGGGTTTCTAAAACATCCTCATTTGAATTTAGAGGACCTGCCCAAATCATTATTCTTCACTTATTATCGCTCATGGGCAGCCATTTTATCTTGGCCTTATCCACTTTGAATTCTTGTATAACCATATAACAACAGCAGAATATTGATAAATCCAGTCCTATAAGTCATAATATGAGTAATTCTTGTATAAACATATAACAGCAGCAGAATATTGATGAACTCAGTCCTATAAGTCATAATAAGGGTCATTAAATTGATAAGGTTTGTTTTGTCGGAATAGCTGAGAATACAGCTTTAAATGTAAATATTTCTCACAAACACACTCAGGAGCAGTCTGGTGTCTGCCCCCTAAGACTTTTATTTACTTAGATCTATCCGAGACGGTATCTTCTACCCTGAATGGGAGATGACTGGAGGGAGACTGAAGTCGATAACCTGTTAATCTGTTGCACTCAAACCGATTGCTAGAATCAATACAATGCTAAATATACTCGAATTTACCTAGTATTGACCAAATTGTAGCCTAATTCAGCAGAATTTACTAAATGAGTAGAGCTGCCAATTCTACACTTTCTGAAAATCAGAAAAACACATGTACCCCCGATAATTACTTACATAGCATTTGTTTCAGAACACAACAAAAACCACATTTACTTGTGAGAGTGTATCGGTTTACCTACCCGAATAGATATTTGAACAAAATATCCCAAGCCAAAGAACCACTGTTTCCAGGAGTGTAGCAGAGTATTGGAGCCTTGAATGGACAGTAAAGGTTAAGGCCAGTTAGGCCATAGTCCCAAAGTTCAGGTGGTGACTGTGAAGTTTGTGTTTGCTGTCAGTATAGTTGGTGTCACTGTCAGTCAAGGACTGTCAGTGAACTTTGTGGTACTTGACGGTACAACGCTGCCAAATGCATAAGTGCAGAGAAGGTCACCTGTGGGTCAGATTATCAGAAAATTTACAATTCAACTTCGTCAATCTTCTCGATTAACCCAAATTTTAGACGAAAATAAAGTTCAAAATACAGTTCAACCTAACCAAACAGATTGCTGGGAACAGTGCAATACCGAATATCCTAGAATTTACTTAGTATTGACCAAATTGCAGCCTAATTTAGCAGAATTGACTAAATGTGTACAATTGCTAATTGTACATTTTCTGAAAATCTGACCCAAGTGCAGAGAAGGTCACCTGTGTGATGTATATCCAGCTGTTACTAGAGGACCCATCAGCATTCAGTCTAGGCTCAAAGTTGAGAGAGTCCCTCCAAACTGAGGAAAAGCCTCTCCCTCCAAACCTTAAAATGCCGTTATAATCCCATTAGGACAGCAAAATACCATTATTATTCCATTATGACATTGTGTACTCGTGTTTATTTTAAAGTATCATATTTGACCACATTCATATTTTCGGGGCCTGTTCAAATTCTTTCCTGTGGTGGCTTCACTTATCATCGCTCACTGGCCGCCGTTCTCTCTTGCCGATTCAACTTATATTCTTGTATTTATAAACATTAGTGAATTTTGTAATATATTTTTTGTCATTAATAGCTGAGAATGCAGGATTAAGTTCATATATACATTTATAGTCTTGCACTTTCTCCAAATGTAGTACATATAGTATTAAAGATAGAACCTAATGAAAATGTGGTATGAAGGACACTATTGCACTGTGCAAGATTTCCAAAAAAAACAAACATTAAGGACAGTGCAATAGTGTCCCGAGTACCATATATATTATTCGAAATTAGGTTCTATACTTACTCCCACATTGCTATGTATAAGTATATAGCTGTGGGGAGGAAAAGGGAATGGCAATGTCATACCACATGTGTTGATGCAATTTACCACACTACTCCCGCCCATACAAATAGCATGTGGTACATAGACCAACGTGGAGTAAAGGCTACTACCAGCTTTTCATGAGAGGAAACGTGCTAACTGGTGCTATACCCTACTTATTACAAATATTAGCAATGAATCCTTGTAATGTGCGGAGTGTGACACACACAGTCATGCTCCAGTCAACAAACACTAAATTATATATTCTACAGGTTATATTTACTAGCCCGTTAATATCTAATTCGCCATAATCCTTTGTTTCAATCTTCTGTTATATCGGCTGGTGGGTCAGATCTTCAGAAAGTGTACAATTGGCAGCTGTACATATTTAGTACATTGTGCTAAATTAAGCTGCAATTTGGTCAATACTTGGTAAATTCGAGTATATTTGGCATTGCTTTGATTCTAGCAGTCTGTTTGGTTAGATTGAACTCTATTTTGAACTTTATTTTTGTCTGAAATTTGGGTTATTTGAGAGAATTGGTGAAGGTGAATTGTACATTTTCTGGTACGCAATTGCAGTACCCCAATAAACACTATAAATCCCAATATAGACTATAAATAAACGGTGAGCTATTCAGGGGTTCTATACTAACAGCCCACACATTGAGCCACTATAGAGCCTAATGCCACACATTGAGTAGTAAAAGCTCAGAGTAATTCAGCCCAATTGATCCACTCTTGGCAAGGTACATTGATGCAATTGTTGTGAGTAACAATTTTATCTCTCCACCTGACCACAGCTCCTCCCCAGCCTTATGTTTATACCAGCAGGCCCAACACTCACTGGTGGCGATGGGTAATATGGGTCAGATTTTCAGAAAATGTACAATTGGCAGCTCTACACATTTAGTAAACTCTGCTGAATTAGGCTGAAATTTGGTCAATGCTAGGTAAATTCGAATATATTTGGCATTGCATTGATGCTAGCAATCTGTTTGGATAGATTGAACTGTGTTTTGAACTTTATTTTTGTCTGAAGTTTGGGTTATTTGAGAGGATTGGTGAAGTTGAATTGTACATTTTCTGAAAATCTTACCCATATAATTAATAGTGTCAACTCACTGCAGTTACTGCTGGTAGGTGGTGGTGGTGGTGGTGATGGTGTGGTGGTGGTGTGGTGGTGGTGGAGGAGGTGGATTTAGACAGAGTTGGGAAGAGGGGATGTAAAAGAGGTCTCACCCCCTACCATTCACACATGTAGGCCCTTATGTATGTACATAATATTGAAATATTGAAATTGTGTTGAAAGCATTGTAAAAGCATTGAAAACAGAATGAAATTGTATTGAAAAATATACTTAAATTTTATTAAACACATTGTAAATTGTTAACAAGAGTCATGATTTATATAAATAAAAACTTACTGAACATAAATGTTAAAGCTCACCCCCTACCATCCACACATGTATGTAAACATAATTTTGAAAACATATTGAAATTGTGTTGAAAGCATTGAAATAGCATTGAACACAGAATGAAATGGTATTCAAACTTATATTGCAATGTTATATGGACAAATGGAAATTGGCATGTACATTGGCAAATGGGTGGTGGAGATGAATTGGGTAGGTAGGGGGAGCTGTTGATGAAGTAAATTAGGTAGGGGCCTCCAACGCTTTCTCAATTTGACAAGTTTGGAACATATGCTTGAGACTACCAAAACATGTTTCTGATTCAAATCAAAGGGACACAAATAGCAGGTGAAAATAGAGAAGTAACAATTACTTTAGCCATCTCAATGCACGCACATGTTAAGGATGGTTTGTTGTTCAGCGTGTGTATCAGGAATAACTGATATACCAGACCCTACACTGTTATAATTAAGCGTGCTTCCACGCGAAAGAGCGTGCTGTGCCACGCGTCTAAACGAGTGCTACACTAATTCGAGTATTCCCACGCGCCCCAGACATAATTACTTGTAACATACTATAATCTTTGGTGTGGTGCTCACTCAAGGGCGATGAAGCTTTGTCTATGGCCCGGCCAAAGGCTTGCACGTCGGCCCAAGCATCAACAACAATGGGTGGGAGAGAGAGAGGGGGGGGGGGGGCGGCAGCAGAGAGGGACCAACCTAGACACCTATATTCTATTTATATACCTACCAACCCTTTACCATACAAGCTGTACCTGCTGCTTACACTTTCATTACTTCTCCGACCACTGGGCGACCCACACCAAAAGTAATTGGATGTAGTTTTAGGTATACTAGTACATATGTATGCTAGGTAAGTATGATGCATGCATCTCTTTTATTTCAGTCTAATTCATTAACTATGATCTTTAGTATCACTTCTCACAAATAATCCATGTTCAACTTTGTTTCAGTTTTGTGTCATTCATTAAATCATTAGGCACCTGAGAAATGTACACATTCTAAGGTAAGTGGTAGAACGTTAGGTAGCCTACCATGTAGGTTTCTATACATTCACAATCAAGTTTTTAAATAATTTATTTACACATTGACAGGTCGTAGGTTTGATTGCCATCTAGTGTTGCTTATAATTTCCTACCCAGCATAGCATTGTTGAAATATGTGTGCTCTTTTTTAGCCACCCATCTGACGCAGTATGCACCTTGCTCCTGATGCCTGTGGGCGGGAGCTAGGAGGCCCTGCCTCGGTCTAGTGGTCACGGGAAGGCCGGGGTGCCTTGTGGCAGGCAAGCGTCGGCCCTAGCTGTACATACAGCCCATTCAAGTGACTGGGCTGTAGAGTGCCCTATGCAATAATTTCCGAAATCGCCACTAAGTGTATTAAATGTTCAAAATATCACTAGTAAATGTACAAGTTTATGCCTATGTCAAAGTTGGAGCTTGGGTAAAATACATATTTTGCTATACTTATCTGACTGACTGGCGATAACAATCTGACTGACTGGCGGTAAAATCCACTCAGGACAAACATTGAAACAGACTATAATCACTGGTCAAACAGACAATAAGCGCAGCGCTGATAGCACGTTATGCGTAACCATAGAACTAGCTCCCCATAGAACTAGCTCCGAGCTAGTTCTATGGTTATACATAGGCCTATGTATAACTCTGGTGTGGGTGATATGTGACATTGCCAGTTGGTATCCAGTCTGGTCCTCCTATTATTTATGCATAAATGCTTTTCAATTTGCATTTACATAGTACCTATTATTATTTGATATATATATCTGTGATTTTCTCTTTACAGAAGTCGGTACAAGGAAGAAATACATCAAAAGTAATGATGTAATGATGAATCAAAATGATGATTTTCAAGGGAATAATACATTTGCCCTCCCCAAAATTGATGAATGAATAAACAAAAATTCAATGAGCAATATTAATTCCCCCAAACCCCACCACATGCACCCCCACCCACCCCCACCCACCCACTAGGTTTTACACGCACCACTGAGCAAGCCAAGCTGCCACCGCCTCGGTATGGCGACTGATTTTACGCGCTTAGTGCGTGGTGACGTCACTACTCACTAGCGGCTGCCAGTAGAAAGGTACGCGAAAAGCCAATACAGACAAGCGCTTTGAGCGTGCAACAAGTTGACCCGCCTTTCGCGTACGTTCACTAGGGAAATGCGTTAACTCTTACCACAGTGTAGAAAATAGGTTCATGTTCACATGTGGTCACTCCTCCCTCCTCAGACCCGCCCCCCCCCCCCCCCCTGCCCCACACACCCCATGAAGTTCCTTGATTTACTCTTGCTGACCACCTATCGTTCCGTAATGTACATCCCCAGGCTCTCTACCAACCACTACTACCTACTCACCATCTCAGCTTAAACCCAAGGGATTGCAAATAATGCAAGAAAGTTACTATTTAAACTTAAATGTCGTATTTCATAGGGTTGGGAACAAGCTTGTTTTGGTAGTTTCTTATCATTGCGTTGCCTCTCAAAATCAACAATCCGCTTCTATTCCTATCTCCTTTTGTCCCCCATCTTTTCTTCCCTCCCTGTCCCTCCGAATAATTACTCTCTACCTATACATGCTTTACTCCTTCCCTCTTTGTCGCCCTAATTTGGTTTCTCTCTTATTCACTCCTCTTTTCTCTATTTCCATTTTTCTCTCTCTTATTCTCTCATTCCTTTTCTCCCTAACTTTTTACCTCCCTTTTCTCTCCTTCTCTTCCTCTTTCTTTTCCCTTACTGCTTCCGTCTATCTATCCTTTATTCCCTCTCTCCATTAATCCCACCTTCCTGGATCTCGTCCTGACGAACTAGCGTTCCGGATCAACCTCTTCTACCCCGGCCCCAATCACCACCTCCACCACCACCACCTCCACCACCACCACCTTCAGCACCACCACCTCCACCACCACCACCTCCACCACCACCACCTCCACCACCACCACCTCCACCACCACCACCTCCACCACCACCGCCACTATCTCCTTACCACTCGAGCCAAAATGATGATGAATGTCAAGAGGGCCACTCTTAGGTCTTATTGACAACACATGTGATGTGTTTCAGGAAAGTGAGTCATAAGTCGCAAAAACTGGATTTTGAGATATCATTAGATTTTGAGAAATGACATCGAGTGGATTCCAATGATAGTAAACACTAAGGACATCTAAGAAGGGTCTCTATACTTTATGTTTAATATATTTATGTTTGAACAAAAGTTTGCAAAATTCCCGGGTGGGTAATTACCATTAAAATAACTAAATATACTCCATAGGATGATCTTCAAAACGCAAGAATACATTAAAAACAATCTCTTGAAATTTGATACATAGCTTTATATGACTACCAGTGCTAAGCACTTCAAAAATCAGAAGATTCCAATAAAGAGATCATGTGAATAAATCACGTTGAAAAACATCATTTCTGCGACTTGTGGCTCATCTTCATGTAACCCATCACACATGTGCCATATGCAGATAGGCGAGGTGCAGTGGAGGAAGGGGGATGAGGGAACATGTCGGCTCAGCTTACCTGCCTCCTGGGTCATCCTATGTGATCAAGCAGGTGGCTCACATTTTCAGAAAATGTACAATTGGCAGCTGTACACATTTAGTAAATTCCGCTAAATTAGGCTGTAATTTGGTCAATACTAGGTAAATTTGAGTATATTTTGCATTGCATTGATTGTAGCAATCTGTTTGGTTAGGTTGAACTGTGTTTTGAGTATTATTTTTGTCTGAAATTTGGGTTATTTGAGAAGATTGGTGAAGTTGAATTGTACATTGTCGGAAAATCTGACTCAGTTACCTTGCTAAATCACCCAGGTCGGACAGAAAACTTGTAAATCACCTCCTGAGCGAGTGAGCGGCGGGCGGTAAATCACACACCAGTCCACGCGCTAAAGCCCTGTAAATTAGATTCTGATGGACCTGTGAGTCGGGTGCTCTAAAGCTTGGTTAATAGAGAGGTTGTATTCGGGGTAAATGGGAGCCGTGAACTGAAGTGGATTTCGGGAAACGTAGGTTCTGTTATGGTATGATATATGCATGATATTAGGAGATGGAGTGAAGGCAACTCAACTGAAAACAATCATGGGAAAGAGATTTGATGGCATTTTCCTTGGGTTTATTCACGATCCTAACCAAAACTACATTTCCCGAAATCAACTACAAAGTATATTATGCTGTGTTAATTAGATGTTCTGATAGACGTGAGTGTATCTTACCTTTAGGCCTTGTTGATAGAAGTGTTCTATTGGAGGCAAATCTCAGTCATGAACATGGAGAGGATTTTAATAAGATTAATGTAGTTACATTTAAAATCCATAAAGGATTATGCTTCGTAGATGAGATTCGGATGGAGTCTTGTCTCGTATGTCTTGTTAATAAAGAAGTTTCTTTTAGAACGCCTTTGAATCCAGAATCCAATAAAAAAAAGGCATGCAAGTATAGTATATTTGGTTAAAACCCTCCTGATATGTTGGTAGACAGAATTATGAAGGATCTCTCACTTTAAAGACTTGTTGATAGAGAAGTTGGATTTGACGCTTTTTAGAATCCTGATCTGACATTCTATTTGAAATGGATATTGGGAAATGCAGTAATCTGTTCATTTGCATGCTGCTGCTGTTTGTTTATTTTGTATACCCATCACAACTCCCCTATTACAATATAACTGATTGTGAAGTGTCTCACTCTTTCCGCATACATAAACACAAGCATGAAATATGTGGCTTCCTCTATGGCTTCTACCTTACGTCTACCGCCCAATACATAGGTTATACGCCTGGGAGTAATTACAGATCTCTCACTTAAAAAGTTACTTGATACATTTTTAAAAACAGATGTAAACCCAATGTTCATTCACTATAAATGTTCATAATTAAATCAGATAAAATCGTGTTTGATGAAATTAAATTCACCGTAGGGAGTTTATGACTTGAGCTCTACTATTTATAATGTGGATAAGCTACTGAGAAGTACGTTTTCTGATAAACATGTCATGCTATCTCTCTCCCAAATTAACATGTTTCATGATTTGTATTAAGGAGACTATTTTGAGAAAAACACAAGATGAATACATTTATATGGTTTATTAGTATAGTATCCCATGAGCAACATACATTATCATTGTACCATGAGATGCTAGGGAACAAGATTGCAGATTCATTCCGGAATAATCATTTCCAAAGCTTTCAGACGTGAAACAATCAGAGATAAAAGGTCTTTATCTTCTCAAGTAACCTTCATTAAATGTGGGCTTCTCAGGTCAACAACATATAATCAGCTTTTCATATGAACAGTCTGAAACGAGGAGCAAGCAAGGGCTGTTAATACATCTGAATAAAGAAAATTTAAAAACAAACAAGTACGATTTACTCGCTGTCTTGAGGACAAAACATGATACTAGTGTCACAAATATTAAACAGCAAATCAGGGCTTCCCTTCAGTCAGCATACATGTACATTTATAATGTGTTTCACGAAAATGAGTCACAAGTCGCAAAAATGATATTTTTCAATTTGCTTTATTTACAAGTTCCGTTTGTCAAAATCCTCTCATCTTTTGGGTATTACTCTGCGAAGTCGAATGAATACATTTACCAAACCTCAAGATTGTGTATTGAATATATCCTTGCATTTCTAAGGTCATCTTATAGAGCATATACTAGTAATGATGCACCCAGAAATATTGAAAACGTATTATTCAAAAAAGAAATATCAAATCTAAATTATAGGTTAACTATTAAATGTCTTAATGTTAACCACCAGTGGAATCCGCTTGATCTCATCTTTCTCAAACTCAAACTTTATTTCTTTCGAGTCGTGACACATTTTCCTAAAACACATCACAATTTTTCTCGTTCTTTAGGTTAAAGATCTATAGTCCGTCAAGTGAGTGGAAACGTACAGGTCCAAAAGATTTACGCATTTGAGTAAAAATACGATAGGAATTTATGAGCTTTGGTTGAAAGTGTGTGCGTTGAACAAAGACTAGATATTATGTTCAACCCCGACCGCTGTGGTGGCGAATGAATTATTACATGGGTCAGATTTTCAGAAAATGTACAATTCAACTTCATGAATCGTCTCAAATAGCCCACATTTAAGACAAAAATGAGCTTCAAAATGCAGTTTAACATAACAGAACTGATACTTTAAATCAATGTGATACCAAATATACTCAGATATACCTGGTATTCACCATTTTCCAGCCTAATTTCCTGAATTTCCTGAATGTGTAGAGCTGCCAATTGTACATTTTCTGAAAATCAGGCCCACATGTTCTTAGGCTACTGGGGCCTGGAGAAGCCATAATTCACAGGTAAGATATGATAGCCCCCTTGGCTTTGCTGGATATTAGTTGGGGCTCTGCTAATTGTATAGAGATATGTCTTCTATTAGGAGCATTTTGTAAATGAACCGGTGGAAGATAGGCTGGAGAGGTTGGTGAAAAGATTTGTTGGTGTGGATACTTTACGCTCAGCACTTACTATAGATGGAGTCAGTGAAGAGTGGCAGAAAGTCACTAATAATGATAATAAAGATAGGCATCACTTGTACCAAGGTAAAGTTGATTTCGCAAAAGGTTAGGTTATAAAATTATAGATAAGTCTAGAAACTGGATTTGATACAGTTTGTGTTAATAGAAATGTAGGGAAGAATGATCGATTTTCATTTAAAAAGAAATCTAAACAAAATAATAATAATAATGTTACGAGATGTGGCTGCCAGATATGTCTGATCGCTTCTTACACATCTCCCTGATTGTACAGAACTTGCACCAAATAAACAAACATTTGTGAACCGTTTTAGGAAAGTGAGTCACAAGTCGCAAAATATGGATTTTGAGATATCACCATATTTTGAAAAGAGGAAATCAAACTGATCCCCATGATAGTAAACACTAGGACACCTATTAAGTATTTCTATATTTTAAGTACGATATTTTTATTTTGAAAAAAAAAGTTTGCAATGTTTCTGGATGGGTAATTACCAGTGAAGTAACTAAATATACTCCATACGAAGGTCTTCAAAACGCAAGCATATGTTAATATAATGTTCTGAAATTTGTTACACGGATTGATATGACTATAAGTATTCTCATATTAAACCAATACAAATAGTTACATAAATTCATAAAGTTTAACAAATACATGAAGACACCCCAACTTTTACCCGTTTATACCTTTAATATTTTTTAATTCAATAATTATTATTGTCCATATGGGTGTATGATTTCCTGAATATAATCTCTGCAATAATAAATGGTGGAAATGATAAAAGAACCACACATAAGGGCCTGGACCACTAAGCCGATTCTCATGCAATTCTGACAGAATTCAGTGGAAAAGGCTCCTCTGCGTCGCAAAATCGCATGAGAATCGACTTTTATAGACTAGGGCCATTAGAATATATGGGTTGCCCACACGGTTTTGACGCCCTATATATATATAACAGTTTCAGTGTGTCCTTTGAAGAAGCACTACGTATGATGCCAATGGGTCACTTTTCAACGCCAAACCTTGAAATAGGCTAAGATAAATGTGTATGTCAATGAGACCTGATTGCGACAGGTGAACGACCCATAGCTTCTCTCTTTTATGAGTCTTAAATACATCTGGAAGCCAGTACATGGGTCAGATCTTCAGAAAATGTACAATTGGCAGCTGTACACATTTACTAAATTGTGCTAAATTAAGCGGCAATTTGTCCAACACTAGGTAAATTTGAGTATATTTCGCATTGGATTGATTCTAGCAATCTGTTTGGTTAGGTCCAACTGTATTTTGAACTTTATTTTATGTCTGAAATGTCGGTTAGTTCAGAGGATTGGTGAAGTTGAATTGTACATTTTCTGAAAATCTGACCCATATATAGGTCCATCTTTCACGATTTGTGATGTATAAGAGTTTTATTTTCTAAATTACACATGTATACTTGTAGGGTAGAGGGTATAGGGTACAATCCCTGAATTACAAGGCACAACTAATATTTGCATGGTAACATCACAGTGTCAGTTTAATCCATGTAACTCTGAAACAGAATGCATCATAATATTATATCACATCGTCCCAGTGAATGGTTATAACGGATATTAGTTGTGCACATACATTAATCTGCCTTGTGGTGGCTGACCTGCCTTTGAAGACCAAGTCAGCAAAAACTGGGCTAAAAGAGAAATGTGATGTGTCACAGAAAAATGAGTCTTTTTTTTTTAACATTTTTATTAGGTAGATTTCCACAATGTGGTAGGTCTCATCTCCTACAAAGGTATATACATGTTTTAATTTAACTACAGACCATCAATACTATCATATAGAAATACTACTCGTTTACATAATTAATATAGCGACAAAAATACATATTCTTGCCTAACTTTAAGCACAACACATTTTTTTGGTATAGGCCCAATAATTAAGATAATTCTCATTCTAATATACAATGATTTCGCTTTTGATGAAAAAGATTCGTTAACATTATTCACCGATTTTTAAATTCATTATGATTTTAAGTCATCACATTTTTGCTTGTTTCATGTATAACAGGAGCAAGCCATACACATTTATATTCACATTTTACAGCATCCAAATATAGTCGAAAGTAATGGCTTGAAGTCTAACACAGAGCGCTACATCCCATGAGCTTAGATTGGCTTTTCGCAGAAAAATAACTGATTTTAATCTTGATTGACCAATCTGCACCACCCTGTATCTTCACGTGACCTTACCCCACATAGATAGGCAGACATTGGGTTACATCACCACAAATGCTAGCCAAATGCCACTGTTGGAGCATAGATTTGTTTACAGACTAGATATTTACGATCACTTTTGATCAAGCTCATGCGTGGTGTCCCTAGATTACATACAACAGACAGACGCTAAAATGTTTTCAATTTCGTTTCAATTTCGATGTAATTTAATGTAAGGCGTTTTTCTCCCAAGGCCCGAATAATTATTATAATGTCTATTGCCTAGGCTATGCCTATGTCTATAAGTTATATATGATGCCATCTTAAACCTGTTAATTCTGCTGCATCAGGTCCCGTTAGGAAAACAATTTATATCTGTCCACTGTCCAGAATTCCACTGTGGACACCACCTGTCTGATCAGGGTATCTCTGGGTCACTGTACCAGGCCGCCCTATCCGTGTACATTATAGCCAGCCGCTAGTATCAATATCTGTCACTGCAGATTTACGGTCTGACTCCGGCCCTGTTTCACTGACGATCTTTTACCCCTCCAGCACTGGGTGGTGGGAGTGGTTGAAGGTGCTGGTGTTAGACCTAGAGGCATGAGGGTGGTGGGTTCAAATCCACCTGTGAGCACCAGTTGTGATGTGGAACAGAAAAATGAGTCCTTATTCACAAAATCGATTTATTAAAAAGTTATTTAAACGTGATATTTACGTGACCTTACCCTAAATAGATAGACTGACCATGAGTTACCCACCCCAGATGCTAGCCAACTGCTACTCTTTGAGCAGAGATATTTTCTCAAAAATAAAAATATCAAACTTAGAATATAGAAATAATGTTTACCATCATTGGAATCCGCTTCATCTCATCATTTCCAACATGTAGTATACTACCATCTAAGATAATTGGAAACAGAAAATCCATCCACTTGAAGTAACAATAGCGAGGAGATTTTAATTATGAATGACAGATCATATGAAGTGCACCCTTGTATAGAAGGCATATCCTTATCCACTTCATCACCTATGAAAGCTAAGCTTTACATACAAAGTACCTCTAATCCTGGCGTGTATGCGATTTACATTTGGGTCAGATTTTCAGAAAATGTACAATTCAACTTCACCAATCTTCTCAAATAACCCAAATTTTAGACGAAAATTAAGTTCAAAATACAGTTCCACCTAACCAAACAGATTGCTAGAATCAATGCAATGCTGAATATACTCGAATTTACCTAGTAGTAACCGAATTTAACAGAATTTACTAAATGTTTACAGCTGCCAATTGTACATTTTCTGAAAATCTGACCCATTTACAAAAGATTCCATCTTCCGCCAGTTGGCTGTGGATGTTGATCGATAAGCTCGGGTATATTAAGTGCGGGTTGTACCTTTTTGCTGCGGACCTATTGTCATCACTGGACTGTTTTTATGCTGGTAGTCTTAGGGATAATGTATTGTATATGAAGTTGGCACTCTTGATTGATTAAATGTTTTTAACAGGTTATAACTCCTGCCTGTGCTTCCGTTAGCCCCACTAGCTCCATTACTTTCATTACATCCGTTGTAGTTGTTGCTACGGTCTGTTTCAGCAGTTGTGGAAACGGCAGTGTCATGTAAATAAAGGGTGGTCTCCACTGGCTGCGGTAAGCTCTGCGGTAAGCTCTGCGGTAAGCCTTGCTATGGTGCTGTGGTGGTGAGAAGTGGCGAGGTCCGGCCTACATTGCCAGTGATCCATGTAGGCAGGACCTCGTCATTCCTCTCCACCTACAGAACCAGCACAACACCATCGCAAGGCTTACCCAAAAGCTTACCGCAGCCAGTGGAGACCACCCTTAAAGCTGCACTCTCAGCTACAGTCGGTCAAAAAGTAAATTTTTATTTTACTTTTTGTTCCATTCTTCTCCGACCTATCTAAGTCATTTGAGCAAAATATTGCAGGACTTTTTCGATTTTTTTTCCTACAGGGCTTCTAAAGCTTCCTCATTTGTTTTTCGAGGACCCACCAGACTCCTTTCCTGCGATGATTTCACTTATTAACGCTCACCTGCGGCAGTTTTCTCACGGTCACTTTTTCTTCAAATTCTCATATAAACATATTTAACAGCAGCAGAATATTGATAAATCATAATATGAGTAAATTACGAGATAAGATATGTCTTGTTCTAATAACTGAAAATGCAGCTTGAACTTTCGATGTTTGCCATGGTGTATAGGCTATAAGTCTGAACTAACAGTGCAGGGGCTATAACCACCTTAGGCAGAGTCTAAAGGGATTAACCTCCATTTAAACAGCAACATTTCTGGCCTGCTGGTGCACCATCCATCCACCAACAGGCCAGACACATTGGTTACTAATCTCCTAATGATTTCTTAGGCTTAAGGGCCTAGTTCACTCAGCCGGTTCCCAAGCGATTCAAACAAAATTTAGTGGAAACAAGTCCTCTGCAATGCAAAATCGCATAAGAATCGGCTTAGTGGACTAGGCCCTTTAGCTTTATATCCTCTTACTGATTCAGTGCTCGATGCATTTTTTATGAGGCTTGGGTTAGAGGTTAGGCTAACAGCCATTTGCAAAGCTTACAAAGCTTTTTTTTTTTAAAAAGAAGTTTACAAAGCTTTATTATGCTCATCACCACTAAACAAGCGCATGCAGTAACCCCAAGATCTATTGTATCACAATAATTTCATATTCCTAGCGTTATTTCATGCAGTGATATGTAGGTAGTGAGTACATACATGAATATACATGTACAGTATATAGACTAAAGTTTGGAGATGGTGGGAATAATAAATATTTATATTTAATCTTTGTGTACATAGCATCGTTTGCAGCCGGTCCTTTATTTCCAAATACTTTCTATGGCTCACTCTACAGCCCCATCATCTGAATGTACTGTATGTACAGCGGGATCCAGTCAGTGTATATCGCGCCAGACCTTGAGCCCTTGCTGCTATAACTCAAGCCATATTACCATGCAGATCACTGCATTACGTTAGGCTAGTTTTTCACATTCAGCGGCACTTACTCTACATTAGTCGAAGGTTACCTTTGTTATTCTTTGTGATAAGGAGGCAGCTGCTTGTATTTGTCTTTCAGCATATCTGTAGAGATGTGATGCATTAAGGGTGGTCTCCACTGGCTGCGGTAAGCTCTGTGGTAAGCCTTGCGATGGTTTGTGCTGGTTCTGTAGGTGGAGCGGAATGACGAGGTCCTTGCCTACATGGTCAGTGAACGATGTAGGCAGGACCTCGCCACTTCTCACTATCCCAGCACCATCGCAAGGCTTACCGCAGAGCTTACCGCAGAGCTTACCGCAGCCAGTGGAGACCACCCTTTATAGGGAAATGAGTCACAAGTTGCAAGAATTGTATTTTGAGATAACATCATATTTGAAATGATGAGATCAAGCCGATTCCAATGATAGTAAACGGTAGGACAGCTAATAAGTATTTCTATATTTTAAGTTTGGTATTTTTATTTTTGAAAAGAAAATTGAAATATCCCTGGCTGGTCATTTTACTAGCAAAGTAGCTCAATAGACTCATTGCGATGACCTCCGCAATGCCTGGATATATCTAATACTCAAATTTAGTGCATGTATTCAGGCTACGAGAAGCTTTATGCACCCCAGTATTGTAAACATTCCCAAAATGTCAATACGACGCAAAATAGTAATTTTGCGACTCATTTCCCTGAAGCACTTCACATATTATAAGTTTAAATCAAACAATAATGTTAGGGAATGGTTAGGAATTAATCCATATCAATATTACTGGTTTGTGAAATTAGGAAGTATAATAAATGACGTTATCGGATTATAGCTAAAGCTCCAATTATATTATATTAGCTATATAGAATGCCTGCTTCTCGTGCTTCAAAACTATTCATATTGCCATGTTGTTCAAAATAAAATGATTTGCAAAACCTTTTTTAAACAGATTTATAACAAATTGGAACTGCGAATAATAAGAAACTGGCTTCCCTTGATATCATCTGATATAAACGGTACCAATACATAAATTCTACCCAGTATGTAGGCCATGTGTTTTTGACTTCGGTAAAAAAAATCAAACATTCTTCGCATTTTCTATGAAAAAGAGGTATCATGTTTGGAATTGCTCTGTATGTTTGCATAGCTAATGCATATATGCTAAACAAAAACCAAAAAACTAGAATTCTGGGGGCACATGTTAGTCATTCTTGCCAGTTAAATTCTAGACTAGGGGAGGATCACTGTATATCGGTTGGGCCGGAGGTTGGTTGGTATTTTCATTGAGATGAAAAATAAAGGATTCGTAGCCGTTATCCTTTATCATACAAGCTTCCAGCCTGACTGGGTCTTTTTCAGGTATGTGTCAGTGAAAAGTTAAACATGCATTATGTATATCGTATTTTTATTCAGACAAGGTACGTCAGAAAAGGAAAAGAATCCTAAAAAAACTGATCTTCCGGGCCTTCCTTTAAATAAAATATTCAGGTATACAAAATCGAGGCCTGAATTACAATATCAATCAATAGTCAGAGTGCTTCATTGGAGTCACATCTGGTACAAAACTAGTAAATTGTGGAGTGCCACAAGGAACATCATTAGGACCTTTATTATTCAGTATATATATGTAAATGACATTTATAAATGTACACCTAAATCCAAAATACAATTATTTGCTGATGATACTGTGATATATAATATTAAAGATAACTATAATAACCTTGGTATAGAATTGCAATCAGAATTACAAAATGTTAGCTCTTGGTGTAAAGTTAATAAAATATCATTGAACATAGATAAATGTAAAATGATGAAAATTAACTCTGGTAATAGCAATAAATGTGATGGATTGAATGTATATAAGTTTGGTGATCATATTATTAACCACACCAGTGAATATACATACTTAGGTCTGACTATTGATGAACAATTGAATTTTAAATCACATTTGAAGAAGTTATCTATAATACAACAGGAAAGTAAAATATTATTAAGGCCTAGGCATATATTTACAGAAAAGATGTTTTTAAATCTTTATAAAGTGATGGTTCTCCCACATATAGATTATGGGGATACTATTTATGATGGAACAAGCAATACAGCAATGTTAAAAAAGTTACAGGTAATTCAGAATAATATTGTACGTACAGCAAAATATTTGGATAAGAGAGCGAATCTGATAGAGTTATCAGAAGATATGGGTTTACCTTTACTTGAAAAAAGATTAGAAGCTCATCTATTGGAGATGGCTTATAAGCTATCCATATTAGAGGGAGAAAATATTAATGAGGTTGATAGAAAAGATTTAAGATCAAATAAGGGAAGTCATAATAGAAAAATGATACATACAGAGAGGATTAAAAGATCGTGCTTATATAGAGCTCCTCTTCTGTGGAACTCAGATAAAAATGTATTTTTTGATGGTCACTATGTGGATGATTTGTTAAATTTTCGTATTTACCTTAAAAGATCTTATATGAAGAGAAAAATGGAAGCTTAAAAAACTGAATGTGAAAATGAGTTTTTGTGTAATAATGGAAACTTCATGAGGAATTACTATTCAAAATATGCTGTTGCATATTGAATCTTGCTATATAGCAAGAATAAAAATCTGAATTCAAGCTAGTAAGACTTGTATGAAAACATAGAATAAAGAAAGAGAAGTTTAGAACATTGTATAAAAGTAAAAAGAAGGAGAAATAAGAAGACATTGTATTGTTTAATGGAGTAGGCACATTATATCTAATTAGTAATTAAGGGGTATTTATTTGATTGTTAATGTAATGAAAATATATTAGATTTGTAGATTGAGGCCTTCTTGGAAGAGCTGAGAAATCTCAGAACGTTGTAGCCTATTTCCAGTTATTTCCAGTTATACCACCGATCCCCTTACCTGCCTACCACCGACCCCCTTACCTGCCTACCACCGACCCCCTTACCTGCCTACCACCGACCCCCTTACCTGCCTACCACCGACCCCCTTACCTGCCTACCACCGACCCCCTTACCTGCCTACCACCGACCCCCTTACCTGCCTACCACCGACCCCCATACCTGCCTACCACTGACCCCCTTACCTGCCTACCACTGACCCCCTCACCTGCCTACCACCGACCCCCTTACCTGCCTACCACCAACCCCCTTACCTGCCTACCACCGACCCCCTTACCTGCCTACCACCGACCCCCTTACCTGCCTACCACCGACCCCCTTACCTGCCTACCACCGACACCCTTACCTGCCTACCACCGACACCCTTACCTGCCTACCACCGACCCCCTTACCTGCCTACCACCGACCCCCTTACCTGCCTACCACTGACCACCTTGTGGTTCCAGGTACAGGCAATTCCTCCAGCACCCATTCCCCAGGTGTGATAATGGCAGAGCATGCTGTTTCACCTTCCCTCTCTCGCCTATTTATGTATGTATATGGGTCAGATCTTTAGAAAATGCACAATCTACAGTTCTGCACATCTCGCAAATTCTGCTAAATGACGAACCATATATAATCAGCTTGCATATGCCTTGTTGTACCTGAATAAAAATCTGTTAAAAATAAATAACAAAAATACCGAGTATATCTGAATGTATTCTGTATTGTATTCATTCAATCAATCTGTCTGGTTATGTTGAACTGTATTTTGAACCTGATTTTCGTCTTAAATAGGAGTTATTTCAGGGATTGGTGAAGACCAATTTATATTTTCTGAAAACATGACCCATATGTTAGCACGCCGTTAACTTATTATAAATAAGAGAATGGCTAGCGTACCTGCATGGGGGATACATTGCCATTCCCTCAACAGCTAGATTATTACAGACATGGGGCAGATTTTAAGAAAATGTACAATTGCAAGCTGCAATTTGGTAAATTCGAGTATATTTGGCATTGCATTTATTCTAGCAATCTGTTTGGTTAGGTTGAACTGTTTTTTGAAAATCATTTTCGTAAAAAATTTGGGTTATTTGAGAAGATTGGCGAAGTTGAATTGTACATTTTCTGAAAATCTCACCCACATACTATTGGCACTCCATAGGAGCTTAGCAATACCGTACACTACCTCCCCCGCCTGCATCAAGTGGTGTATAAAAACCTAGTGAATGTCCTACTAAAGTATAAACATATACAAGGTGCACCCTGTACCTGCCGCACTATATCACTACCTCACCTCAGGTGGGCTGCTAATGAGCAATCCCTTTAGTTTTTATATCATCTCTTTGGTCAGAGTTTAGTGCAAGCTGTACTTGTAGACACCTAGCTACTTAGGACACATATGTGATGTGTTTCAGGGAAATGAGTCATAAGTCGAAAAAAATGGATTTTTAGATATCATATATCTGAAAAGATGAGATCAACCCGGTTCTAGTGATAGTAAACATAACGACATTTATTATACATGCTCTTGAGAGTTGCAATAAGTGGAGTGCAATAAAAATATTCACATAGTATGTGTACTATAAAATTTCGACTTCCTCACAAGTAGTGCTGCAAGTGGGCCCCAAATGAGGATATCAAAGCAGTATTTACATGCGAGCTTTGTCCATATAATAAATATAGAATGTAACTCGCTGGCAATAATATACATTTTTTGAACTTGATTCGTCCACATAAGCACTCTGACTATGGCATCGTGCTTATGGGGACGAATCTTGTCCAATAAATTTTCGATTATTGCCGGCTCGTTCCATTCTCTCTATTTATTACATACTTCTGTAATATGTGTTTATGCATGAAAAATGTAAGCAATATTTCTTAACTCATTATCACTCATTATAGTAAAGTAGTTAAAAATAGTTAAATATACTACCTGGGATAAACACAGAAACATATAGATATATTCAATAGAGAGTCTTGGAATATGGTACGTATACTCATGCCACTAGCAGTGCTAAGCACCCTAAAGAGGAAAGCATTCCAACAAAGACATCTTGTTAATAAATTACTATGGAAAATATCATTTTTGCGACTCATTTTCATGCAACACATCACATTTGGCCTCTATTTACATTGCCCTATTGTATTGCAGCTAAAAGATGTAAACTGTACACAGGGCTAATGCCTGAATGCTGAGCCTGAGTTAATGAGGTGTCACCGGGAGCAACTAATGTGTATTGCTCCTACATTAATGTAGGAGCAATACACATTACAATGATTACATTAGGCTATACATGTTATGTATTTGGGGGACATTTGGGGCTATTGAACAGCTTTATTGTATCTTTAGATAATTGAGATGGAGTGAAGCTGCACCAATAGAGGAGTTGCATAGCCGCCATTTTGAATCTTGATTCGCATGGAATTATGGGACTAATGGTACTGTATAAAATCTATAGAAATCATGCCATGTTCAGCGTGGACTATTTATCAATGCTCCAATATCAATATCCATGTTATACATGTTACCATAACACATCCCCATCTTTCCCATCATGCATTTGGTTTTCATAGATCATTTATACAAGCTGGGGTATTGGTAAAACCATTCTTGCAATTTTCGATAAAAATGTTGCCGAATTTGTGTATGTCAGATTTCATGAGAATCCATCCCTCGATGCACTGTACCAGACAGTTGCAGTGAGACATGCAACTCCCCTATTCCCTCATATATAAGAAAGACATGTGACAATAATATATAATGTATTCCTATTTGTGTCAGCTGCTGCTGGCTTCAAATGTCTCTTTGTTTAAGTCCACATTGATTGTGTAAGGTTTGTCACTATGTGTAAGTAACAATGCCTTGAACCAGACTAGGACACTTTGCTAATTGGAGGTGTGGGTAATCCAATAGATGGGCTGTTTGAAAGTAACCCACCTCAGTACGTAAATGGGGAATAGGAGATGATTGATTATATTAGTAAGATTTCATTTTTTTTAAATCAATAGGCAACTCTCCCGATGTAACTGAAGTAAAACAGTGACTTATTTTGATCTTATTCTCTTCTAATATATTATGGAAAGGTTTCTGGTTTATTTTACATAATATTGTACCTGTAACAATTAAAGCTTCACTCTCAGTTAACATCGGTACAAAAACAAAATATTTTCTACATTTTCTTCCATTCTTTTCCAAGCCATCTAAAAGTCATTTAACCAAAATTTCGGAGGATTCTGTGGGTTTATTTGAACTGAGAATAAAGCTGGAAAAATGTTTTTATGTGCGGCCAAATGTTAAGAAAAGTTCCTTGTATATAATCTATCTAAAATTATATTATGCATGTTTTTGTGAAATGAAGACTTCCAGTAAATCCGATCATAGATCTATTTCTAGCTATGAGTAAAGATGATTTACATTGTGATTTACATTTGCTCAAATACTTAAAGCATGCACATTATTCATTTGGAGATGAGACATATAACAGCTGTGAAATTCTGCCAATAAAATTGTTTTAAAAAAAGAATGCATCTTTAACAGGTGCAAGAGTTAACCTATAGCTGCGTTGGACCCATGCACTATGCTTGTATGTATTCAATTAGGCAAATATGCCGAGAGCACGGGTCAAGTCTCCAGGGTGTTTACATTGAGGGACGAAAGCAATTTCTTAATTCTACTTCCATTTATTTCGTACATAATCTTCTAACACTTGTTGACATCTTTTAAAAACGAACAGCCCTAGGATAGAGCTTAAGAGATTTTATTGCCCTTTCACAAAACGATGAAGAATAAATTCTTGGCACAGAAATGTTTGTTCGTTCATATTTAACATAAAACAAGGACTAGATGCATAATTATATATAGACCATAAAGTGCCTTTCTGTCTCTTTGTCTCTGTCTCTTTTTCCCTTCTTCTCTATCTCTATTTCCTGGGTATGATCATAAACTGCCTCCCTCTCAGCTCTCCCGCCCTTGATATAACCTTCAATGTGTTGATAAGGGCGTAAAGCAACCAATCTCACTAACTCACCTATACCTATTATACTTATAACATGGTCCATATCTAAACCTTACCATAGAAAAAGGATTTGGCTAATAATCTCTTCATTGCTAATACCTCGGGAGTCCTTGTATGTAATAGAAGTAAGGCATAGTCAAGTGCTACATGGAGGGCTTGGAGTCAAGTGCCTATGAGTTGTTGAGTAAGAGGAGGCTCGTTTGTTTGCACTGATGCTGCTGGGAGGGAAGATGGGCTATAGTGGCTAGGGAGGGGGAGGTAGATGAAGGGTGTTAGACAAGAGGACAGGGAGGGAGAGAGAGATGGAGGAAGGGAGAGAGATAGACAAGAGGACAGGGAGGGAGAGAGATGGAGGAAGGGAGAGAGATAGACAAGAGGAAAGGGAGGGAGAGAGAGATGGAGGAAGGGAGAGAGATAGACACGAGGACAGGGAGGGAGAGAGATGGAGGAAGGGAGAGAGATAGACAAGAGGAAAGGGAGGGAGAGAGAGATGGAGGAAGGGAGAGAGATAGACAAGAGGACAGAGGGAGAGAGAGATGGAGGAAGGGAGAGAGATAGACAAGAGGACAGAGGGAGAGAGAGATGGAGGAAGGGAGAGAGATAGACAAGAGGACAGGAAGGGAGAGAGAGATGGAGGAAGGGAGAGAGATAGACAAGAGGAAGGGAGAGAGATAGACAAGAGGACAGGAAGGGAGGGAAGCGGGTATAGATAGCAAATAAGAGAGATAGGAGAGGGTAAAGGAGACAGGGAATGACAAAGAGAAAGAAGAGAAACCGAGTAAACAAAGGGAGACGGAGAGAAAAAGAGAGACAGAGAGAAAGAGTGAGATATAGAGAGAGATAGAGAGAGAGTGATAGTGAGAGGAAGAGAGAGAGGGACAGAGAGGAAGAAAAAGAGAGAGAGGAAGAGAAAAAGAGGGACAGAGAGAGGGAGAGAGAGAAAGGGAAAGAGAAAGAAAGGGAGAGAGAGACAGAGAGAGAATTAGAGAGAGAAATAGAGAGAGAAAGGGAGAGTGAGACATAGACAGAGACAGAGAGCCAGGGAAAGAGAAAGAAATAGAGAAAGAGAGAGAGCTTGGAGCCAATTAAATCTTGCGTCAGAGGGAGAGCGTTCAGGAAAAGTAAATATTTGGGTGTGAACGATGACAGTGCTTGTAACTAATGGTATTTAGCCAGCAGCTGATAAAGCTGTCTTACCCTGGCTAGGATTAACTCTATCATCCACACAATACAGAACCCCTGAGCCTATTCACACGCCTCCCTACCGTATGTAAACACTGACTGCTGGCTCCATTGACTATCCACTATAAGCAAATATAGAGAGATTGCTGCCCAATTGTGCGAGAAACTTGGCAAACAAGCTTAATATCTAATATCTTAATAGTTTTCTTCCTGAGGTAAATGTGAATATGTACGCACAATTGGAGTGAGTGAGTGAGGTTGGTTGCTTTACGCCCTTATCAACGCATTTAATATGGTTATATCAAGGGCGGGAGAGCTGAGAGGGAGTGAGTGAGATTGGTTGCTTTATGCCCTTATCGACACATTTAATATGGTTATATCAAGGGCGGGAGAGCTGAGAGGGAGGCAGTTTATGGTCATACCCAGGAAATAGAGATAGAGAAGATGGGAGAAAGACAGAGAAAAGAGACAGAAAGGCACTTCATGATCATACCCAGGAAACAGAGATAGAGAAGGGAGAGAGAGACAGAGAAAAGACAGAAAGGCACTTTATGGTCATACCCAAGACCATTGTACAATTGGAGGGTTCTAATTAAAATGCTTTGTGTTAAATGTGTGAATTGAAATTGGAAACGATATTCTGACAGCTGAAATTGAAATTCCATTCCTTATCATTTCAAGATATTCATTTCACAATTCAATATTTCTTTTGTATTAGAAAAAGATCTTAGTTTTCTTTCCCAGTATACTTAAATGACATAACTATATTTATCTCTTATTATAATCTTTGTCCAGAGCAAAGAAGATAATTATTGATTAGATAATTTGTAAAATGTAAATTATCACTATAACGAGGTCTCCAAATGGGCAGAGAAAGCAAGGCGACCACAATGATTGATACTGATAATAAAATAATTATAACAATAGTACTAACTTGCCCATCATTCTATTGATATAAAATGATATTTAATGTAGAGATACAGTATGTGTGTTTCAGGCCGAGTGAGTGAGAGTGAGATTGGTTGCTTTACGCCCTTATCAACACATTTAAGAAGATTATATCAAGGGCGGGAGAGCTGAGAGGGAGGCAGTTTATGGTCTTACCCAGGAAATAGAGACAGAGAAGAAGGGAGAGAGAGACAGAAAAGAGACAGAAAGGCACTCTATGGTCTTACCCAGGAAATAGAGATAGAGAAGAAGGGAGAGAAAGACAGAGAAAAAGTGACAGAAAGGCACTTTATGGTCATACCCAGGAAATAGAGATAGAGAAGAAGGGAGAGAGAGACAGAGAAAAAGTGACAGAAAGGCACTTTATGGTCATACCCAGGAAATAGAGATAGAGAAGAAGGGAGAGAGAGACAGAGAAAAAGTGACAGAAAGGGACTTTATGGTCTTACCCAGGAAATAGAGATACAGAAGAAGGGAGAGAGAGAGACAGAGAAAAAGTGACAGAAAGGGACTTTATGGTCTTACCCAGGACCAATGTTTTAGGCCGATATCAACGTTATCTTAACAGTAGTTGTAGCTGAAGATTCTCTCTCAGTGTACAGAAGTGAGTCGGGGTAGAACAATGGGTAGGGGGAACAAGGCAGTCAGAAATGTAAATAGTCCCCACTGATTGATCTGTCCTGGCCTTCCCTTCTTCAAATGTTTAATGGCAGCCATTCGCACCCATCCTTCTTAATGTAAAAAATAAGCTTGTTGATTTTCTCTGGGGAGCATCTTGTGAACCATGGCAGCTCCATTCTCCTAGATTTCACATTGTATTCATGTCACACAGCCCCCGCCCCTTCTATTAGATAACTGCCACTGATCCGAATAACGTTAAGTGAAGAGTATGTGTCGGGGGGAGGTGGGAGGGGATCGAGGGATGAGTGAGTGAGTGAGATTGGTTGCTTTACGCCCTCATCAACATATTGAAGGTTATATCAAGGGCGGGAGAGCTGAGAGGGAGTGAGTTTATGGTCATACCCAGGAAATAGAGATAGAGAAAAAGGGAGAGAGAGAGACAGAGAACAGAGACAGAAAGGCACTTTATAGCCTTAGTCCTACCCAGGAAATAGGGATAGAGAAGAAGGGAGAGAGAGACAGAGAAAAGAGACACTTTATGGTCTTACCCAGGACCAGGGGGGGAGGAGGGATGGGAGTTACCCAATTATTTTAGTGATATGCATTTGAGGGACGTTTCGTTTACACATTCCCGTTACCATTGGTGGCGCCACAAGTACTAAAGGTCAAAAACATCACCCGAGGCCACTTTTAGGGCAAAAATGGATAAAACATGGCGGATTCTCTACACCAATGACCTAGTTAATAACGAAAATCTGCCATTTTGGATATTTATTATGTCAGGTTTTAAGAAAACCCTCAAATGCACCTCAGTATACTATTGGGGGCCTGCATCAATAAAGCCTGGGATGCCTGATGGTTTATAAGTTATAGGGAAAATGTTTAGTTGATACAAATGCCCCATTTACACAAACATACTTTCGAGATTTATGAATAATCACGACTGATTTCAGTGTAGGATCGTCATCTTATATAAATTGACTGTTCTATTATATATAATGATTTTATTTATATTAAATAGAGATAGAAAATATTTTTGAGTCATGAAGTTGAATTTAGGCTGTCAACTTAGAAACAACACATTGGTTGCCTTGGCTACCATGCCCAATTCACTAGTGAAATACGCACTGTGCATAACGAATTCTAGATACATTGTTCGAAGAGCAATGCTTATGTAATAAAATGGGATACATTATTCTAATGTAATATATGCAAACAATAGGGGAGTTGCATAGCCGCCATTTTGAATCTTGATTCGCATGGAATTATGGGACTAATGGTACAGTCTAAAATCTATAGAAATCATGTCATGTTCAGCATGGATTATTTATCAATGATCTAATGTCAATAGCCACGTGTTATGCATGTTTCCATATCACAAGCCTCCATCT
Source organism: Sthenelais limicola (assembly GCA_942159475.1). Classification (NCBI taxonomy): domain Eukaryota; kingdom Metazoa; phylum Annelida; class Polychaeta; order Phyllodocida; family Sigalionidae; genus Sthenelais; species Sthenelais limicola. Next base: position 10,012,249 of record OW804095.1, on the reverse strand, counting down.
TTCCCATCATGCATTTGGTTTTCATAGATGATTTATACAAGCTAAGATATTGGTGAAAACATTCTTGCAATTTTCGATAAAATATTGCCAAATATTTGTATGTCAGATTTCATCTGAATCCATCCCAGCATGCACTGCCGTAGACATGCGCAGTGAGACATGCAACTCCCCTATTGTATTCCAACCTAATTATATTGGCAATATAATCGATTCATTTGCTTGAATATTCATTTTGAGTGCCCTTCTATTTCTTCTTACAATAATTAGTAATTATAGACGTGATTCACAAGATGTAAGCACTTGTGTGCACAGCAACACTTTAAATAAATATAGAGGGTGATATATCAATGAATATAACACAAATATTCCCCTCACTGTGTAACCCTACAAGGTGTAAGTGTGGGAGAGAGCTATATAGATGGGAATATGGATATCACTGCACGAAGTTGTACCACACCGCTGCTAGTTGTGACACAACACTTTGTTACGTCCTGGAGGTACTCACTAACTACACGTTTAATGAATAAATCAATCGGTCTATTGACCTCAACAAGGAAAAATATTGTTCTTATCGTCTCCACGAATTGCTCCACTCAAAAATAAATAATGAAAAAAATACCCAGACCTGAAAGATCAAATGAAATTTACAAAGATTGAATACTCATGGTTTATCTCTGTTACATGGACTGTAGTCCCTCTCAGTTCTTACTGGGTTATTTTTTTTCAAACATTTTTATTTTCACATACACACTGAAACATGGCAGAAAAACACATTGCTAACAATAAGCGTTCTTTGAGGCCACCTGCTCTTGATCTATCTGATATTGCCATAAGCCTTTACAATGGTTACAAAAACGGTGAAATTATATTGGGAGAGGGAGATGGAAATACCCTTAACCACCCTCCCGTCCCCTATTTACATCCACCACAACCTCCACAGCCAAGACAAGTAATACTGTAAACGTATTTATTTTCGCGCAGACAAATCTTCGCGCACTAAGCGCTTTGACACCTTTTCGCGCGGATTTAAATTGGCGCAGCAAGGTAGTCTCACGCCTTGTTTATACAATAATTATACCTTTTGCGCAGGATTTATTTTCGCGCAGAAAGGTGGGTGCGCGAAAATAGCGAAAATAAATACTGCGCGAACATTAATACGTTTACAGTAATTCCCGAGGATATTTCTACCGCGCATCAAGCATGAGCTCTGTTCCTAGCGTTAAAAGTAAAACCTACCAAAATAGCCCTTATCTTTGGCTAAAACCTGCGCACCGAGGGGGTGGACGCGGCAGTTGGATCGGCAATAAAATGATGTTCCGCTTAGTGAAACGCCTCCCGGAGTCGTCAATCAGATCGAGGCTATCGGCCGGAAGCCACTAGCGCCAAACAGTATTAGCGGCGAAGTGATCGGGCGGAAATTAAATCAAGTAGCGACCAGTGTCACTTTTATTGATAAATATTAATCACCCTTAGCTCTTTCAGACTACTAGAGTAGGTCTCGCATTGGCGCTGGTAGTACATGGGAAGTCCGCTAGGTGGTTGGCTAGTGCTGTGATTCGTCATTATAAACTAGGAGTGAAGTGGTGGCGTCGGTGGAGTTTATGTGCCGGGCTAAGGGGGGCTAAAAGGGTAGATACTCTCTACCTAAACCTTTACCTTAATGTAAAGAACGATAATAATATGATAATATTTTAGTGCCGTTTATTCCAGATTTTATTTGTAATTATTCATATTAACTTGAACTGGTCCTAACATTTACTGAACAAATACTCTGACCTTAATGTTATTATATAATATGATGTCAGAGTCATTTTCCGTTTTCTTTTTCGATTTAAGATATGTTTTATGTAGAAAGTAAAGAGCGCTACATCATAGATGTTATTTTCAGCCGATTCTGATGACTATAAGATAAATATTATATGGTATATTTAATACAAACACTTAACTTTTGGTTATGGACGTTTGTACTGCTATTTAGTACTAAAGGAGTGATATAGAGAATATAGGCATGCCCATAAAGAACATGGTACCTAACCCAAGGTATGCCACCCTTGTGCTGTTTAACCGCAAATGTATTGTATACAATCGTGCCGGCCTAATATACCCATTGTCATGTTATTAACAGGTATGTTATATCCTCAATATAAAGGCCCTTTGTTCTTTGTATTGATTGAGTAACTCCATACTTGACTTGATAAATGATACTATTGATGATATCATTTATTCAGTGCAACCGTTTTCAGGATATTACAATCAAAGAAATCCCACAAATGCACCGTCGCAGTACACCAATACCATCATTTCTAAATAAATAAAACATTTGTTGATATCAAAAAATGTTTTTTGATATCTCTAAATCATTTTAAAGAAATAGCTAAATCATATAGAGACATCCATAACTCATTTAGATATCTTGTGTAATATTTCATGATATCACTAAATATTTAATGATATTTTTAAACATTTTAAGATATCAGTAAAGAATTTATTGATATCAATAAATGTTTTAGTGATATATTTAAATGATTTAGAGATATCAATAAATAAGCAATAACTGTCCCAATGGCTTTCCATATTAGTGGCAGCAGTTCAAGGTATTACTCATGTTGTGTTGAACAGTTTTTACAAAATAAGATTATAGATTTAACATAATGCTTTGACTTTACAATCATTTCTGTCGTTATTGCATTATCTCTGGGTAATTTCAGTATCTTAGGTCGCTAATGATAATAAATGTCATAGTTAGATGGGGTTAGCACCCCCTTAAGTCCCTCCCCTGAATTTTTTGTTTCTATAACATTATCTGGTAATTGTTGAATTTAGGTGGCTAATGATACTAAATGTCATAGTTATATGGGGTTAGCACCCCTTTAAGCGCCTCCCCTGAATACCCCCCGCTAAGATGGAGGGGTGAGGAATAAGGATGAATGAAGGCTGATAAGTAGAATAGGCTGGCCATTGGTGGACTATATAAGTGGCTGTGGTGTAGGGGCGGGGCGAGGGCGGGGAGGAAGGAGGGAAGGAATTGACGTGGAAGAATGGCAGTGGGAAGGAGATGGAGTGGAGGGAAGAATGGGTCCATCCGATGTATTGAATGGTGGGGGTGATTGTGGTGGTGGTGGTGGGGGGTGTGATTGTGGTGGTGATTGTGGTGGTGGTGGGTGGTGATTGTGGTGGTGGTAGTGATGGTGGTGGTGATAGTAAATGCAGGCTTAATTACTTGTTAGTATGCCCTCAGAAGAGATATTTGTGTAGCCAGTGTAATCGTGATATTGTGAATCTACTTATCTATATTTAAAGTGTTTCTGTGACTTTTATAGAGAATCATCTTCAGTCAATAATTAAAGGTATACGCGGGTGTTCAATGGAAAAAAGATTGGTCGGTGACTTTTTCATGAAACGTTCAGGGATCATTCCTGACTACATAAGAAAGCAAGAAATGAAAAAAAAAGTATATCTCAACGACTTATTTTTTTTTCTACAGCTGCCTGAAAATAGCAGTGCTTTAGCATTAAAGTCTATGGAAAAATGTGGTTTTTTTTTCACGTTTCACTATAATTATAAAAAAAAATTGATCGGTGACTTTTCATCAAAACTTTCTACACATATATTTGGTGTATCATGCTACTGATTTACCAAAAAAACTATACGTTGACGGGGTTAAAAAAAAGTTATGGTCATTTGAAGTATAAAATAACCAATAAACATAAGCATAACCAATACAAATGAATCTTAAAAACATGACTCAAAAGTGCTGTTATGAAAATAAACCCTGTAGATATTGGAAATCGTGCACAAATACATCTCAACTTATCATGATAACGAAATATTTCAAAGAAAAATAGGAGCCGCTAGGTGGCGTGGGCGTGGACACCCGCGTATACCTTTAAGATAAAATTGTACTCTACAACAGAAGACTATATATTTCGCTCTTATAGGGTCGAAAACCTGGAGAGTTGGAGAGCCACCCCCCCCCCCCCCTATATGGTATTCATTTGCAAAAGTCTTTCAAAATCAAATTCAAATTCAATAGCTCTAGACCCCAGATTGAGGTACTAGAACAACATATCATTGTTTGATCTATCCCAATATTACAAAACAATAGACAATGTTAGAGTGCCTGTACAACAGTGCTAAATGCAGGTCATAATGAAGTTCTGACTTATTTTATTGCAAGCCATAGGATACACATACGTATGATCAATATGAATGTAGATTTCTTTTTGAGAGTATGAACCATAATAATATAAATGTTTTACCATTCTTTCTCAGACAAAGCTAAGAACAACAGCTTCCTGTATTGGCGTAATGCTCTACACTGTGTGAAACTTAATTACTCAATCAATAATATCACAGCCACTGTCATAGAACATTCTGTAGCTGGAGAAAAACCGGTTAGCATAGGAAAAAGGCCCCACTGTATGGGAAATTAAATCTAATTACCCAAGTTCTTGTTGAAGGCCCCCTGACAGCCGAAACGTTGGACAAATAAAAACAAATAGACAAGAAATACGTTATGTCACCTGGACTGAACTTTACACTCTAGGCCCAAAGTGTCATTATAATTCCATTAAGATCGCAACATGTCATTGTAATCCCATTAGAACGCCTGGTCCTAGGCTAGGAAATGGATTAGCGACATAGGTGTCTAATCACTGACATACCATTCTTATAATACAAAATGATGATTTAATAATTATGATAGAAGGAGGTCAGCCTTGTTGTGCATATGGTCGAGGAGGAGAACTATCACAGAAGCAATACAGACTCCCTCCAGACTCCTGTCCAGACTCTTTTACCATAGTACTTAACCATATCTGGAGAGTGAGGTCTTGTCAGTGGGACAAGGCAGCTGAAAGAGCTGGAGGGAGGGAGGGTTTGATGGGGGAGGGAGGGTTTGAGGGGGGAGGGAGGGTTTGAGGGGGGAGGGAGGGTTTGAGGGGGGAGGGAGGGTTTGAGGGGGGAGGGAGGGTTTGATGGGGGAGGGAGGGTTTGAGGGGGGAGGGAGGGTTTGAGGGGGGAGGGAGGGTTTGAGGGGGGAGGGAGGGTTTGAGGGGGGAGGGAGGGTTTGATGGGGGAGGGAGGGTTTGATGGGGGAGGGAGGGTTTGAGGGGGGAGGGAGGGTTTGAGGGGGGAGGGAGGGTTTGAGGGGGGAGGGAGGGTTTGAGGGGGGAGGGAGGGGGAGAGAGGGGAGGGAGTGGAAGAGAGTGAACAAGTAGGGCATTGTGTTAGGCCTCAGACGGCAACTGCTTGTGGCTGGCTTAATCAGTTAGAGGCTGACCTACGAGAGGGTTAATCCCAGAGAGAGGGAAACTAATAACCCATATTTATTACACTCCCTCCAGACTCCTGTCCTGAACGCTTCAAGACTCTATAGGGCACTTGTATGAGTCAGACTCCTGTCCTGGTGCTTCAGGACTCTATAGGGCACTTGTATGAGTCAGACACCTGTCCTGGTGCTTCAAGACTCTATAGTGCACTTGTATGAGTCAGACTCCTGTCCTGGTGCTTCAAGACTCTATAGGGCACTTGTATGAGTCAGACACCTGTCCTGAACGCTTCAAGACTCTATAGGGCACTTGTATGAGTCAGACTCCTGTCCTGAACACTTCAGGACTCTATAGGGCACTTGTATGAGTCAGACACCTGTCCTGGTGCTTCAAGACTCTATAGTGCACTTGTATGAGTCAGACTCCTGTCCTGGTGCTTCAAGACTCTATAGGGCACTTGTATGAGTCAGACTCCTGTCCTGGTGCTTCAAGACTCTATAGGGCACTTGTATGAGTCAGACTCCTGTCCTGAACACTTCAAGACTCTATAGGGCACTTGTATGAGTCAGACTCCTGTCCTGGTGCTTCAAGACTCTATAGGGCACTTGTATGAGTCAGACTCCTGTCCTGGTGCTTCAAGACTCTATAGGGCACTTGTATGAGTCAGACTCCTGTCCTGGTGCTTCAAGACTCTATAGGGCACTTGTATGAGTCAGACTCCTGTCCTGGTGCTTCAAGACTCTATAGGGCACTTGTATGAGTCAGACTCCAGTCCTGGTGCTTCAAGACTCTATAGGGCACTTGTATGAGTCAGACTCCTGTCCTGAACGCTTCAATACTCTATAGTGCACTTGTATTAGTCAGACTCCCGTCCTGGTGCTTCAAGACTCTATAGGGCCCTTGTATGAGACAGACTCCCTTCCTGAACGCTTCAAGATTCTCTAGTGCATTTGTATGAGTCAGACTCCTGTCCTGGTGCTTCAATACTCTATAGTGCACTTGTATGAGTCAGACTCCAGTCCTGGTGCTTCAAGACTCTATAGGGCACTTGTATGAGTCAGACTCCTGTCCTGAATGCTTCAAGACTCTATAGTGCACTTGTATTAGTCAGACTCCCGTCCTGGTGCTTCAAGACTCTATAGGGCACTTGTATGAGTTAGACTCCTGACCTGAACGCTTCAAGACTCTATAGGGCACTTGTATGAGTCAGACTCCTGACCTGGTGCTACAAGACTCTATAGTGCACTTGTATGAGTCAGACTCCTGTGCTGAACGCTTCAAGACTCTATAGTGCACTTGTATGGGTCAGACTCCTGTCCTGAACGCTTCAAGACTCTGTAGGGCACTTGTATGAGTCAGACTCCTGTCCTGGTGCTTCAAGACTCTATAGGGCACTTGTTTGAGTCAGACTCCTGTCCTGAACACTTCAAGACTCTATAGGGCACTTGTTTGAGTCCCTCTGCAGTAATTTAGAGCTATATTCCATGTGATCCTTGTCTTATTTGTGATGTGATACAGGAAAAGAGTCATACAAAGTGATTTTTTTACAAGATATCTTCATTGGAATCTTCTAACTTTTGGGGGGTTTAGCGCTTTCAGTCATTTCAATACATGTATCAAATTACAAGACAGTGTATTAAATATATTTGTGTGTTTCGAAGAGATATTGCAAACATCTTTTCAAACATAACATATAGAAACACTACTTAGATGTCCCTAATGTTTACCTTCATTGGAATCGGCTTGAACTCATCTTTTCAAATAAAATAACATCTCAAAATCCATTTTTTGCGACTTGTAACTCATTTTTCTGTAACAGATCGCATTCGGTTAAGTTTTTTTGTTGTTTTTTTTAACAATTTTATTGGCAGATATTCACAACAGTGATACGTCTCATCCCCAAGTGAAAAAGACATTTAACTATCAATACAAAAAACATTATCCATTTAAGCAATTACATACATGTATGTTACTTCTTCAAGCGTCTGATCTTATGTGACATTTCGTCAATATTACAACAACTTCTCAATCAGTTATAGCTAAGTACATAGATTATTATTAAATCTTTTTGCATTTTTTGCCTCGAAAAACGAATAAAACAAGAACATACTTTGTTCGCCATATATAAAAACAAATATTTCATCTGGCAACACCAATTTTTGGCCGATAAAACAGCCATTCTAGCCTCATGTCATTTACTATTAGTCCAGTACAATTTACTATACATAATCCCTTCCAGTCACAATTATTACTGACTCACCTCACTTCTTTTAAGTGCTGTTTTAATTTGGGCCATGACAACAATTTCAAATGTGGTGCTAGTTTGTTCCACTCACTTGGCCCTTTTGTGTGTGGAGACCTACAAAATTTCTCCGACCTCGGGTTTGTTTGAATCAAGTTAATTCCTTCAGCCTGCCGTGTAGCACGGGGCATATCTAGAACTTTTGATGGGTCGTCCTTGAAATTAAACATTAGATTCAGAATGGCAATCTCTCCCCTTTTTTTTTTAAACTTATAACATTGAGGTCTGCACACATGTCGTCAATTCCTTTGTCTTCATCATAATAAACTAATCGAACCGCTCTATTTAAAACGCTTTGTATTTTCTTAACATTGCTAGCAGTTGCCATATTGTAAAAGACATTCCCATATTCAGCCAGTGAATACACATGGCTCTTCACAATGAGTGATGTAATTCTCTTGTCAAGGCACGATCTTAATCTAGCCAATATATTGACTTTTGACTGGAAATAATTTGTACTTGTTTCTTTCTCGACCTTAACCACAAAATATTGCTAAAATGATGCAGTTAATTAAATAAGATGCGGTACTAATTACCACAGGTTCAGTGTTCCGACCTGTGGACCTTCCTATATAAATCAAACATAGTTTTAGCCTTTAGTTTGAAGCTGCATTCCCGCAATTTAGAACAATGCTTCCTTTGTTTAATTTTACTAATAGTTTATCTTGGTCTATTTTCGAAATAAAAACCACGATTCCCTTAAATTTACTCTATTATCAACTGATAACTGTTTGTATCAAAGTTTGTATAATACTCAAATTCCATCCTGCTGTTGAATATTAGTAGAGGTTTTGAATTGGCCCAGTGTAGACCTAATGTTATATAGAAAGGTGCTTCATACAATGTGGGAGGTCCTTGATATGACAAAAAGATAAGGGCACGGGTTTTACCTTCTGATTCTCCCTGACAAGAGAGAAGACCTTGCAACTAGACACATTAGTCACTGGGCCGGGCTGTCAGCGCTCCAAGTGGAAACTTTAATCCTGTCTCTGCTTCTTTTTTTTCATTACTGGCAGTAAGTCAATTATTTCTGGATCTATGTACCAAAATACTCCAAGTTCAATATTATATAAATAAGTATATATCCCCCAGGCAAGGCATTGTTGGAAAAACTTACTACACACGTATTAATGTTCGCACAGTATTTATTTTCGCTATTTTAGCGTACCTATCTTTGTGATTGAAAATAAATCCTGCACGAAAGGTATATTGCATAAACAAGGTGTGAAACTTCCTTGCTGCGCTGCGTAACTCCATGCGAATAAGGGTCCAAAATACCGGGCAAGCAACTCCGCTATTACATCAGACTATTGGTGAATTTGGGTATGTTTAGTAGGGCTGGAAGGATTTTTAAAAAAACTAGTATAAAAATCGTATCAATCTCATGCATCTCCAGCATTAAGGCCCAGGTATTACCCTTGATGTTTCTTGATCTTGCTTGATATTCATTCTTTAAATATGCTTTCATGTCCCAAATATAACTTCATACAATCAAATATTGGAAAGGATAATAAAGTTGCCTTCATTTCTGGAAGTACTGTATTTACAAGGCAATATGCGTCAAACACTTACAGAAATCATTTTTCCTAAATAAAGATTACTGCCCAATCTCGACAACTAGAAGCCCTTTCAACTCCCCTCTCTAAGAATCATTGCGTGCTATGCTTGAACTGCGTTCGTTTGAAGTTGTTTTGTTTGTTAAGCCGAACTGTATTGAATATGCTCTTCTCTATTTATTTCCAGGTACGTATGAGGTCTTACTTACTCTTGTCAAGGCGCCCTGAAGGTACTGTGAAATTTAAACATGGGTCGAATCACCTATATATCTCAAATTGTTCGCAGAATTTACATGAAAATACAGGGTATATATGTTATAAACATTCTAGTAGACTGATAACTTGGGAATAATTGAGAATATTGAATTGTATAAGAGTTAAGGAAATCGTGAGTCAATATTCAATCTTATATATGTGGTTCCATTCGGGGCACATAGCGCCAGATTTCATGCATCTGGTCTCAGCCTCTTCAATGCCATGCAAAACTTTAAATGAGTATCCTTAAAAGCCACAGTTTCTATAATGGCTACATAAGAAAGAAAAAATCCTACCCGAAGCTTCATACAAAATAAATTTCCAAATTGTCACTCCAGTGATTGAAAAAGGTTAATGGTCTTAGCCTTTTACAATTGAATCAACTCTTTCCGTCCTAAGTGCCAGACACATTCATCTCGTGAAAGTTGAGTGCAGAGCATTGTCTCTACTGGTAGACCTCTCTACTCGGGACTAAACTAAATAAGTGTGTGAGATGCCCAGATTAAAGCTGCAATTTCAGCTAAAATAGATCAACAAACTAAGTATTTTATACTTTTTATTTCTTTTTTTCCCTCTCACAGTCATTTTTTGTTTGAAAAAGTTGTATTTCCCTACGATTTCTCATTTGTGAAATAGATAATAGAGAAAATAGGCAAGAATTCGAGAATTCATCATGAAAGCAAGAACATAAGAATAATCATTCATTTAAGTTTATAACACAGTATATTTACCCCCAAAACCAACACCCTTGGCGATTCCTACATAAACCCCATATTTTTATAGTTTTGTGGCCAAACTAAAAACTAAAATTTGGCCAAGATTGTGGAGGATTTCACACAGTTGTCTTTGCTGCAGGACTTCATAAACATCCACTTCTATATTTAGGCCCACTGCGGTGGTTTCACTTATCATCGCTCACTAAGACGTGTTTTCCTTGAGCCGATTCGACCATAGATTTCTGTGTAAACATGATGTAACAGCAGCAAAATAAGGATAGCTTCCGTCCTATAGATCAAACAATGAGTAAATATTGTAAAACTATTTCTTTCAAATACAACTTCAATGGTGGTCCACTATTTTAAAAGAGGACACACATGTGTACAGATAAGAGAAAGGCATCAGAAAAAAGAACTCTACTATATAGGGACTAGTTGTAAATCTCCATAATGACGAGGTATACACATAAAAGGGGGGTCTACATTAGAGGGTACGGTAGTTGAATAGGGAACTAGCCTTAAAAGCCCTAGTCCACCAAGCTGATTCTCATGCAATTTTGCGCCGCATAGGACTAGTTTGCACTAAATTCTGTGAGAATCGCATGAGAATCTGCCTAGTGGACAAGGCCCCTAACTTGAAGTGACCAGACAAAGAAAGGACCACTGTAATGGATATGTACAATGGAGGGGCTATCCCTAACTGTCCATAAAGGGTAAGTATCCAGATTAAACAGTTGCCCGATTGTGTTCACTGTATAATCACCCTATGATTGGGGCCGCCCGGGTGTCTAACTATGGCGTCTCGGAGGCCCCACAAAGACAAGCCCTAGCCTATGGGAGGTTGATGACTCTAGGAAGCGTTCAGTAATAAGGGGGAAATTAATACAGTCACTGACTGGGACAAGCACACTCTCAGAACTAATGTGATGTGTTGCGAGAGAATGAGGCACAAGTTGCAAAGAACATTTGTCCAGGATATGAGGTACCAAGTGAGTGAGCGAGATTGGTTGCTTTACGTCCTTATCAGCACATTTAATATGGTTATATCAAGGGCGGGAGAGCTGAGAGGGAGTGAGTGAGTGAGATTGGTTGCTTTACGCCCTTATCAACACATTTAATATGGTTATATCAAGGGCGGGAGAGCTGAGAGGGAGTGAGTGAGCGAGATTGGTTGCTTTACGTCCTTATCAGCACATTTAATATGGTTATATCAAGGGCGGGAGAGCTGAGAGTGAGTGAGTGAGATTGGTTGTTTTACGCCCTTATAAACACATTTAATATGGTTATATCAAGGGCGGGAGAGCTGAGAGGGAGTGAGTGAGTGAGATTGGTTGCTTTACGTCCTTATCAACACATTTAATATGGTTATATCAAGGGCGGGAGAGCTGAGAGGGAGTGAGGGAGATTGGTTGCTTTACGTCCTTATCAACACATTAAATATGGTTATATCAAGGGCGGGAGAGCTGAGAGGGAGGCAGTTTATGATCATACCCAGGAAATAGAGATAGAGACGAAAGGAGAGAGAGACAGAGAAAAGAGACAGAAAGGCACTTAATGGTCCTACCCATGTGAGGTACCGAGGATATATGCTCCCTTTTCCTAGCTCTCATCCTAGTGAGAGTCTGAACGGATTATACACATTAAAGTAAGTTGGATATAAGATCTTGAACAGATCTTCTTTTCTTCTTTTATTATTTCCTTTAACCATACAATACCTTTACACAATCTCAGGCAGATGATTTTCCGATGGATTGCAAATAAATGCAACAAAAGTAAACAATTTAGCTCAGAATGGAGCTTTAAAAAGTCCTCACACCCATGTTGAAACAATAATAAAGTCACAGTGAATCAGGGTGCTTCATCACACTGCTAAATTCTCATGGAATTTAGGTAAACTCCAGAAAAAACCTTCATTTCTGAGAGTGTTACAAGGCTTAGATATCCATCTCAGCAGCTAATCCCCGCTCTCATGGAGCAGCCATGATATCGCATAACATAATAGTAAAAATCAGGGCCAGGAGGAGAGCCAGGAGAGCTGGGAGGGCTGGGAGGGCTGGGAGGGCTGGGAGGGCTGGGAGGGCTGGGAGGGCTGGGAGGGCTGGGAGGGCTGGAAGGGCTGAGAGGGCTGGGAGGGCTGGGAGAGATATGACGGCGTATAATCATAGTTAAATGCTTCGCCCATTAGAGTAAGTACCTTAGGGAAATAACACTGGGGAGGCGTATATATATATAAAGATTTTTATTCCAAAATTCCGTTACATACATCTGACATTTCATCATACAGTTCATAACAACATTTCGGAACCGGGCTTTAAATTTATCCTCTGAAAACAGGTCTTCCAGATAGCCCAACATAATGAAATAAGGTAAAAGTTTGTGATGATTTAATATTGTTCGAAGTTTTGTGATTTATAGTCCATTTATAAAGTTCTTGTTTGAGAATCAAACTATGTTCTTTTGTTGTCTTGATTTGTCGACTTGTTTTCTTTGATGAATTTCCCTACAATATAACTGTTTCAATTGTCCTTCCTTTTGTCAAGATTAAACCAGTTAATTACATTTAATTATAGAGTTATTACACATTATATCGAGTCGATAATATTTATTTGTATTACATTTACATGTTTACTCTGCATATTACATAACTATATCCAAGCTACATTTGCTATCGGATTATTATTACCAATCTGCTTGTTCAATGTATTAAGATTACTTTTTTTACAGCGGTTGTCTTCATTATGCTAAGAACAATACATTCATTAATCATTAAAATTAGGTTCGGTATCCGAGAGTTAAGTCTCGTTTTGTTATTAGTAACAATTTAACAGTTCCTACCTTAATTACTGTAGGATTCGAAATTGTAAAATATCATCAGACATGACGTCTGGTAAGTAAGTTCAACTGGATCGACTGAAAAGTCAATAAGGGCCCCCCTTCCCCCGCCATCGATGTATCGATATTCACTTTGCCTGTGCTTTTTACAATTCACAGATTTTTCCCCCCATACATGTTTTTCCCTTGCAATGAATTTTACTTGGACGGTTCGGAATTATCATTGGTTTTCAGAAAGAGATCGAATTTCAGGTGATAACTTTGTTTAAGATACACTTTGAAATCTTTTCTCGCCTGAATTAATTGTACTTTCGGCTCAAGCCTGTTCCACAGAGTTGGTATAGTATATAAATATGATCTTTTAAATAATTCATTTCTAGGATGGGGGTAAATAAGTTTTTTCCCCTCAGAGAGTCCCCGCAGTTGGACTTTCCTTTTGTCAACCTTCTCTTCATCCCTACTCATAACGAAGGCCCTGTCCAAAATATGTGTTTCCCTTCTTGTTTGAAGGGATGTAATATTTAATCTGGAATGGATGTCCTTTGTGCTATAGAGTTTTGGAAGATGAAGTATTATTTTTAATGCAGAATTCTGCAGTGTTTGCAGTTTCATGAGATTTTTTTGTGGAGCGGAATTATAAAAAATATCTCCATAGTCTATAATTGGTCTAATCATAGTCTTATATATTAACAGTAGTACAGATTCATCACATACTTGATACAATTTAGATAGGGCCCTCACTTTGGTTCGAACTAGGTTCACTTTTTTCGTGAGGAATTTATTAAAGTTCAACTTCTTATCGATTTCGATACCCAGATATTTATAAGATTCAACATTTTCCAGCTCTTGTCCTTTGATTAGATATCGAGTTGAGTTTTTGACATCATCTCTCGATCTAATAGTAAGGCTTTTACATTTGTTAATGTTAAGTGAAATTTTGTTTTGGTCACACCACCGCACTATGCTAGTTAAATCATCTTGCAGTGTACAAATGCTTGGGTCTTGCAGAGACCTTTCATAATACAATACCGTATCGTCTGCAAATAATTGTATATTGCTGTGATTGACGACTTTAGGTAGGTCGTTAATATATATACAGAAGAGCAACGGGCCTAATGCTGTCCCTTGAGGAACTCCGCAAGTTACCGGTCTTAAGGAAGAGGATTCTCTATCTAAGATCACTTTCTGGGATCTATCAGTCAAATAATTTTGAAACCATTGTAGTGTTTCCCCTTCAACCCCATAATTTTGTAATTTTGTAAGAAGAATTTTGTGGTTTACCGTATCGAAAGCTTTTTTGAAGTCTAAAAATACCAAATCTGTAGCTAATTTATTATTAATGTTATTATATACATTCCCCAAGAGTTTATCGTGTGCTTCTACAATAGATTTCCCCTTCCTAAAGCCGAATTGAGAATTTGATAACAGGTCATTTTTCTCAAAGTAATGCGTTAATTGAGTTTGAATGCAACTTTCTAGAATCTTTGCAGGGAGATTAATGCAAGAAATCGGGCGATAGTTGCCCGGATTCTTTTTGCTCCCTTCTTTAAATAATGGGGTGACATTTGCTTTTTTAAATTCAAGCGGTACAGTTTTCGTCTCTAAACTGAGATTAAATAGAAATGCAAACTGGGCGCTTAATGCCCTCATACTCGGCTTAAGAATTTTGGTTGGAAGCATGTCTAGACCCGACGCTTTATAATTCCCTATTCGTGCGAGTGCTCCCTCTACCTGGAACCTATCGATTCTGTTAAAATTAAACTTCTCTTCATGGTTTACACCTATCTTCATTGGATCTCGACTTAATTTCTCATCATCTACTTCAATATTTTTAGCTAATTCAGGACCGATATTGACAAAGAAGTCATTAATCGCTTCCGCGGCTTCTTTCCCCTTGAGTTGTAAATTGTCTTTCTCGATACATACTTCCTCATAAGATTTACCTTTATTCTCAGAAATAATTGGTTTCACTATCTCCCATAGTTTATGGGGGTCAGATCTGTTTTCATTTATTTGATTATTTAAGTACTTGTTTTTTGCTTTCTTAATTACTTCATTAACTTCGAGTCTCAGTTTCCTAGCTTTTTGCCAGTCAACTTCTCTACCAGTCTTATGTGCTATCTTAAATGCTTTGTCCCTATTTTTCCCCAAGTTAATTATGCTTTTGTCATACCACACTGGAAGCACTTTCACTTTCCTGTAACACTTTATAGGACACATTCTGTCCAGGATTGTACATATATTATTCCTTACTATCTCCCAAGCTACATCAACATCTCTGGATTGGTAAAAGTCAGTCCAGTCCATGTCCACCAATATTTCTTTTAAAATTTTTATATCTAATGCCTTGGTATTTCTGGCCAAAAATGTTTCTCTTTTGTAATTAGTTCTTTCTTTTTTTATTTGCATGTAAACCGGTAAATGATCGCTAATATTAATGCTTAGCGTTCCCGTTTTGCTCACATTTTTACTATTGGTGTATATATGGTCGATGGTCGTAGCTGTTTTCATGCTCACTCGGGTAACTTTCTTTATAATTTGCTGTAAGTTAAATTTATTTAGAAGGTTTTTAAAACGGTCTGCTCCTTGAGACGTACCTTCTTCAATGAACTTCGCATCATAATTAAAATCTCCCATCATGATAACTTCTTTGTTGGAATCAATTTGGTCCAATATATGTTCAATAGCTTCAAGTGCTTGTGGTAAGCAACCTTGCGGGGGTCTATACACATTTATTATAATCTTACTCTTGACATACTTTTTCTGTACTTCAAAGACCTGTACCTCTACATCACTATTAGAGAGATTTAATCCCTCATACCCTGTAGTAACTACTTCTAGCGAATTATGAATATACGACAGTAAACCACCTCCCCTTCTTTTCTTTTTCCTGTCTAGTCTGTACATGTTGTATCCATTGATATTTACATTTCTATCTGGCGTATTTTTATTAAGCCAGGTTTCTTGTGTTACCAGAATGTGAGGTTGATTTTGTAAAAACATCTCTTCGATTTGTTCTATCTTATGAAGAATGCTCCTGACGTTCCAGGATACAAATTTCAATCCTTTTAGCCCTTTAAATAAATCCAAATTGTCACTTTCATTGCTATCTTTACGCGACTTATCCATTATCAAGCTCTTTGTATCTACCCACTACAGTGCGGGAGAAATATACCCCATGTACCCCCCATATCATTGAGTTATAGTCTACTCTAATGATCATATCATGGTAAACTCTAATAACCCTATCGCTTCCCCACGGATTCCCTACATTCACATACATTTTGCGACAGTTTCTGGTCGCTACCATTCTATTCTTGGTATTCATCATCTTATCTGTGTTTGCCAAAAGGGCTCAGCATGAGGGTAAGCAAATAATGCTTGTGACTACATGTGTTTTACGATCTGCTAATACAATACACTTATCTTGGTTGGATGAGTACGCTATCGTGACATTTGAAGACTTGAGTAGGTTTGTCTCTAGCATAACCAAGTCAAATAATATCTGGACACCCAGATCAATACATGCAGTTTTGTTTAATTTTTTTACCTAATAACGGCATACATGAATATATGTTATACTTAAGATTTCATTTCGGCTTATATACATCTTCCTTCCCAGTTTCCAACCCCTATTAGATTACCTTATTATAATCTTTACTTATTTGTTCATTTTTATAGAAACATTTAGTGACAGCATAATATCACTTTCGCTTGGGAAAACCACTGTATCTCAATCTTTCAATGGTTAACAAATCAATGTAGGACAGAATCAATCATGTACATACCTCAGACCTGATACTGGACGCTTGTATCTACAGCAACCATTGGAAAGTTATTTATTGCATAATTTCCATCCAATTGCTGTTGATACTATTTTCCATTCATAATAACCGTCGCTTCTTCTTACACTTATATTTCATTCTATTCCTTATAATTAATTATTAATTCACATTTTCATTTTCCACCATACTCACAAGTTTTATATAAAATTTCATATTGAAATTTTTCATGTAATATACATTTGGCCAAAGTATGAACTCTTATGTAACTTTAATCCAGGCACGTGGGGCCCCAGACAGAGGTGGGGTTCTGTTGAGCGCACTTTACTGTCTGGTTTCCCTAGTACTTAGATCACAGTTACCATTCAATTTGGAAATAGGCCTCTATTATTCTATCTGCTGCCTGATCTTTTAAGGCAGGAGTGAAGTGGCATTTGTCTTCGGCTAGTTTATCGTATAATGCATTAAATATCATCCTTTTCGTCACTTTGGCTCGCCTACCGGCCCGGTGAAGATGGACTAGGGAGCCGATATGTGGGGTGGGATTTCCATTTATGCTGTTGAAACGTTGAACACTCCTATTGTACGACCTTATTTGACGATTTAGGGGTTCTTGATCCTCAGCCATGGCCTGCAGCTTCGATTGGGTCAGGATGGTATGAAGTTTCCAGTTATTTCTGGCAATGTAGAGATTATAAGCCACTATGTCGATGCCGACTGTCGTGCCGAATAGTATCTTCGGCGGTGTCATATTTGTTGGTAAGAATCCATTTATAATATTAATCACCGTCGACATGTCGTCCGTTGCTAAACTCTCTACCACTGTTTCGGAGCTGTGTTTTAATCTCACCTCTTTGGTGACCTTATCTTTGGACGTGATATTGCATATACCAGCTAGTATGAAGATTACTTTGGGCCGACTAAGCATCACTGTACCTTTTGCTCTGTGAGCGAGAGAAACGATGTCCGCCCCTGGGGCTGTAAAAACTTGTGTGTCGAGTGGTGTTTTGCTCTTGAGTATGGCCGCTAACCCGGCGCCTCTGGAATCACAGAGCACGAGGAGTTCACGCCGTGGTAGGTCCATGTTAGTGTGGAAGCAATACAATTTTGGATAAACGTCCTTGAGTCTTGTCTGATCTACTATACTAAGTTAGGGGGTATAATGGTGCGACTGGCTCTGTTCAATTATTGGGTCTCTTATCAATTAGAAATGAAGAGGATTTTGTGTCTAAGGACAAATGTAGCTGTATCTACATATATACATAGTATCCACATGACGTCACCCCAGTCCGTGGCTATTCCCACTGGCAGCCATATTGTGTGTCTCAGACAATGGGAGGCACCAGATTTTCCCGTTTCAAAGGTTAAACGATGGTTTAAACTTATTTCCCCATCATGACACACTAACAAGTGACTATCTAACCTATCACCATGCTTTGTATACCATTCGTACTTAACATACTGACACTTTTGGAGGTGAAAATGACTGGAAGAAAGCGAAGGAAAGAGTATGAGAGAGAAAGGGAGTGAGTGAAGGAGAGAAAGAACGAGGGAGAGAAAGAAAGAGAAGGGGGGAGATAGGTGGAGAGAGTGAGAGAGGGGGAAAGAGAGAAAGAGAAAGAGAGTGAGAGGTGGAGAGAGTGTGAGAGGGGGAAAGAGAAAAAGAGAAAGAGAGAGAGATGGAGAGAGTGTGAGAGGGGGAAAGAGAGAAAGAGAAAGAGAGAAAGAGGTGGAGAGAGTGAGGGAGGGGGAAAGAGAGAAAGAGAAAGAGAGAGAGATGGAGAGAGTGTGAGAGGGGGAAAGAGAGAAAGAGAAAGAGAGAGAGACGTGGAGAGAGTGAGGGAGGGGGAAAGAGGGAAAGAGAAAGAGAGAGAGATGGAAGTAGTATACTGTCGGCACGCTGTGTGGCAATTAGGGGGCCGCAACTGAGAGATCCGGGAAGGTGGAGGAGCTGAGCTAAGACAATGGGGGGTCGCGGGAGATAAGGGCTAAGACAATGGGGGGCCGCGGGAGATAAGGGCAGACCGCGGGAGATAAGGGCAGAGACAATGGGTTAGCTGGAGATTGAGCAGGAGATAAGGGAGCGTGGGAGTAGCAAAGGAGCGTGGGAGTAGCAAACTGGAGAGAGAGTTGCAACAATGGGATAGCTGGAGATTGAGCTGGAGATAAGGGAGCGTGTGTTATGTTATTGGAGGTACTGGACTATGTTATTAAACGTGGATATAAACAATAGAGATAACTGTCGCTGGCTAGGTAAAGGAGGTTATCAAGTGTTGACCGACACACTGACCTAATAAGAAGACTATGTATACACTGCTAGATGTAAATGTAACACACAACAAGCAAGGCAAATGTACTAAGCGAAGTTAATGTTTTATTACGTAAGACATTAGTGTAAGTGAAAGCAGGACTACATACTGCATAAACCATATATAATCACATATTAGACTGAGTAGAAAACAAGCACTACTAAAAAGGGAAATGATTTTGTAACATTGGAGTGTTTAAATAGTATATTCCCGTATCCTCGCAGCAGTTGCAGCGGATACACACACCTAAATCATCATTTAATGTATCCACATATAAATGTTCAATATTATTATCTTCACAACACAAATTAGGCTGTCCATCCCAAAAGTCTTCGTTTTGTAAGTTAATAGAATATCCGCAGTAACACGACACAGTAGTAGTTCCGTTTTTAAGTAAAGTTGTTCTCCAACGCATGTCCTCCTGATACGCAACAGCCTCGTCACCGAACATTAGTGCGCGCTGGCCGTACATGATAGAGAATCGGGTATGAGCGCAGGCAGTTCCTTGGAGATTTAAAGCAGGTAGTATAGGAACTAGCCTTGGGTTAAACTGTGTACCTGTTGTACAGCGCTTGGGTTTACTAAAGTAAAAAAAAGCACACACAAACGGTTCCTCCAAACCGAAACCGGTATAATTAAAAATAATATTAGGTGGAATAGTTATCCCCTTTGTATCTACACATATTTTATGTGCTAAGTAGGATTTGTAATGTCTACCAAAGTCGGAATGTGCCTCCTTTGTAATGAAGTTGAATGGTTTGGCTTTGAAACAAATATTGAAGTTGATGTATGTTATTGTAAACCATGAGCTCATGTTATCCATATAAGAATACTTTGCCATGTTTTGTTCATCCGCTGTTGAATACAAAGTATTTAGGTTGTTGGTATGTAAGAACAAAATAAACAAACGCAGGGTCTCCTGTGGGTTGCTGTCTGCATTTTTACGTTCCTTAGCACGCAGACGGTGTAGTCGCTTGAGTCTGTAGTTTCCCATGGTTGCAGTTAACGAGTTTTAGGTAGAGCTATTGTTGAATGAAAGCAAAATGTGAATGCAGCCCTATATAGGATGCGTTGCAGTAAATGATAAGCACTTGTACTACTTTAACAACTTATGTGTGAGTCCCCACTTACTAATGGGACGTTGAGAAAATAAATTCCCGCACCCAGTTCACAGCACTCGCAGCGCAAGCACACTCCATTTAATCCAATGCTTTTCACTGTTCCATTAAACTGTGTTAGTGTAACACACTGGACATTGCTTTTTGAACAGCAGTTATTATTAGAACATGTTGTCCAGTAATGATCATTACCTAAACACAGACTATAGCCGCAATAACAACTTAAATGGGTCTGACCTTTATCAAGCAATTCCGTACGCCAGTCACTGAAAACCCTGTATGCAAAAAACATGTCTGCATTTGGTTTAGTGCGTTGTCCGTACAGAACAGCAAATCTGGAATGTCCACAGCCAGTTCCATTTAAGTTAAGAGCTGGTAGGATTGGAGCCATGGTTTTGTCGAACTTGGTCTTTGTGGTTTTGAGCTTTGATTGTGAAAAGTAAAAGTAAACACTAACAAACGGTTCCTCACCCGTAAACTTTGTGTATTGGAAGATGATGTTAGGTGGAATAATAATCCCTTTGGTGTCGTTGCAAACCTTTGTTGAAATAACATACTTGTAGTGGTTGGCGAAGTCCAGAGCGACTGACGGAGTTATAAAAGCAAAGTTTTTTGCCTCGAAACAGATGTTGATTGCTATCGAAGGAATAGGTAACCAGACTCCCGTGTTTGGTAATGACGGATATTGAGAAATGTTTTGCAAGACAGGTTTTGTGTAGTGTTCATCTAAGTGAGAGAAGTGGAGAAACGATAGAAATGCAGACAGACATAGAACAGGGTTGTTCTCATCTAGGCGCTTTTGTAGCCGTTTGACGCGAGCCAAACGTTTGAAGTGATTATTTTGCTTGCCCATACTGAAAAAGAGTGTGCAGCAATAAAACCAGCGTAAACCCTTTATATAGCTGGTTTGAGAACTAATGTAAAACCTAACCTGAGAATGATAGCCTACCTTTATTATACTAGATAACCCACCTGATAAAGTAGAATTGATAAACCAGAATAAATGTAAACTAGGTAAACTATAATAGATAGCTTTAATTGCGAGCAAATTTAAGTGTAAAGGTGTAACTTTATCAAAGGTGTATGTAGGTAAATGGGTAGATAACATTGAAAAGCCAAAGGATTATATAGGTAAATGGGTGGATAACATTTAAAAGCGGTTATAGTCTTTACCCATTTGAGTTATTGGTCACAGATTTAACAATCTATCCACCAGAGAGGACGTATATTTACACCTGCAACTTAAAAACCAAAAGAGAGAAAATGGAATTCGTTTATAAACACATAAACGTAATTGTTGATGTGGATACCACAACTAAAAGGTTCTCAATGAAGGTGACAGCCATTACAGGAGCGGATGTTAGTGTGCTAAACTTTGAAAACATTACGCAGAGCAGCCACATAATGCCGGCGGCTCTTATAGATTTCATTGATATTAAGGCTAGGTGGCACGGAGACAAGTTTGTTGTTGTGCTAGAGGATATGACTGTGCCACAGCGTTTAAAGTTTACAATGGACTAATGATGAAGGTGAGTATTCTTTGATTACAGTGTGCTGATGTCATTATGTATAAATAGTCCTTATTGTATGACTAGCTAAAGGATATAAAAGAGATTGGTTTCTAACGTTTAAGGTGTAGTTACACCTGTTGCTGACTGTGTGAGTGGATGTGTGTTATACTATTACCCAACTGTGTATTTAATTTACTGTTTGGAGGACCTTTACATTATGGAGCTTAGTCAATATGTTTCACTGGAAAAGCGCGGAGAGGAACACTATAAACTAATTAGGAAAAAACCAGATGGAAAAATTAGGTTTGTGGTTATTCCTAAAAACGTGATATCCGAAGCCTTGGCGCATGGAGACAAAATAATGTCTGAAGGCAGTGTCCACAAGGTGGAACTGTGGGAGGTAACACGCTCGCAACACAATGACCAGAACTACATGGCCTTTTCTAAAAAGGATGACGAAGGCAACCGAATAGCGTAAGTACAGTAAAAAACATCTATAAAAAATTGTATTTACGTATATTTAGAATTGTAATATTAAAACACCCTTATATTGAAAACCTAGACCTAGAACCACTAAAACCCATGTGATATTTTTATTTTACGTTTACAGGTTTGACTGCATAAACATATCATTTGAGGAGTACCTTAAGATGAACGATTTGCTGTCATCTAAACGTGGTCTTAAGCGTAAAGCAAACGATGACACCGATTTAAATGGTAGCCTGACACCTTGTAATGAGAGACAAGGAGCATATTCAGTTTACAAATGGAAAACGGATAACAGTGAAAGCAAAAAACAGTACCTAGTTAAGGCCAACTGCGAGACCGACGCAGAGAAAAACATGGACACTAAAATTAAGTGGGAGGTTGTTAAGCTAGGAAAACCAAACATGACTGTACAGGAACTGTTAAGTACGACATACTTGTATTTGATGAAAATGGACTACCAGGACCGAATGAAAAAGTTTTGTGTGTCGTGTAAAGATGGTACCCTACCTGTGAATGAACATACCCTAGGCTGTCAAACCCAGAGCCTTGTTACACAGCACGTAAAGGCCTGTCATTTGAGGATGTCCGTTATGCGTATTGCCATGGCGGCTCGTAGCCTATGTTTGTACTACAACATTGGAACGCAGAGTGTATCGTTTGCCAAGGCCAGTGAAGTTTTGAGGGAGAAATACCATGCCATAGACAGCATGTGTGAATTTGAGGTTGGCGATGTTCCATTCGAATATGGTGTACTAGACTGTTTGTAGTCACACCTAAAGTACTAAGCATTAATGCAATATAAACACAAACAGAATAAGAAAGAGATAATTAAATTGTACTAAACATGTTTATTTAAACAATATAAAGGTAGCTAACCAGTAACCAGCCTTTGATGAAATATAAACTAACACATGTACATCGTATGAAGACCTGATGTTTTACCGTTATAGATATACGAACTAGTTAAACCCTAAGAGTATAACAATAAGTATGAATATGGTTTTTGGATTACTGATGTAGTAGCAGTAATTACGTCAACACTGTGGACATAACATTTAACAAAGAATATATGCTTTATCAATGCTATACTATAGGAAACCTAAAATAACTAAACAAGTATGCATGCAGTAAAGAACAACCAGCGGGTTGTATAACAATAACTAGAGGTGTAAAAAAACAGCTTACTTATAAACAGTTTGAATGTTTATCTGAGGTAGACTATAGGAAAAAACCTACAATAACTAAACATGTTTAACAAACAGTAGAACTTTGTTTGTAATTACTGGCGTAGTAGTAGTAATAACACTAACATTTGAATGTTTATCTGAGGTAGACTATAGGAAAAAACATACAATAAGTAAACATGCCTAACAAACAGTAGGACTATGTTTTGTAATTACTGGCGTAGTAGTAGTAGTAGTAGTAGTAGTAATGTCACTGACGTTTAAAAACAATCAAAGGTGAACTAGCAAAAACGGTACCTAATATGTCTAAACATGTATGTATACAGTAGAAACAACCAGCCGGTTGTATGAACAGTCTTGACTGTTTATGTAAAATTGACTGTAGGGAAAAGACCTACACATACCCAAAAACAGGTATAGCAATGAGTAGGGGCAGGGTTGTAGTATTGTGCGTATAGACTAATTTTAAGATGAGAAATTTAAAGCACCTGTACTGTATGTTTTAAAATAAAAACATGATTTAACATATCATCATATAAAGCACCTGCACTGTACGTTTTTCAAGTGTGAAAATAAAACCAAACATAAGCGAAACACCTGCGTTGTAAGTTAATTTTGTGTTTTTACGCCTTACTACTAGCAGCTATAAAAAACTGTGTGCGTGTCAGTTTCTTTGTCTGAGCTAGTGGGGGGAGGAGGAGGAAACTGTAAAACCCGTTTAGGGTTTGACGTTGTAGCGCCACTTACAGGTGTTGCTGGGTGGTAAGAGGCGCTAGGATTTGAACCAAGAGCCAGTTGGACGAAAGGTCTTAACAAGACCTGTCGTCCAACCGCCTCAAAGGTGTCGTCTCCCACGTGTGGGGTTGGAATGTGGGGAGCCGAGATGACACGTCTTAGAGTAGATGCTCCTTTCCCACCGGAAGGAGACAGGAGCTGGGTTTGGTCGCCAGCAGTGTCATTCATTAATCGGAGAAATAACTTTCTGGTTGCCAACCTACGCTTAAGTTTATAAAAGAAACCCACCACACTGAATACTAATGAAGCTAGGGCCAGGAGAACGACACACACCTCGGTAACAATATCAGCCACATCATAGCCATCGCCATTGCCTTTTTTCTCGTTGTTATTCTTTACCGTGGTCTGCTCCAAACGCGCATTATCGTCTTTGTTGGATGTTTTCCCGTCATCGCTACCATTTTCCGCCGCAGTCATCACCCTTTTGCCTACTGCGTTGAACTTGCTCTGTTGAGTGTAAATATAATAAATATTGGATAAAATAGATAAGTATTATATAAACAGTTATATGAACTAATTGCAACTAACATGATTACATGGTGTCATTAACTATTACTTTAATATTATTAATACTGTGACAGTTTGTATTATTAGATGTAATAATACTGTTGTGTCATGGCGACTGACTACATACATTTTATTGTATACAACCTACCTGTGCTTTATGTAGGGTCTTGATGAACTTCTGAACCTTTTCTTTTGTCCCCCTAGTCGTGGTTAGAGGAGTATTGACTGTTGTTGTTGTTGTCGTCTGTAGGTGGGCGGATAACAGGTCATGATGTGCTGCTGCTGCTGCTGCTGGTGGTGGTGGTGGCGGTGATGCTGCTGCTGCTGCTGCTGCTGCAGGTGACGTTGTTGTTGGGATTAAAGATGACGTTGACACCGGAGACACCTTTATGAAATCCTATTAATATATAAAACGATGTAAAGTAATAGTGTGTATCATAACGCTGTATGCTGCTGGTGTTTGTATGTTTTTTAGTATAAAGGAAAACTACATTTTACATGATGCAAAGATATAAAGACTGTGATATAGTGCTATTATGAAATTACATATTTTACGTCATAAAGAAACGTAACCAAATAAGTGTGAGATAAATAAATATGTGCGGTACCTGTGACTGTCGGTGTGTTTTTGTTGTTGATGTCTGTCTTAGCACGACACTAGTGCTGCGATTAAAAGCCCTGTCAACAGAAGGTGTTGGAGGTGGAGTGTTTTTGATTGGTTCTGTTGACGATGGCATTACCGTTGTTGTACTAGCAATATTAGGTGAGCCTGTTGCTGCCGCGTTGGGGTTGGTAGTGATGCGTGTAGAAACTGCTAGAGGTGAGGTGTTCTCAATTGACGTTAACGTTGACGGTAATACTGTAACAACCGAGACAGTAGCTGTTCTGTTTGGGGGGACTGGTGGTGCCTGTCGTTGACTGGACTGTCGATGCAAAGGTAGTAGTGGTAGTAGTCTGTACCTATAAGCAGCACAGTAAAGGTAAATTAGCCATTGAGAAAGTTATGTAAATCCATATTATTATTATTATTATTATTGCGAATGTAGTCTGCACCTATACGCAATAAAGTTACGGTAAAGGAACCAATTACAAAAAAACTAAGAAAAACGTGAAAACTTTACTATTGACAGTAACTGCGTTGACACAAACACAATACATATAGAGAAAGACATTACATATTTTGCATTGTGTTAACCAATAGATACACACTTAATTTAAAAGTAAAGTTGCTTTTTTCAATTGGGAACACGCCACGTGGTCTTTTTGTAACACTGCTTGTAACGGTACAAAACACCATATAAGAATAACAGCTAAATTGTGTAATTAGCTGATTATTTATTAGAAGGATATTGACTAATACAAGTACTACAACGAAAGGGGGAATAGAGACACAGGTTATTCATTGCGCGATATAGTATTTCGCGTCCTATAATAAATATGAACCTACCCGTTCCGGTTTACATTGGGTAACGAAGGTTATGTTTAGGTTATCTCTTGTTAGAGGCAAACCTCTGGCGCAGTTGAAAGTGGTCTGGCGAAGATCAATTAGTTTTAGAGACGGGAACGTTGCGTGGATCCTTTGAATGTCCCTGCGGCTGCTGAGGACGATGTTAAAGTTTAAGCGTAGATCCAATGTCTCGACCCACCTTTGGGGAGACATAGCAAAGAGAGAGTACTTTCCTATGTTGCGGCAAACAGCCAGCTTTTGGACTGGATCGCAACTACAGGAATTGCAAAAGTCCCGTGCATTGACAAGCCGACACAGCACCCAAAGAAGCAAACAGAATAGCAATATTAGCTTATAGGTAGCCATTCTTAGCTGAAATATTGACGAAACACGTTCCAAACCCGTCTTTTTGAAACAACCTGGCTGTCCTCGTGAGGTCAATGAATGGTACATGTGGGACCATAAAACAATAAACATAACGGGGCGCGAAAGCTAAACCGTTGCATCATGGGAGTAAACAAAGTATTTTTTTTTTGTAAATACCGAAAACAGTAATACTAAATGTGAAATAATAAATTGTAGTTATGTAAAGTAATGCATCACTAAATATTTACTAATAATACTAACTTTAAACTGGTGCGTAATATATCTCGCTTGTTCGAGAGTGTGTTTTACTTCCGGCTAATAAGTGATCCGATGGGAGACCGGGTGCCACTGTCAACAGCGATCACCTTTCTATGTTCGCAAACTGGATACATAGACCTAAGGTATGTGATTTGTAATGTCATTGCAGATAATGTATTGTGTATGCGTATTAGTAGGGTTTGTGGGGAGAGATAATAGGAATACGGTAATGTGAGGAAGTATAGGAAAACAGCAATGAATAGCTAATATGTTTAGCTTTGCGAATGCATGGTTTAGGTAGTTGTATTGACGTGTGACAGCTATGTGTTGTCGCTAGCAGTCACAACATGTGCGCTATGAAAGACACCGAGTGTCAGTGGTTTTGTTAACACCATGACTTGTATTAGTCAAGTTGTTGTTGTCTTTCTGATTACAATAATACAGTTTTAACTGCGTTAACTATTGATTATAAACTGAAGGGTCTAAAGGCTATTGTGGGAGGACTATTGACATTAAACCATTATCTTATGTAGGTGGAACCTATGATCTTATCCGGCTAACCCGGAACTTGATGGCTACACGTATTAGTCGGATGACAGATCACATGATGTATTGAAGAGGATCTAGAGAAGAGAAAGGTCGAAGCAGGGAGTATTAATTGCTTATATATATGTGTGTATATTCCTTTACAACATAGCATTATTGTGTATTTTAAGAAGGTTGGTTAGGTACTCATTTGCCACAATGTATTTGGGATCAGGCTTTTTGGTGATTGCATTCTTTGTGGGCTACACCCAACACAGTAATACAGTGGATGTTACAAAGAACCTGTGCACGGACTTTCCTGGTCAATGTACATGTTTTTCTGATAATGTTGACCATTTTATAACGTGTCGAATGTCCAACGACGATCCACAAAAGTACCTGGCTCCTGCTCATTATGCAGTGTTTGACTTTAGGATGTGTGCAGTATCCTTATTTAGACTGCGTTTTGTTGAACAGTTTAACAACGTTTTACAAATTGACCTAAGCATGTCATATTCTAAAATGAACTGTACTGGTGTACAGTGCAGGGAGACAGAGTACGTTTTAATAACCGACTGTTCACCGTGTGAACACGAGCCAACAACGAAAACCACTGCACCAATTTCCACTGCAGTTAGTTATACGTCCACCTTGTCAACTGCATTTTCCCGCACTTCCACAAGAGCATTTACTATATTGCCTTCCAAGAAGCCAGTTACTACTACTACGGATATTATTATTATATCATCAACAGACATAGTTACTACTACTACTGCTGCTACTGCTGCTCCTAATAGTAATGTTCAAGACGGACGAAATGCTGTAACTACTGCGTTGATATGCTTATCTGTTGTACTTGGACTAGGTTTAGTTGTGCTTTGTCTTGTCGGAATATTATTTATTTTACACAGGCGAGGAATTGTGAGAATTGGCCGAAGATGTAATGCGATATACACGGGCAACGATGTGTACAGGAACATAGTGCTGGCTGATATCAACGACAGTGCCAGCTCCAGCAGCGTATGAGTAGCTAATATGTGTGCAAGGAGGGAAATCTAATAACGCTGTAAGTAAATGAAAAAACACACAGGTAACATTTGATAACTGTTTTTTTATTTATAACTATATTGACATGTATGGTTAAAAACAATTGTGTTAGATATATTTGTGTTGTTATCAATCACAAAACGCAATAACATATTAGTACTGACACACATGATTATACATTATGGCTACATTATAATCGTTCTCGATTAGCTTGGTAGAAGAAAATAAAGCTACATATTCTTCCAATGTTATGTCATTTTTAAATTTTAGCTGACAGTATAACACACAGTAATGACCGCACACAGAGCTTTGATGGCTTTGCAGTTGTCTAACGCTAAACTTGTACTTGGGTCCATTTGCAATCATTACACGTAGCACATGTTTGTGATAAAAGCTGGGACTTCTGGCTAAAGAATCAAACAATTCAACAGGTCCTGTAACAGGAAAGTATAAAACAAACCAATGCACACCCTTTAAATGTTTTGGAGAAGAGTTTACAATAAAACAAGAAGGTCTACTTGTGATTACAATGGGTAAGTCCTCATAGGATATTGAACCCTTAAACCAGGATATGTTATACAGGCAATTATCAATGTCCTTTTGACTAAGTCCTTTACCAAAGACAAGGGAGTTAGCTTTCTGTGTAGACATTTCGGGCGTGGTCAATCTTTAGCAGCGCTGGTAATGTCCCATACGCCAGCAGCGTTACAGGACTGGTAAGGCTTTTACCAAATGTTACGGACAGTCTTGTATTTCCCTTTTTCATGGGTGTTGTTAAAAACTCCTCTGCTTTGTTCTTGGCAACGTCAAAGATGAAGAGTGTAAAGCCCTTGAGGTACTCTGACTGGCTTACGGCAGGAAGTTCCTTTTGACTAGCTGGACGACTTTCAAACAGCGTGGCGTATGCCTCTGTAAACTCCCCCTCGTCAAAGTTTGGTTGCAGTGGCTTTCCAGGAACAGATCGACCGTCCACCTCCAGAGACAGTTTCGTAATGGAAAAGTGTTGGAAATGGAAGGGGTTTTTAAGATTAGAACCGTTGTAAGCATCTGCTAGGACCAACCCTATAATTAACTGCTTGGGTATGTTGTCCTGAAATATGTTTTCAGTGCTCCAGCTTAGATTTGTTGTCGGAATGTTAAACGTTTTAATGTCACTTTTGGTATATGGATATAGCACCGGTTCCTTGTGTAACATAGCGTCGTGAGCCATAAGCAGTCCTGGGTTTATCTTTATGTGTGGTACGTGTAGGACCGCTTCCTTTATAGAAACGGTATACTCCTTTGACGTTCTAGTCGCCACCAAGGGTGCTATGTCGGTTCTTGTCCTAGCTTCACTACAATGTTGTCCTGGCTTTTTTGTTTTTCTTCTCTTTTTACTCTTAGGTTTTTTAGCTGCGTCATCATCATGTACGACCCATTCCTCATCCGTTTCCGACAACCCTTTGTCATCACCCTCGTATTCCACAGCAGTGTCGTAGGTTCCTGATAAGGCGGGATACATTAGTCTAAACTTGTCCTGTGCCGGATACAGCTTGATGTGGAGCGGTACACCATTGATGAGTAGTTTATTTTGTTCTGTAATGTCACACGGCAGATAGGACATAAGTTTTACTTCCCGACCTTTTTTAGTTAGTTTATTACGGGCTGTTAAACCTGTGTTGGCGCTTGTTTTTGCGTTTGTATCGTCCATAACACCGGCTGTGTCTTTGTGAAAGCCCGCAATACTGAACCAGCTGAGGTGATCGTTAACTCCATACCGCAGCATAGTGTCAATGACGGCCTTATATGCTAGGTTTGACCCTGTTCCATTATTTACGTGGCATTGCTGAAGCATTACCTCCATTTGATTAAAGATGGTTATGGCCGGCATGTTAACAAGAGTTGCATTGTCCTCCTCCTTGATTACGGTACCCGTGTCAGTCAACAGCTGCAATTTAACCATTAACTTAGTATTCTTAAGGTCTATATAGTCCGAAGAGTTGTTCTGCACGTCAAACTGGATGACAGAGCTCCCCGTAAACGTCCCTACAGGTCTAAACTCTTTGATGTAGACCTCGCTTACGGCTGTGTTAAACGGTGTAACCGTAAACAAGTCAAGTCTTTTGGAAAACCCTTCCTCTGCCCCGTCCAGCACATACGTAGCCATTTGTTTTGGGTTTTTAAACGGTTGTCGTCAATTACAAAGGGAGAGAGAGAGAGAGAGATATGGATGGGGGTGTGAAAAGTCCTATGATCTTTTAAATCTACGCTTTGTAGTTGAACTGCTGGTTCTAGATCGTTTATTTTTACCTCTCTTTACACGCTTGCGTTGCTTTCTTACTCCACCTTTAGTTTTAGAGCTTCGACCAGTCTTTCTTCGTGTGTTAGTTTTTGTCTTACGTCCCCTTCCGCGTGCTCCTCTTTTTGCAGAGTGACCGACGGTCTTCATTGCTGAACTATTTATACTGTTGTACGTTTGAAACCTGTCTCCCTCCTCCTCTTCCTCTTTTTGGAGTGCGATCCTTGCTCGCTCGACAACCTGGTGTTCGGGACTGACGAAAACAGTTGATTTTTTACCCGGTAATGATGATGATGATGATGCTGATGTTCCCTTTCCACTGTGAAGTGTAGTAATGCTATTATTTTGGTTAGTCTTTGTAATGCGTTTCCACTGGTCTGTGTCTGGGATATAGGGCACAAACGTCATTTTCTTTGCAAGTGAAGTGTACAGCGCACCTCTTTGGCGTTTACTGATGGTAACTTGTCTGCTTCACTTCTTATATACATACGCAGATGCCTACACCCAAACTGACTTTTTACCGGCATGTAGTACGGAATAGCTATGTCCTCCCCCGGTCGCACAACTCGAAGCAAAGGTCTAAATTCATCCTTTATAACGGTACTATGAGTCAGAATATCACTGTACACACAAAACCTTTCATTATCTTTGTTATTGCTGTTGTCATCCTTATTTTCGTCCTCCTCCTCCTCCTCCTCCTTCTCCTCCTTAATGACACTAAACTCCATTAATGACATCTCCCATAGGGTTCGACCTAGTTCGACACATACTGGAATGTCCACAGTAAAGTCCCAAGGCTTGTTAAACGCATACTTTTCTTTAGAGTTTTCCGACGATATATACATGTACAGGTTATTTACCTTGTCCTCCATGCGGTAAGACATATGCGTAATACTAGTACTCATCATCATCGTCATTATTATTATTATTATTAAATATCCTTGTAGTCAGTCTCGCTAATCCACGAATTGAAACGGGGACCCCAGCCGTACCAACGGACAATGTACCCAGGCGTTCCTCCTACCTTCTTTCGTTTCACTATTTTGTCTATCTTGTATACGGTGTCGTCGTTAACCCGAATACGTTCCAGTTCCTCCGTGTAAAACCGACCCTCAATTGGTTCGTTATTCCAGTCTTTCAAGATGTACATGGGTATCCCCTGCGTAACGCGTCTGTCTACAATTGTAAATAGTTCGTGTGTGTAGCTTTCGTCGTACTGTCGTGTGAATGCGTGTTTGGACCGAGATAGACGAACCACATCGCCTACGTTCAGCTTATATATAGTCGTTGCGGGTGGTGCCCTCCTTTTGTTCTTGGGTTGTAAGAACTTTTTCTTTTTCCGTGGAGCGTACTGAATGTTCCAAAGGGTCACAGTATTAGCCGATTGGGCTTGCAATGGAGTCATCCGTATGCTAGAGTGATAGTCGCTGTTGTAGGACCATGTAATGTCCTGTAATACATCTATCCACCGCCTAGTCTGTTTGTAGTACATGTATTTTGTTAGTTTCGTCTTTAGCGTTTTTATAACACGTTCTGCATAGTTTGCCTTAATCTCCGGATTAAGTGTTATAACATGCGTCACACCCACGTCTTTTAAATATGCTGCCACGACCTTATTTTTGTTTTCCGGTCCTCCGTCCGTTCTAAGCACTTTTGGCTTTCCATTGACAAACACCGTTTTAAAAGCCTCAACAGCCTCATTACCCTTTAGTGTTTTAAGGGCTACCGTCGTGGTAAACCTTGTAAATATATCGATAGCCACCAAAATGTACGAATACAGGTCATTGTCGTTTTTCCACTTGGATAGGTGTGCGGTGTCGCCGTCAATTTGGTAAAGTTTTCTGGGAACGACTACCCTCGGTCGTTTAACCTTTTCGGGTGCTTCTTTGAACAGCGTATACGTTTCCTGTGCCTCTAGCCATTTTTGTACTTCCTCCAACTTTAGATGTAGACCGCTTTCCTTTGCAGCGCGTCGTAGCTTAACCGGTGACGAATAGGACGCAGGATGTCTAAGGTCATAGTAGATCTTGGTAAGACGTGTATTTACAGCTCCTTCCATAATGCCACCAGTCTGTGGACTGATGTATTCTTTTTTGGTGTGCTACCATTACCTTTTTGCCCTTTTATACCAACAGTTTTTTTTCTTTTATATCCGCGTTTATCATTTCCCAGTCCGTAGTGTACTATTAGCTTTCTTTTTGCTCCTCCTCCCTGTGGGATACCAGGTGGTGGTGGTGGTCCTATTTGCTTTTGTTCTTGGTTTTTTTCCTCTTCTTTTTCTTCTTCCCTCTTTTTCATTTTTTTCCTGATTTTCCAACGCGACGCCAACGGCGTCGCGGATGATAGCGGTAATAATGACGATGGGGATGATGGATGATGATGATGATGATGATGAGTGGGTGATGATGATGATAAGGGGAATGATGATGATGATGATGATGATGATGATGATGATGGGCGCGGTGATAATGGAAGAGTTGACGGTGACGATGCGTTGTTTTTAGTTTTTTTCTCTCCCCCTGCACCAAGCAAACACGGTAATGCGTTGCTGCTGCTGCTGCTGCTGCTGCTGCTGCTGCTGCTGCTGCTGCTGCTCCGGATGTTACTATCAACATCATTAGTATGTTGTTGTTGTTGTTGTTCTTGTTGTTGTTGATCTGTGTTCATCCCCCTCATAGTCATCGACTTGTAGCGGTCATATGGTACTAACACTATCTTCTGCATTGTCGATTACGTCAAGTATAAGTGTTTTAAATGACTCCAGTAAATCAAGAATGATAATTGGATGCTTACTCAATAGTTTCGTCTTTACGTTTCTCGACGACTTTGTATTGCCCAGGGTTGAAAGTATGCCTGTTCGTTGTCTTACAACCTTTTGCAAGGACGGAGTCAAGGGTAGAGTAAGTAAATTGCGGCTAATCTCACTAAAGGCAGCTACCTGATCGGACGTGGCGGTATCCAACAGAGCAATGGCCTGCGTTCGGCTTGGTGTTGTTAGTAACAGGTGTATATAGGACCTGTTCCGTCGTAGTGCTCCTCCGGTCATGACTAAGCACTCTAATGGATACGGTGGATAATACACTGTTCTATTTATACTTTGTAAAAAAAAAGAAAAAAGTGTCTCCAATGGTTTATGTTAGTGCTGGTTTAGTAGATAGTGTCTATGTCTCCATCGCTATCATCAGTACAGGAACAGTCGCAACCAGTTTTGCCGAACATGGGTGAACCAACACGTGTCTCCATACTCACAGACCGAGAGCTACGACGAGGAAGAAAACGTCGGCACACTGAGCCTGGTGGGATATCGCAGTATTCTCCGTTTCCAAGGTAAACGCTGCCGCCTGAGCGACACTGTTTAAAGACACGCGGCTTCCTCGAGCGGTTCTCTCTTGCGGGTGAGTTCGGAGGTGTAGGTATGCTGGTAGTAGAAAACGGATGGGTGTAGCTTTCGCCAAACGGTCCGCAAATGTCAAAGCTCTGTTTGGGTTTATCGCTAAGCACATTGCTCTGTCTGCCGTAGTAGGGAAAACACCGTCCGTCTCCGTTATAAGAAGGGGGAGGAGGAGTAACAGGGAATAACCGTCCTCCAGCAGCGGGAACTGCTGTTGCCATAAACTGAATATCGGTGTTGGATGCATTAGCAGCTTGCTGTTGCGATTCAGCCTTGCAACGGTCGTCTAGTTCGTCTAGTCTAGTTCGCAGATGTAAATACTCCTTTTCAAGAACATCCAGCCGGCTCCCGACACTGTCAGCGGACTGGTTGAGATACAAAAAGCTATCCACCAAACGTTGGCTGTTCAACCCTACTCTCATCTTAGCAAGGGGACAGTCTGGGGACAGACGCAAATGCTCAACTTCGACCACATCGCTTTTCTGCCAGTCGTTTATTCTTGTTCCGCACTGGTAACACTGTACAATGTCTTCATTCTGGGTGTAAAAAAATCCGTTGTTAATCATGGCAAACAGTTCCGGTGTGTCACGTTTCCATGTCGAAAATGTCCTGTATCTACATTCCGAATCCTTATAGGAAGGATACATAGGAGGTATGCTATACTTAACAATATCCTCCATTACTGTGTTCTTCTTGGTTTTTCCTTGTCCTACACAACAACGGCAGAAGAATGATAGTAAAGTCTCAATCCTGATTTTCTTTTTTGTTTTGTTTTTTTGTAGCGTCAGCAGTACCAGTAGCTTTGTGTCTATGTGGATGCTTCGGCGTATTGCTCTACACTGTTGGCTGCTGTCTCGCGTCAACCGTCTTCATTTATAGGTAATCGGTATCACTTTGTGTACACTATGGTATCTTCGTCGGGGAATATGTGCGTCATCAGTTTAAACGGTGTGTGGTTTCCGGGAGATAGATCAACCATTAGATAACCGTATCTTTCGTCTGTAGCGTCGCTGTACGCCTTTGTAAGAAGGGGATCCAGCCCTGTTTGACTAGCCAGTCGCTTAATCTGTAGTATGTCTCTGGGGTTCTTAAATAGTATGTTCACGTGGGTGTTCAGCGCTATGGTTCTACTAGACTTCCCTTGACAATATATATTCTGGTTTATGTATATAACAGATATGTTAAGGTGGTGGCTACCTCTCGTAAACAGCTCCTCTGCCTGCTTGTTGTTGCAAACATCGCTCATCAGGTCGTCAAGTATCCACAGCGAGTGCTCTTTACCGTCGGACAGACTCTCTATGTCAAAGGGTAAACCCTTCACAAAGTTAACGTGCTCTACGTCGTTAAACGTTTCCTGCCATATACCGTAAAAGTATATAATCTTGGTCGGCTTTACACTAAACAGCTTGTCGCAGTGCTTAATTAACCTCTTAACAAAATGCGTCTTGCCGCTTGACGTACAGCCGCTAATGCATACGGTACTAGGACTATAAAATATATGCTCTGGAAGTTCAACCGTCTTCATATCCAACACGGTCGTCATCGTCCCGTCACGATTATTACAGCAGCTCGTTGTTCCTAATCTGTTCCCGCAAGTCTGTCCACGTTCTACCCAAATAGTTGTTCCCCGTGTAGTCTTCGGGGCAGGTTATATGAGCTAAACTCTTGTCTATTCCCGCAGACCAGTACCGCTCGCCTGCACTAAAGTATACAAGCTTCTTATCGTCTGTGTTCAAAAGCAGCGTCCTCACATTTACATTCGTTAGGAGCTTTAGTCGGGATACAAGCGTCATGCACTCGTTTTTCCCATGTTCTTCCCACTCTGTTGATGTGTCCAACTCCTGTACAATAGGTCGAATATCGTGTCCTTTTCCAGAGCTGGCTAAAACACGTCCTGCACGTTCAAAGTCCTCGTGAGCAGTACACATACAGTAGCAAAACAGGTGTTCTGCCGACTTAAATCGGTGTCCCTCATAAAGCAAGGTGCACGGGTACTCCAAACTCAGCGGATCTGCCCAACCTCCAATGGCGTGAAGGTCTAGCGGTTTCCAGGGACACAGCACAACGTCCAATGGTCTTGTTTGTATACCATCAGACATAACTACTCGCTTGCAGTATGTGTAGGAAAATCCTCCTCTGCTCTGTTCGTATGTCATCATGTTATTATCATTGTACAGTCTAAACCCTTTGTTTTTGGCTGATACTACCTCCTTTGTACTTAACACGTGTTTAAATATTTCTAGCGGCTCTTGCACTCCTAGTTTGCTAATTCCTTTGCACGTAAGCTTAGTGTTGTTCTCTTCCCTGTTGTGTAGAACATAGGTCTTACTCGCAAGAGCTACCAGTTCGTCGCCCTCTGCCTCAAGTTTAAAGGCACCCGGTTGTCTAGCGTCGGTTCGTTTGTGTGACTCGCAGCATCGTCTTGGAAACCACTCAGGTTTTTGTCCGTCGCTGCAGCGGTGGTATATGCTCGACATAAACTCACTTTTCATCTGCGGCTTAATAACATCCTCGAGACACTTTCCGCTAATGCCAAAGTAAAGTGAATCTGTATCTGTCTCGCCCAGTTCGTAGTCCCTGCGGTCAATAAATCGATCTAAACAGTCGTAGTAAAACTGCAGCATTCGCAGTTTGGCGTATTGCAGTATAAAGTAACCCACATGAATCGGTAGGTCTAGTGTAATCCTTTTCTTCACCATCTCCAGTTCGTAGTAGCTGTGGTCAAGTTCGCTCAGCTTCCTAAATGTCGGTTTATTCGCCTCTACCATCGCCTGCCTTTTGCTGTTGGTATACGTAACGCTTGTGTGTCTTTCCTTTGACATTATAAGGCCCCCATAGGCGGAATTTCCCACTAATTTCATTGTGTCTGCAATTATGGACTGTGCCGGGTCTCTGTCGCCCCGCAGGCGGGCGTCCGTAACGTCTTTCGTAAACGAGGAAAAGCAGGGTGATTGACAAAACTCGAGCACCTGGTAGACCTTACTAACTGTTATCCCGTGGTTCATGTACCATTTCAGT
This sequence comes from Sthenelais limicola, assembly GCA_942159475.1. Lineage (NCBI taxonomy): Eukaryota > Metazoa > Annelida > Polychaeta > Phyllodocida > Sigalionidae > Sthenelais > Sthenelais limicola. The sequence goes on along the minus strand of OW804095.1, from coordinate 9,975,293 downwards.
AAGGGGGTGGCAATTAGCAGTCTCTCCGCCTTGGTTCCAGACACTAGCAAACGTCTAGGCTTTTGGGACAGGTCGTGCTCTCTAACGTGGTTCTGCATGTGGTCGCCTATGTCTTCGAACATGACGTCGGTAGTGCAAAAAAAGGGACACATCTCTGCAAAGTAGTCGTGTGGCGATTCGTTATCCGTGTCTGGTTTAACTGCTGACGGTCCCAGCCGATCCCACGATTCAGGTACGCTAACGTCAACCTCAAGCATTCCAAACAGTTCACCCTCAAACACTGCTTTCAGTAATTGCTCCTCGGTTACACGGCCTTTTTGTCGTCTGTAGAAGGTAGGGTAAAGCGTATTGGCAAACGCTCGCAGGTCGCAATCTGCCGACATCTGTTTCCTAAATTCACACTCTCTCATTGTGATTACGTTATAGCCCCACTTTATTAGGTTGCTTTTCTTTGTCGTAGTCGCCTTTTCCCTCTTTGCTCTGTTCTCTTCGTTCATACGACCTACTTGGCATAGAACACAACCGTGCCAATAACAACCGTCCAGCTCCCACACCGTGTTCGACTCAGGACACATCCCATCTGCTCTGTATGAGGCAATACGCACTTCCTTGCCTGTGTTGCATTCGTGTCGAATTAGGGGTTGTCCCGCTTTCTTACGTTGTCTATTTAGCCACTCTAACCACACAAACATAAGCATGTATGTATGACATCTCTCAGAAGCAAATCCCGTTTCTCGTTTTCTCCTTACATAAAACCCGGTGGGCATGTCCTGCCCTATAGACCACAAATACAGGGCATTGGCGTCGTATCCAACAATCTTTTGACACAGCTTATCCCTTCCTCTAATCAATGTCTCACCGCTTGCAATGTGCCTTGTAAATATAATGGATGGTCCGCCAATTATGTTCTTCTTTACGGTGGCGTATACATCTTTGTCGTGCGGTGAAAATCTGCAAAAGTACTGCCCTGCCTGTTGTGCCGTGCGATGAAGCATTTTGCGGGCTACACCGGGTACAGATATGGCATCTTTAAATACGTCAATCCCTCTAGCAAAGTAAAATGCCTGTAGCTTAGACGTGGCAATCACAAACCCTTTGGTGTCAAGATTGTTGTAGTATTGTAAAAAGTCCTTCATGTTGACCATGCTGTTCTCGCGCCATACACTTTGCATTGCTTGATACTGCTCTGTGGTTATGTTTGTTTGCTTCAGCGTTGAGAAAAAGGCGTCGTGTGGTGGTAGTTCCGTCTCCTGCAGCTTCTCTACGCTGTCCATATATTCATACGGAAAGTATCCCTTTAGGTACTTGTCCTCCACCCCGTATGCACGTAGGTACTTAGCATAGGAACAACCAGGAGCTAAAAAGTTGGCAATGTCGAGAAACTTGTACAAACCGTTGTCCACCACAAGGTAGCTATTGTTCCTCTTCACAACAAAGCTTCTTTGTTGTGTCTCTTCATCCGCCATGTTCAGATACTTAAACAGCTGACGTTTCACAAGGTTAATATCGTAGTTTGCGGAGTTAAAGCCAAACACTGGTAACACTTTAATATAGTTTGCCAGCTTCCTCTTCAGTCGAGACAAGTGGTTAACCATAATGTTTATTCCTTTTGTTGATGCTGCAACAACCTCATCCAAATCAATGTTGTTGATGGCTTCATCATCGTCATCGCCATCATTACCATAATGATGATCCTCGTCATAGGCATAATCACCACTATTGCAGTCGCCTGCTCTTTTGTCTTCAAGGTCGGTTCTGTCTTCTTCGCCTCTGGTCGTCCATGTACCTATTAACTCATCCAACTGTTTCAGCGCGTTCGTCCATCTGCACTCACTAAGTCGTTTAGCAGCCTCCTGAATTTCTCTAAGTCGACTAAACATTTTGCTTAGTAAATCGTCAACATTAGCCTCCACAAAACATATGGGGTCTGTAAATCCTTCAACATTGCTGCATATTGATACCGATATAGGCCTATGTTTCTGGTACCATAACAACTTCTCGGAATTCTGTATTGATGTCTTTTCCAACAGAGCCTCAAAGTCGTACACGGCAAAGTGTTCAAATGTCCTGTTCTCTGTTATTACGCCTACCTCCTCCAACTGTTCAAATATTGTCTTTGCCTGACTGTACACACCTCCCTTATAAGTAAACTTTGTTCTGCCGCTGCATGTTCGTCTGTGAACGGTCAATCTGTTTAGTCGTGTAAAATGTCGGCGGCAAACATCACACTGAAACTTTTTGGCATATGCCTTAAAGTCCTTAATATATGACAGGTGACCGTTATACATGTTCATACTCATTTCCGATTTAAAATGGCACTTGGAAAAGTATATTAAAAGTACAGAATCGTCAGCCTGTAAATCGTATATGTTCACGTTTAACTGAAAGCATTCCTCAAGGTCTGAAATATCGTTTAGTAGTATCCCCCTAAACTTCTTTGGATCATCACAAAGTTCAACACTGTAGGTTTTTTTAATGTATTCCCTCCACTGCTCATATAGCTCCGTTGTTGTTGTCTTGTTCTTCATGTGCAGGGATAAACATCTAAATACACATAGGTTGTCGTCTATTGGATGGGACCGGCTGTCTTGCTTTACGTCCAAACACACCACACTTCTCTTATTCTTAAGATAGTCGGGACACAAACCCTTTCCCAGGGGATATTCAGTAAACGTAACAAAATACGTTACGTTTGTAATCATCCACGGTCTCCACTTTGAATCAGGCCGAATGGATCTTACATATTCATAGACGTCCATGTCCCGCAGTAATGTCTTCAGTTTCAATAGGTCGGAGTGTCGAGATACATAAAATGGTTCGGGTAACAACGTCGAGTTTGTATAGGGGATAAAGTATCTAACCTCGTTTGTCTCTGTGTTGCGTAAGACCATTCCAACAGCTACGTCAATTCTAAATGCGGTGTCTACCTCATTCGCTATAACATCCACATGGCGATCAAACTCGGCAGGTCCTTCTTGTAAATCATTGGTGGGGAAGTTAAACTGGGCAGTTATATCCCCTCGTTGGTGAGGAGCCAAAATATGTCCACGGTTAACGGCAAACATCTCCTCCATGTCCTGGTCTATAACATTTCCGTTTGCTTCACGCCATGGCGCCTGGTTCCATGGAGGGTTTTGTAGCTCTCCTCCTTTGCCGTGTAACAGCTGTCTGTGTGCGTAAAGTTTATTTCTGTTGCAAAATGTCTCGTGGCATGATCTACATTTGTATTTATTTAGGTCCGTATTATGTTTAGTTCGATGCGCTGTATAGTCTCTCTGGTTTTTGGATTTATATCCACATTCCAAACACCTAGGCCTCTTTGCACATGTTTGAATGTGTCTATACAGCCCTCGGTAACGCTTAAATACTTTTTGACAGTGGGGACACTCTAAATATGAGGTATTTTTAGATTTTGAACTGTGTTTAGTCGATGCGTTGTCAGGCTGTGCTAATCCATCGTTGCACTATTAAATATATTAATAAAAGCACAAAAATAAGTGTTCTGCACACAATATAATAGCACTGCACATTTGTAATTATTCACAAAATAACAAATATCATAATATATCTAGTATCTTAGTTTATTCACCTCACCGCCTTGGATATCACCGACTTTTGTTCCTCTGTAGGGACACAAACTAACATGCTTGTCAAGGTTGTACTTGCGTTTGTATGCCCTCGAGCAAAAGGGGCATGTAAACTTTCCTTTGGGTAAGGAAAGACGGTTTTTTAACTTAGTACGCTTAACCAATTCCGTGTTACTTTGTTGTATCTCGTCCACTTTAGCAATGGAATCTAAGGGAGCTGTGCAGGGTTCAGTTACAACTTCGGTGTTGTAACTGCATTCCATTATGTGTTTCGTGTAGGATAGCCTACCCTTAAACACATTCCCGCAACGATCACACACAAACATCTAAAAAAAAAAAAAAACCAAAGCATACCTTATATTTCATTGTTTACATTAATATTTATAATGTTTTATAACACCTCTATGTTACAACCATAAATATAATGCATTTATCTGTTGTTCTTGCAGAATTCCACCAATAGGTATCCTTACCGTTTGAAGAGGGGTTTTTTTAAACCTCTTTTTTGGTGGCAGTGACGTAGCCTCGTCGTATCCTTCAGCCGTGTTGCATGTGAAGTCCACCTCGCTAAAACTTTCAAACTGTCCCACAGTCGACAGCACCCCCTGCACCACAGCAGATGACAAAACCTCCAATTCTGCTCGACACAGCATATCAATCACGTCGTTAAAGGCTGCATCGTTACACTAAAGTATAGTTTAAACAAACAGGTTCAGTTAATTCTTCCATATTTAAACAACTGGTTATTCTTTAGTTCTTACAATGTGTATGTAGTCCTATATCAAATGTATTACCGACATGTTACTTTAGTTATAGACTGTATGTAGTCCTATATTAAATGTATTGTACTATTTTCATATTTTTTAAGACAAGCTAGTTATTAATCTGGTTCTATGCTATATGTAACCCTATATCAAATGTATTATCAGCATGTTATTTTTAGTTTTAAACTGTACTGTAAACTTAATATTAGTATTATCAACATGTTACCTCAATGTTGGGTACAGCAAACGTGTTATCATAGTCTGCCATGGTACACCGTTGGTCTGCTCTAGAAGCAGGCTGTGGGATGCTAGTAGACACAGCGCAGTGGTCATCGGTTTTATTCTACGCACAACAGTAAAGGTTTGGTGCTATATTAGTAATTACTCAACAATTATAACCGCATGTTGTTAAACATGTAATATAATTCAATGTTTAATGTTAACCAAAATGTAATACTCGGATTATTATTATTGTTATTATTCTTTACATACCATGGTGTACTGTTGGTCGGTGCTACAACCAGGCTGCGGGCTAGTAGATACAGCGCAGCGGTCATCGGTTTTATTCTACACACAACAGTAAAGGTTTGGTGTTATATTAGTAATTACTCAACCATTAAAACCACATGTTGTTAAACAGCTACTTCGATATTTAGTCTTAACCAAACATTATTAGTATTGAATTGTACCTCCGTTGTGTTATCATTCCCATCTTCATTTAATTGCTGGTTTCCTTCAGTATTCGGCAAGTCAATCTGTAACCCGCCAAAAAAAAAAATAAAGCTCCGCATCAATACACTATCTGAATTTGTTATAACCTTAGTCTGTCTCTCTAGTTATATTTTATTGCTAAATAATATCAGTCCACTGCAATTACAGTTCATTTTACAAGGTTCTTACCATGGCTAGTATCTGGTCCAGGTCGGGTTCTGAACACTGTTCAACAATGTCGGCTAACGTTCTAGGGTCCTGTACATGTAAAACAACAGAACCAATAATAATAATAATAACAACACCAGCCACATACAATCTCTTCTCTCTCTCATTAAACATTAAATAATATGCATTAAATATTACAAGTTTGTACTCACCGCATTAAGTTCCTCAAATAAATCACTCCAGAATTCATCGTCAAACTCTTCACGGGCGCTCATAATCACCAACGTTTCTACTTCCAAGTGTATCTCCAGCTCTTATTGATCACCAACGTTTCTACTTCCAAGTGTATCTCCAGCTCTTATGTCCCAACTATTTTATACTATTCGGCGTAACGGTCATCTAACCATTATCAATACATGTAAATTCCTTAAAGGTATATTTCTGTTTACTTTCCCACATGTAGGTTATTGTCAAGTATTTAATACAATAGATTTAACGGTTTTCCCTCAATCATTAACATCAAATGAGTCTCTTATCTATCACTCCACTTCTCAAGTGGAGAAACTTCCAACAGCTCGTCATACTAGACATGTTGATATGTACATGTTATCTTTCTTATAAGCTAATGACCTTTAATATATATATTACCGCGTTACGCTCTAATGTACATGCTCGCATCCTCAATACATTGTTGTTTTTTTTATTATTATCTCATCAAACCATATTAACTTCTATTCATTTACCTTAACTTACTCTCGCTGCATTTAAACCTGTCAACTCTCTCTCAGTAACTATGTCTGGCTTACATTCCTTATCTCCCCTGGACATCTCCTTCTCTTACACAGCGCTCCATTGCTTATCTCCAGCGACTCTCGTCAGTAAACACACAGCAAATCCCATTCACTCCAACTCAGTCTCTAGTGCTTATCTCCGGCTCAATCTCTATTAAACTCCCCTTTGTCTTAGTTTAAAAACACTCTCTCTCCATTCCAGTTGCTACGCCCACGCTCTCTTGCTTCTTATCTCCAGCTCAATCTTTCAGTTGCTAAACCTACGCTCTCTCTTGCTCCTTATCTCCAGCTCGATCTCCTCTCTCTTCCAGTTACTAGTCCTACACTCTCTTGCTCCTTATCTCCAGCTCGATCTCCAGCTAGCCCTTATCTCCCGCTCGATCTCCAGCTAACCCATTGTCTCAGCCCTTATCTCCCGCGGCCCCCCATTGTCTTAGCCCTTATCTCCCGCGACCCCCCATTGTCTTAGCTCAGCTCCTCCACCTTCCCGGATCTCTCAGTTGCGGCCCCCTAATTGCCACACAGCGTGCCGACAGTATACTACTGATGGAGAGAGTGTGAGAGGGGGAAAGAGAGAAAGAGAAAGAGAGAGAGGTGGAGAGAGGGAGAGAGGGGGAAAGAGAGAAAGAGAAAGGGAGAGAGAGAGATGCATAGAGTGTGATAGCAACGGGACAGGGATCTAGACAACAGAATAGAAGTCACACAGAAAGAAATAGATATAAAGGGCTAAGAAATGGGACAGGGGAGTAAAGAGAGGGAGACAAGAGGGACACCAATTAAAGAAGGGAATATAACGATAGGCAAAGAAAGCAACAAATACAGAGGAAAAAGGAGCAATGACTTGAGCAGAATATCAATGTGTGCGATGTGAGGAAAAAGAGAGAGAAATTGGAGCTGTTGTTGTTAGAAAGAAGAGGCTAAAGTGAAGGAGAATCGAGAAAGGCGGACGTTGCCTAATTGACAGACTACAATCCTCTGATCACATCTGAATAGAAAAGCGTCAATGGCGCCAGGCCCTCTCCACTCCAGACCGCCTCCAGTAGGACAACTCCTCCAGGGTCTGGGGTAGACGCTGGCTATAGTCTGTCTGAAATGTAGATGATACAGGATTCCTTATGTCCTTTAAGAAGGAAGAAAAGTTGGGGACTTTTGACGTCAAACCTTTGCACCCTGAGTCGCTGTTTGCGACCGATCATGGCCAAATGTACAGCTTACTGTATTGCACTGTCTCTGTTCTATGTGGAGTAGATATGTGTTCCCGGCTATGGAAGGCAGAGTTCATTAATATACTGGCTCTGTCTCTCCATGGTTGATTGCAAAGAGCGGCTTGCTGGGCAAAGGGTTGACAGGTCTCCCCTGTCAACTACTTTTGGGACAGACTGTATGGTGGTCTAAAGTGGGACGTCTGGAGGCTGGTAACTTTGGGGCATAGGGAGAAGAGGAGGTGGAAGAGAGGAGGAGGTAAAGGGGGTAATAGGGGACAGGGGGAAAGAGGGGATATGGGGAAAGAAAGTCATATAGTTCAGAGGAGAGTGGGGGAAGAGAGGGGATAGAGGGAAAGAAAGTGATATAGTTGAGAGGAGAGTGGGGGAAGAGAGGGGATATAGGGAGAGAGGGGAGTAGGGAGAGAGGGGAAGAGATGGGGGAGGCGGATGTTGGAGGGTGCTGGAGGGAGAGAGGGCAGAGAGGGTAAAGAGGGGGATATGGGGAGAGGAGGAAGAGAGGGGAAAGGAGGATATTGGGGGGGTGGTGGAGGGAGAGAGTGAAAAGACGGGGATGTGGAGAAAGGGAGAAGAAGGCGGAGAGATGGGAGAAAGAGAATACGGGACAGTGGGAGAGGAGGTAGAGGTGGGGAAGGTGGAATACATGAGTATAGGGGAGTGAGGAGAACATTGGGGAGGAGAGGAGAGAAAAGGGCAGATTAGGGAGGGATAGCAATAGGGGGAGAAGAAGGGGAATGATAGCCTTATAAAAACAAAGTACCTTAGTACCCAATAGTCCATACCTTCATAGAAGTAACGAAACCTTCCCCTCCATAGGTAAGTATTGTATTCCATGGAAACATTTTCTTTTGTTTAACGTTTATCAAATCCCCGTGGATGGGCACAGATCGGTAAATAGTATATACAAGTATTGTATATGTATTTGTAATTCTTTCCCTAGTATTATTTAGACACAGCAGTGGGCGGAAGACTATGCATATTATTCCCCGAACATACTACCAGGAACCCATATCTCAATGACCCCAACTGTATTATAACTGACAATGTACAATGTACTTCCCTTATTGTAATATCTTTGTATTGTCTGATGATTGCTGCATGAACATACTAAATTACAAAAACAAACTGCAACCCTTCCTTTCTAGCCCTCATAACCATTATCTAACAACAATAGCTATACACGTTGTTATGGGCAATACAAATTTACAAAGTTTACTTTTTCCATTCATGTTTTGCAAGTATTTGTCTCCAATCTACCATGTAACCTTGGCTAGACACAAATAGAGAGATCGATACGTAAGCTGCTTTTTGGCAGTTTAATAGAAAGTGTTTTCCTTCCCAAGGAGAATTAATTAGCGTTGAATCCAAGGTGCTAAATAAAGCATGTTAATGGCCGCTAGTTTTTGTGCTGATACTTGACTAATGAACGAAGCTTTCATTCCTGCCCTCCTCCCAACACTAGGGGTTCCCCAGACGTTACCTTTTTGATCCAGTGGGTCAGATTTTCAGAAACTGTACAATTGGCAGCTGTACACATTTAGTAAATTCTGCTAAATTAAGCTACAATTTGGTCAATGCTAGGATAATTCGAGTATATTCGGAATTGCATTGATTCTAGCAATCTGTTTGGTTAGGCTGAACTGTGATTTATGAACCTGATTTATGTATTGAATTTGGTTTATTTGAGAGGATTGGTGAAGACGAAATGTATGTTTTCTGACGATTTCACCCACGTTGCAAGGTAAACCTGTCTGCAGTGTAGGATTGGGTGATTACTTGTGCTTGTTTATAGATCATGTATAGGCTATTTATTATGTGGGTCAGATTTTCAGAAAATATACAATAATATTATTGGTAGCTCTACACATTTAGTAAATTCTGCTAAATTAGGCTGCAATTTGGTCAATACTTGGTAAATTCAAGTATATTTGGCATTGCATTGATTCTAGCGATTTCTTTGGTAAGGTTGAACTGTAGCTTATTTTTTAGCTTTGAGCTTTATTTTCATCTGAAATTTGGGTTATTTCTGAAATTCTGACCCATGTGTAGTTGGGGACTTGCATGTGCCACTGCGCATGTGTGTTGCAGTGCATGCTGGGGCAGATTCAGTTAAGGTCTGACATACAAATTCATTTTTCAAGGTTTCTCCCCGCCAAAGGCAGTACAAGTACCAAAGGCGCCAGGGAAACCTATTATGGGTTTTACTTTTTTCATTGTTTTACAATTTTCATCGACTGGGGGTGTATAAGTTTGCGCTCATCTACAAGTGGTTAAGGTCTAAATAAAGTTTAGTGTATTTTGGCCGTATCATGACAATTATGGTATATATACCTTGACTCATCTTCCTGCGCTGACATATATATCACCATCAGGATTCACCAAAACTTTCCCCATCATAAACTCCCTCACATGAGACCCTTCCACACCTGCATCACCTCCGACAAGATTAAAAGCACTTTGATGGGCACCGCCTCTGAGAAATTACCTAATCCCAAACTCTCCCCACTCTCTCCCTCCTCTCTTCCTACCTCTCTATCAAGCGCTATGGTGCAGGATCAGGGCAAGGTCCCTTTCATGTCTAAATCAATAAAAGAGAAAAAGCGAGGTGAGGCGTTTGCGTGTGAGGAAGTAAGTAGTATAGTGAGATGTGTCTTTGAAGGTGCCAGAATGATCTAGAAGCTATGTCCGCCCCAGGAACCGCCTTTGCCCCCGTTATCGCTCAAATACTGCCCCCTATATCTTCATTATCGCCCGCTAGGAGGTGCCTTGTTTATAAAAGGGGATGTAGGGGGCGATGCGATCGAGGGAAGTATTTATATTTATGTTATCAGCTCTCGTTTGAGGTTTCTACTCTTTTATAGGGGAGTTTTATAGCGCTGCTCTTGGGATGGGTGGCACAGCTGAATAGGGGAGTTGCATAGCCGCCATTTTGAATCTTGATTCGCATTGAATTATGGGACTAATGGTACAGTGAAAAATCTACAGAAAACATGCCATGTTCAGCATGTGATAATCATCAATGTTCTTATGTCAATATACATGTGTTATACATGATTTCATGACACAAGTCTCCACCTTACCCATCGTGCATTTGGTTTTCATAGATCATTGATAAAAGCCATGATATTGGTGAAAACATTCTTGCAATTTTCGATAAAAAAGTTGCTAAATATCTATATGTCAGATTTCATCAGAATCCATCCCAGCATAGACCGCAGTAGACATATGCAGTGAGACATGCAACTCCCCTATTGGATCTTGGGTAAATGTTGATTAGTTATGGTAGATATAAGCACCGTCTCAGTTTTATCGAAGTATTTGAAGAGTTCTTTTCAAATTTATAAAATAATCTCCCCTTGAAGCTTATCAGTTTCCACTCATGTACACACAAAGTTCATTAAATATAAATGCCATTAAATATACAAAAGGATTGAAGGTCCTGGCTATAACCAAAAAGTGCCTTTCTGTCTCTTTTACTCTGTCTCTCTCTCTCTACTTCTCTATCTCTATTTCCTGGGTATGATCATAAACTCACTCCCTCTCAGCTTTCCCGCCCTTGATATAACCATATTAAATGAGTTGATAAGGGCGTAAAGCAACCAATCTCACTCACTCACTCCCTCTCAGCTCTCCCACCCTTGATATAACCATATTAAATGTGTTGATAAGGGCGTAAAGCAACCAATCTCACTCACTCACTCACTCACCTCGTTTGAAGTTGCTACCTTAATTATATAATTCATTGTGACTGACTCTCTGTATCTCATAACTAAGGACACTTCTTTGTGCTCCGGAACTGTTTGCAATAGTTCACTCTGGCCTGTTAATGCATTTTCTGAACTGAAACAGAGACAAATCAGATACATAAAGTATTGTGTTATGAACTTATCAAGGTGGATCAACACAATAGTTTCATGATAGAGAGAGAGAGAGATTTCTATAAGACTATTCATCCAGGCGTTACTTTGAATTCCAATGTTTTGTTCTTTTACTGAGCGGTAACACAGTTACGGGTTGTGTAGGGTCACTAGTACAAACGAGCTAAGTGCAAGGTATTGAAGCAGGTTTAGCTGATAGTATAAAGATATACACAGACTGAGGCCAAAAAAAAATAGGTGTGTTTCCGATTTATCTGGCTGAAAACTAGGTAGGGGGGTGGTAATATTTTTTTTTGTTATTTTTTTTTGTTTGGAAACCACCTCCCAGGAACTGAGAAAAATGTCTTTTTCATAACAATAGTTGTTTTGAACATGGGAAATGTGCTTTTTGACAGTTTCGGGTTAGGAAAACAAGTCTTCCTGCTTTTAGAAGCTTTTTTTTGTCAAAAAATCCCCCAAAAGTAAGATATGATTTTTTAAAAATCAGGTATGGTAATAAATAATTTAGGTAGGGTAAGGTTTTTCTAGGTAGGGGGGGGGGTAAATCGGAAACACACCTATTTTTTTTTTCCTGATACAAAGATACCCTTATAGAACAACGGACACAGAACAGAGAAGATCAGAAGTTACAGAAAAAAACGGAACCCAAAGTAGAAAATCGTTAGCTTACAAGTATGTGTTAGCTATCGACCCTACCAATCTTTTAGTTTGCCATTGCATACGCTTCACGTGTTTTCTTTAAAAGAATATCAAAGGCCAATATAATATTTCTTTTCAAGACAACCAAACACATCCTTTGAATCAACTCAATACCGAATATACTCAGATATAGCTAGTATTTATCATTTTTTAGTTGAATTTAGCAGAATGTACTAAATGTGTAGAGCTGGCGATTGTGCATTTTCTGAAAATCTGACCTATGTACAGGTAGCTGAGAATCCAGCTTAGGGCTAGGTGATGGCATTACAGATATTTGCCTTAATTTTATCAGCATTGCTCAGGAAACAACATACCAAGAGTGAGTTACGCATATTGCGTATATCACGAGAGAGTTATGTGAGATTGTCATGGCAACTAATTTGACTTTTACTTAGATTACCGTAGAAATTCTAATTTATAACTCAATTTCTTTCTATTTTCATGGTTGAAAGCATTATATTAAATATGTTAACTAACTCGTTGGTTTCAGTCACCGATCGTTGCTGTGCGTTAATCACGCTCCTTCAACCAACTCGTTAGTTAACCTGTATATGGGTCAGATTTTCAGAAAATGTATACTTGTCAGCTCTACACATTTAGTACTTTCTGCTAAATTAGAATGAAAAATAGCCAATACTAGGTAAATTCGAGTATATTCGGCATTGCATTGATTCTAGCGATTTGTTTGGTTAGGTTGAACTGTATTTTGAACTTTATTTGCGTCTGAAATTTGGGTTATTTGAGAGGATCGGTGAAGTTGAATTGTACATTTTCTGAAAATCTGACACATATACCTAGTCTATTCACAATGTCTTAAAGTAAAATGGAGAATTCAGTGTGAATTAGATCCGATGAAAGAGAATAATTCATATTATACAACCGGGGAAGAAGCAGAGGGACAGTGAACAATGGTCACAATATTCGGTATCTTATTTCTCCAGTTGATTATTTCGGTTTGCTTGAGTCAGTAGATTAACGGAAGATCCTGCAGGAGATTGCATCCAAAACGCCCTCGTGAATACTCCAATCTCTTAAAGAAACCAAAGATGACGAGGACACTCCGAATTAGGACAGCAGGCCCCAAGTCTGACTAACAATTATTTCTAATCATTCTTTTTTATTTTTATTCTTTTTCCTTCTCTTTATTATGTGAAGTTGTACAAAGCCTAGAAAACTCTCTGCAATTATCTATCTACTCAATACAATGAGAAAAACCATCGTAACATATTGTTTTTGCAAAGTCTTGGACCGACAGAACCAACCCCGAAGAGGGGAGTTGGAAACCAAAGAATTAATAAAACCCTAAAAAAAATAAAAATAATAACAATAGGGGATTCGCATAGCCGCCATTTTGAATCATGATTCGCGTTGAATTATGGGACTAATGGTACAGTGTAAAATCTATACAATGCATGGAATATTTATCAATGCTTTAATGTCAATATCGACCCGTGTGTTATACATGTTTCCATACCACAAGTTCCCATCTTTCCCATCATGCATTTGGTTTTCATAGATCATTCATGAAAGCTATGATATCCGTGAAAACATTCTTGCAATTTTCGATAAAAATGTTGCCAAATATTTGAATGTCAATATTTCATCAGAATCCATCCCAGGATGCATTGTAACAAACATGCGCAGTGGCAATGCAAATCCCCTATTTGCCTCAACCATTTGACAGTATCCAGGACAGTCCTTTGGAACATTTTTATTATTCATGTTTATTGATATTAGCTAGGATGAAAAAACAGTTTGAAAGCAAAGCAAAGAACAATTGGCTATATAGGAGGGGGACGAATTATTCAGGTGCTCTATTTATGAACGGAAATTGTGTACAGTTACATTTGGTTATTCATAATATTTAGAAAGAATATGATCTTAACCAATAAATCCCAAATCCCCTAAAATTAACCAGTACTCCTAAATCCCTTCTTTTATCTCCCCTAACTTCTCCTCCCCTCTAGACCTTCTCCCCCTCCTCCTCCTCCTCCCCTCCTCCCACTCCTCCTCCTCCCCCTTCTCCCCCTCCTTCCCCCCTCCTGCTCCCCCTTCCTTCTCTCGTATGCTCTCCTCTCCCCCATCTCCCCACCCTTTTTCCACCTGCTTTCCTGTCCCCCTCCTTCTTCTCTGTCCCTCTCGTCGCCCTTGTCCCTCTATAGCTATTACTATCTCTCCTTCCTCCTCTTGCTGCCACTCTCTCCCCTCTCTTCTATCCATATCCCTGCTTTCTTGCTCCTCATTCCTCCCTTTCCTCCCTCCTCGTCCTCTCTCTCCCTATCCCCTTCTCTGCTCCCTTGCCTCTCCCTCCCTTCTTCCCTCTCCACTCCGTTTCTCCACTCCTTCTTTCCCTCCCACTCTCCCGTCCATATGCCTCCCTTCCTTCCCTCTACCCTCCCTCTCCTCCCCTCCCTCTACTCTCTTTCTTACTTCCTCTCTCTTTCCCTCTCAACTCCTCCCCTCCTTCCCTCCTGCCTCTCCCTTTCCCTCTTCTCTCCCTTTATCCCTCCTTGTCTCCCTTCCTCTCCCCCAATCATATCTCTCCCTTAGCCTCCTCTCCCTCCCTCTCCTCTTCTCCTTCCTCTCTCTCTCCCCCCTTCCCCTTCCTCTCTCTCCTCTCCTCCTCTCCCTCTCCCCTCCTTGCCGCCCCCTCTCTCACCTATATCCCTCCCTCCCTTCCTCTCCTTCCTTTCCTCTTCTCTCTCCTTCTGCCCGACCTCCTAACCTTCCCTACCTCCCCCTCCCCCTGTCCCTCTCCCCACCCTTGTCTCCCTTCCCTCTCTCCTATTAAATCTCCCGCTTTCCCCGTTCATCCCCCACCAGCCTGTATCATCCACGAACCAAATCCCCCAGCTCCACACCTCCCCGCCCCATTTAATTAACTCCATGTTTCTTAAGCTAGTGGAAAGTTTGAGAAAGGGCTGATCTCTTAATGTGGGTGTGCTAATTAGATTTTTAATTGTGCCATACACGCGGATAAAGTGGTCAAATAGTGCGGGTTGTCGCCTTCACACACGGCTCAGATTTATCAGAAAATGTACAATTGGCAGCTCTACACATTTAGTAAATTCTGCTAAATTAGGCTGAAATCTGGTCAATACTAGGTAAATTCGAGAATATTCTGCATTGTGTCGATTCTAGCAAACTGTTTGGTTAGGTTGAACTGTATTTTGAACTTTATTTCCGTCTAAAGTTTGGGTTATTCGACAAGATTGAATTCGCGAAGTTGAATTGTACATTTTCTGAAAATCTGACCCATTGTAGGCTCTGTCTCTCAATGGATCATCCATCAACCAAACTCTTTCACATTTCCGATTGGCAAAGATCACACAAAGGTTGCATTTGCGAGGAAAAATGGAGGGGATGGAGGGAAGAATGGGAAAATGTTGGGGGTGGATATTGATCGCATCGCTTATTATGTTCTCACGTCGCGCGATTTTAACAGGATATTTGTCCTGGAAACAAAGTTTGAAGGAAGATTTCCCAAGACATGTTTATACATTGCTGGTGGGCTATGATTACGTTCTGCTGAATGCAAGGGCTTGCGATATCTTATTTGCTTGTTTTAGCATAATTTCTGCATTAATTAGTATGTTATTTGATGCACTCTTTAGTTGTCACATTAATTATGAAAGTTCAGTCATATGCCACTGAAGGAGAAGAAACGGAATATCATAATAAGTGATCATAATAACCAGGAAGCTGTTGTCTCATGGTTGTCTCATTGGGTTCATTCCTATTTAATTTAATTTGCATATGTTGATGCCATGTTCATTGTTCATTACCACTATTATTTTATATTGTGTATCTCATCAGTGGGGGAAATCTGTTACTTGATTTTAAAGGATTGATGAAGGTGAATTGTACATTTTCCAAAAATCTGACCCATACCCCTTAAAAAGTCATTATTTCACATCAAAGCGTACAGGTAGATGAAATTCCAGTAGACATTCATAGAATATAGCTAAAAAAACATAGGCAGGAGGAGGAGGAGGTCTGGAGTTTGCGTTAGTCACGGTTGTAAGCTGGCAATATGGAACACGTGTTGTATGGACGCCTGCGCCTGCGCACTCCATCCTAGTCCCGCAGAAACGCCCCATCAACTACCGGAAGTTCATCCCGCAGCTATAAATGAGACAACGGCTAGACGCAATAGGGGAGTTGTCTCTGCGGCTGTTCATGTCAGTCATAGCACCTGGAAAGATGGGAGTTGACAATTGCTGATCACACATTTATGACTAATATTATTATTATTCAGATTTATGAAAAATGAAGTAAGTCCAGTTAGCGTGCAGTCCTGCATTTATCCAATGGTGTACATGTAAGAGCACAACGCGATCACATTGATAATCTGTTCATTGCTTTTAATACATTGTTTTTAGTAAAATGTTTCTTATATAGACGTATATAAAGTTGTGAAGTACAATGTACTGAGCATATCGAAGTCATTATACATTTAAAATGTGTATTTTTCTTGATTAAATTTCCGTTTTTGTATTATAATGTATAATATAGTGCCATGCCTTAAGCAATCAGGCAACTTCTGAGAATATCAACGCTCGTCGCTGAAATGTATTTTTGTTGTCCTGAATAAACATAATTAAAATCAAATCAAATCATTCGCATATCATAGATGCAAGATGCAGATGCAAGATATATTTTTATGATTAATTTAAATCCTTAAATCGCCTGCAGCGAACATAGGGACCTTCAAAATGTATTTCCCCATTCTCCTCAAACACCATGAGGAGAATGGGGGATTAAAGTAAACCTAAAATGTGATGCATCAATGGGTATGCCCAGTGTTTATGCATGATCTCTAAGGTCCCCTATGGTCAAGTGGTTAGCATCTAAGACTGCCAAACTGGACTGCAACAAGGATCTATTATCTTATACATTAAGGTTGAATATCAAACATACCACTATTTTTTAATTTATTAAATCAGAACACCTTTCCATTGCCATTTAGCATATGTTAATTTGACAGTGAGTACAACTCTTTTCCTGTAACTTCTGATATATATTCTGGTATACTCTATGTTATCATTCATCCGAACATAAGTCATAGTACTATTCACAAAGTCCTTGCCAATCATCATGCAAAAGGGTCTCTATGCAAGGCCCTAACCCACACATAGCCGATTTATCCCCCGATTGCCCCCCGATTTGGGTTTCCAGTGATTTCCTTTCGAATCCTGGTCAATCTTTTTGAAATAACATAAACCAGGATTGGAAATAAAATCCTACGATTCATTGGGAGACCCAAATCGGGAGACAATCGGGAGGCAAATCGGCTGTGTGTGGGCAGGGTTTTACTCTGGCGACGTAGTCCCGCTGTGCTGCTGCAGTGATTTGCCATGATTCAATAAAGGCAGCTGGATGTAAAACAGATGTGCCTTAACAGACAGTTTAATACATCAGGCTGCCAGTTAATCTGTGTATGGTGACTTTCCCTCCTCCACTGCCACAACACTAAATGGGTCAGATTTTCTGAAAATGTACAATTCGCCTTCACCAATCCTTTAAAATAATCCACATTTAAGTGAAAAGTGATGTTCAAAATGCAGTTTAACACAATAAAAGAGGTACTTTTAATCAGCACAATGCCAAAGATACTCTGATGTACCCATTATTTGTCATTTGTCTGTCTCATTTAACAGAAGTTACCAAATTTGTAGAGTTGACGATTGTACATTTTCTGAAAATCTGACCCAAATGTGTGGCAATGAGTTGATGCTTTAATTTTAGCTTTTTTTTAATACTTCACGGTCTGAATGATCAATCAAATGAACGTAAAACTATCGAATTCAGTTCTGGGGAGGTCCGCTATTTACATAATAATGAAAATAATGAATTTGTAAATATCACATTTACAACCATTGTAATACAATGTAGAATTAAAAGAGAGAAACCTATGGAAAGAGGAATAATCTCTGTGACAGTCACAGCTTTTCCAAATATCCCTTAAATTTTGTTTTACTTCGGTATTGTAGTTTTGTACATCTATTTCTAGCTAAATATAGACAGTGCCTAATGTTGGATCTGCCTGCTACACAACAGTACATTGTAATTACAAAGTAAAAGTAAAAGCAAGGTAAAACTAAAGTAAATAGTATGTATCCTGATGAGAAATAAGCCAGTAATATATTTACTGTACGCGATGCAATGTGGATTTGGACATGTTTCTTGTGTTAATCTTATATCATAGCAGGTGTTGGGAAGGTGACACCGACCAAGGCCTCGGACTTGTATTACTTTTTTTAAATCCAGAAAACACCTGCTAAAGTTATACTCAAGTTACTTAGACATGTGACCACATAGGTTTTGATAAGCAATGGTGAGATGCCATGCAGCTGCCAACCTCACTAAAGTTGATATTTTTTTATTGTTTTCCTTTTCTTTCCCTTGATAAAGTATTTGTATTTGTACTTATTTATTCAGTCACATATTATCCTATGCAGACAATGTTTCCAGCTGACCTACTTGAACAATCAATAAAAATAACAATGTACAGTATTTAACATTGAGTAACGCAATGTATAATCTACTTGACAGAAGTGAAAGTGATAAATAGATGGAACGAACTTGCTGGTGCGTACGTTCATTTGTTGTGCACCAAGAGACTACGGCGAAAGATTGGAGGGCTTTAGACCGAGAATCCTTTTTCGTTGTGGTCTCGAGGTGCATAACAAATAAACATACGCACCAGCAAGTTCGTTCCATATTCATTACATCCCTTTTTATTTTTTATTAATAAGAAATATGAATAAATCAAAAGAAAAAAGTCCCTCTGCTGCGAATCGGATATGCCACCGCCACACGGCCTACGAGTCAACCTCTAGCTGTTGACACTGACACTGACAACAAGTGGCGTGTCCGATTCAGTACCTTGGTTCATGGTGATGCAATATAATTATAAATATATTATTATTTACTGCTTCCCATACAAATAAAGCTTCAATGAGATACTTTTTAAGGAATTGAATCTTATAAAAAAGATTCAATTACAATGTGAGTTAGTGTTCGAATCGCCGCTCGTTCACGGCCATCTATTTTCGCTCACTTGTACTGCACTTAGTGCGTCGTCAAAGATGAGACAATTTGCTATCAAATAAAAGTTTTTCCAGCTTTCTAGGCCTATTAGAAGTTAATCTTACCTTTCTTGTTCGATCTAGAAGTATTAGATTTCAATCTGCATTAATCAATTCCTGAATTCATGAGAAACAATTAGTGCAGCACGTCTGCTTAGGCCTATTAAGGCCTGCGAGTCACACGCTATAAGTGACACTGACAACAGTCAACAAGTGGCCTGTTCGGTTTGCTACCGATTCGCTATAGGATCATTGTTCATGGGTATACTTTAGCAAAATAACATTTTTTAATGTCATTATACGGTAGAACTTTTCATTTTGAAGCTTTAAGAGAAATCAGGGTGAATGATTGGTGGCTCATTAATACACAATTTGTCTTCCAGTGATCAGGCTTAGCTGCCGGACCTACTTTTGCTATGCACCTGGAGGTGCATAATTTACATGTTATGCACCTGCTTGTCTAGGTGGTGCATACAATGCTGAAGGTATAGGCAACTACAGCAGAGGGGTGTAATAATCTATAAAATATAACAATATACCATTCAGATGTCCTTCAACATACAAGATCTAACATGAGCTAATAAGCCTATACAAACCATAGTATCAATGATCTAAATGGGTATAGATTTGTTAGAGAACAGTTTAGTCCATAATATATACAGGCATATTAAAATACATTTTTTTGGTGTTTCATTATATAGATACAATAGTGGCTGTTATCGACTTGGCCCACAAAATACACTGGTGCCCTAAACCTTCACAACTCCTCAGTTCTCAGTACCCAACGGATTTCTGATAGAGCACAACGCTATACTTATGTTTTTAACAAATGTTTTTATTTTTGTCATGCTATCACTGCCTAGGTTTCAAACCTGCAGTACTGTTGTTTGCTTTGGTATTATATGTAGGCCCGCAAATTTAAATTTGAAGGCCTTCTGCATTGTCATCTCGCGGAGTATGTTCTGAAGTATTGTAACAGTTTTTTGTAACATCAGGCAATTCTGAGAAAAGCATCAGTGATGTAATGTCCTTAGTGCTGAATAAAGATATTTTTCAAATCAAATCAAAATCAAAATGTTCTTAAGAATATCTCCCAATACTTGTTATTAAGCATCTTTTTCAGGTGGTCCTGATCTACAGTATTTCTTAATTCCAATGGCAAGTTATTCCAAAGAATATCTGATTTAGATAAAGTCAATCTAGATGTATAAAGTATGCTCCGCTAAACTCTTTAAGTGAGAAAACACCTCCTAAAGTCGGATATAAATAAATTGTCATTGTGACCCGCAGTGCTGTACCCAAAGTCCCATGAACGTATTCTTTCATATCTGCATTCATACTTTGGTCATATTTTGATCTCCTTAGAAAATGATTTCCCAGAAGACATACACTGGCAGACCCACATACTGGTGCTAATCTTACTGTTGTCTTCTCATTAGCTGGAGTGATTAGTGTACGAGTTTTTGTAAGTATGTCAGGGTCATTTTTTCTGAACGTGTACAATTCAGCCAAAAGTATGGAATTTGAAAAGGTTCTCCAGATCAATTTTAAACCTACATATCTCATTAGTCCAAGTTTAGAGCTTTCTGCCAATACCCATTATACACATTTCCTCCCACTGGTTCAGTTTTTATGATGAGTCAAACTTTGGTCTTCAGAAATTGGCAAACGCCCATCATCATAACTCATTTAAGATGAAATGCACACCTTATTGTTAGTTCTATTTGTAAATAAGGCCTAAAAGTACATTGGAGTAAACCAAACATGGCAATGAACCTACTGGAAAGATTTTTTATAACCAAGATATATAATTTCATGATGATAATGAGCTGAGTGCACAGGCCCTTTTCTTCAAAATCCCCATCATTCATTTTTTCCCCATACCTTGGTTTCAAATACTTGTAAAAAAGAGCGTGGAAGGGCTTGAACCTTAATAATGCACATGGGTAATAACAAACACATTATCTAATACTTCCCAAAGTTATAAGATCTTAAACATAATTTTGTTAAAATTACTCCATCCCAAAGGTGCTGTATTTCACTGATGGGCGTTTGTCACAAATGCCCATTATATATAATGAGGTAAAAGCCCATTATGAGTTCTATATCGTTATGAATGAACCTGATATGGTTCAATATTGCTCCATATGCATCAACCACTGACAATAAAACCAGACAAGTGTATTTCAATTAAATAATATACAAAAAAAGTATACTTTGGTTTATTGAGTAATAACAATGGGTACACATGACTTCAAGGTGCCAAAATACAGATTTTCCTCTCCAAAATTACCAGAAGAGAAGTAGTGTCACCTGTCTTTATAAAAGAGATATTTAAATCACAAAAGAAAGAGCACATAACCATCAAGCTGGCCTTATAACAAACTTCTTATGATGGGCGTTAGGCTTTCAATGATGGGCGTTTGTGCATGTAGAGAGTTATCAAAGATCCTTTAAAGGACCATAATAATAGCCATACATGGACAATTCTTTTAGGAAACAAGCCCAACATGTTCTCCTACACTCTTGAAATGTTTATAACTCATCAGCAATTGATACATGTATTGTGGACATTATAGGTGAAATAAACTTTGTATTGATTAAATCTATTATTTTAAACATTTTTCTCTTCCATTCATTGTTGAGGTCCATTCAAGACTGGCAGGTGGCTACATTTCCTCTCCAGTAGTGTCTGGGGGACACAGCTGCACTTTTGGTTTCTGTTGTTGGTGATTTTCCAGTCATGTTGATCTGAAAATGAAAGTAAAATATAATGTATATTAAGGCCCCATAGAGGTGAAAAAAAAAGTTTGTTAAAGGGAAAATTTTAATGCCATTTCTTATCTGGTATAATTTCCTGCATTTATCATTTCAATTTGGTGGTTGTTGAAAGAACCCTTCATGAGTTTTTGAGAGTGAAGATTGCAATGGCAAACGCCCATCATGGAAATGGTGCTCCTTGTACTAAAATATAGTCATGGTTTAGCCCTGAACCCTTTAATGCATGGTTCTACAGTAGTTTACAAGACATAATATTGAAAGAGAGGCATTGAAAAGTGTGTAGGGCTGGTGCTAAACTCCTACTACATATTGTAATATAACTACAAACGCCCATCATGAAAATTAATGCAAGCACTGTACATTGCAAAAATTCCCAAATATGACAAAGTTGAATATAAAGAACATGTCTAAATGACTTTATGCAATGACATACAAGCAGGGGCATCTTTCCATGTCATTAGCACTGACAATATCCTACATTTACTGAGTTATTTTGCATTTAGATGATGGGCGTTTTTCATAGCAAATGTTAACCTCATTATATATCAACCAGATTATGCTTTGGGCATTTACCAACCACAAAAAAAGCATTTATGTCATATCAATACAAGTTATACAACATTACAAACACAACATTATCATATTTAACTAATTATTAGCACCATAAGAGACAATTTGTTACTGCAATCATTACCATGATGGGCGTTATGCCTGATTTACACCCAACATGTGCAGTTCTGATGAGATGAGTGATGCTATCTGGTTCTGTGCAATGACTAAAAATCTTTCAGCCATTGACTTCTAAACACAAATAAAGCAAAATATACACAGTTTCGAAACTTTCTGACCATTTTAGTTGATCCAATAGTACAATCATTATCCCTCACACAATTAGAATGTGACTTCATGCGTTTCATACTATTTTTTACAAAATGAAGTAAGATGTTTGCTAGAAAAGTTTGGTACTTACCACTTTATATGCTTCCAACTAAAGATGACTCCACAAGTAGCTAAACATACTGGGCAGAGCTAGCTCAGCAGAGCATTTCACTGATGGGCATTATTTTCATAGTGGACGTTTGCTTTGGTGAAAATCTTGCTGTGAAATCCTCCAAAATCACTTTGAAGTTAGGATTTTGTGTTTTCCACTTTGACTTTGGCATATCATTTATGAATAATATCATGAGAGCGAGTTTGAAACGTTTTGCAATACCTGGATAACACATTACATGTCATACCTAGTCCTGCAAACGCCCATCAGCATAACTGGTATAAATTCAGGATGGTTTTGTGGATGTGTTGTTAATTCCTAGCAAATTGTTGTAGAGTTGTTTCTTTTCTTTTATCTTGTTCATTAAAAGATGCTCAATAAATTCAAGTACTTTCTAGTATTGGACATATTATGTTGAATTCTCTAGAATTGCAGGGATATATAATGATGGGCGTTTGTTTAAAAATGGTTAAAATTTCTCTTGGCCCCCAATAATTTACCTATGCGACCTAGGTCCTACCACCTCGTTCATAGAGTTGCACACCAAAATTATACTTGGAAAGTTAAAATAAAGTGATATAAATGATCAAATATATGTTTAGATATGAAATTCAATTTTTTTAATCAGGAGGAGAACCTGTATTTGCACGTTTTTTTCAATCCGACCCTCCAGAAGAATGTGATGTTTTCGTCATAGACCTATAAAAGTATATATTTCTGGAAAGCTTATTTCCTCCTTGTTACAATGAGATATGTTGCGTTAATGTGCAAGCAACATTGTCGCTGCAGTGGGTTGGAGAACAGACACAAGTCAGGAATTTGGCATTTGTACACGTTTAGAAAAAATGACCCACCAGCATCTGGGTCAAGTTTTCAGAAAATGTACAATCGGCCTTCACCAATCCCCTCAAATTACCCAAATTAAAGACGAAAACCAGGTTCAAAATACAGTTCAACATAACCAGACAGATGTATTGAATGAATACAATACAGAATACACTCAGATATACTAGTACTCAGTATTTATCATTTTCACTCTAATTAAGCAGAATTTGAGAGATGTGTAGAAATGTAGATTGTGGATTTTCTAAAAATCTGACCCATCTTCCTATAGTTAATCATATCGAGTGCATCGCTTTTCTGCAAAGGCAGACTGCCATATCACAGAAGCGACGAGACAGGACCATTTACAGAGTAGATCAGCTTAAGATAACAAGTTGGCTTTTATAGTAAGTAGCAAAGACCAATTACATCATCTATGACTGCCTCAGATACATACATTGATTAGATACATAAGTTATGAGGCCCGTACTTTGTGCAATTGGTTCCTACACCTAGATCATATGTGATGTGTTAAAGGAAAATGAGTCGCAAGTCGCAAAATTAATATTTTTCAAACTGTCTTATTTACAAGATCACTTTATACATATACATATAGATATACATTTGTGGGTTATCTAATGCTTCAAATCGTGTATTAAATATATCCATGCATTTCTAAGCTCATCCTAGATAGAGTATATTCAGTTATTTTACTATTATAAATAAATTGCCCACCCAGAGATCCAATGATTTTTCTTTTTTTTTCAAAAATTAAAATATCAAACTTAAAATATAGAAACACGTATTTGATATTCTAGTGTTTTCCACGAGTAAAATCGGCTTGATCTCATCTGTTCAAATATGATAATATCTCAAAATCCATTTTTTGCAACTTATGACTCATTTCTCCATACCACATATGAATCATATATACGGTGGCAATGCTTTGGGTGACATTTCGTTGAATACGTTGGATGTTATTCTCCATCCAGTAAGCAAACAAAAAACTAATATAGTTTCAAGGCCGTCTTGAACTCTATCCTGGATCAGCGATTAATAACTGAACTGACAACCTCAGAGACCAAACTAATTACCTTGCCTTCTGATTGCTACTGGAACCCCTGGACCCAGAGCGAGGCTGGCAGGGTCTCAGAGCTCATTACCCACAATGCTATGCGTACAAGAAAGCAGCAATGGGACACCGGGTCAACATTTGCATTGCAGAACGTTTGAGAGTTTGAGATAGCCTAGTCAAAGAAAGAATATCATTGGAAATGGTTGAAAGACTGAAAAGGTCACATGAGTAGAGTTTACTGTTCTGCATCTCTCCAATGTTACATCCAGAGAATCGTGCAGAGCTAGACATTCCTGCATTGGCATTACTATAGAAATAGATTGCAGATACAAGATACTTTTATGATAACTTCAATCATTAAATCACCTGCGGCTAACACAGGTGAGTTATTGTCTCCTCAGAGTGTATGTATTACTATCCAGAAAGACTTCCATCCAGAGAAGTGGGCAGAGCTAGACATTATTACACCCCTGTGCTGTTGCTTCCTATACCTTCAGCATTGTATGTCACACTTGGTCAAAGTGGTGCATAACATGTGAGTTATGTCACCCTGGGGACATACAACAAGTAGGTCCGCCCAAAACGTAAATTACTTCTTTTATTTGTAATTATTTATATTTTCTATTTATTAATGGGGTGTAATAAATATGGAACAAAGCTCGGGTGAAGTCTGTACACTTGTTAGTGACCTCGGGATCACGCCCTCTAACTTCCCGCGCTCCCTCGGTCAATAACAAGTGTACAGACTTCCCCCTTACTAGGTTCCATCTATTTCCTGCATTGGCATATTGTAGAAATAGATTGCAGATACAATATATACTTTTATGATACCTTGAATCTTTAAATCACCTGCAGCTAACACTAAATAAGTTCTCCATTTTCCCCAATCATCATGGTCCTCGACATGACCATAAAGTGCCTTTCTCTCTCTTTCCTCTGTCTCTCTCCCCCTTCTTCTCTATCTCTATTTCCTGGGTAAGACCATGAAGTGCCTTTCTGTCTCTTTTTCTTTGTCTCTCTCCCTTCTTCCCTATCTCTATTTCCTGGGTATGATCTTAACCTGCCTCCCTCTCAGCTCTCCCGCCTTTGATATAACCATATTAAATGTGTTGATAAGGGTGTAAAGCAACCTCACTCACTCCTCTACCATCATGAGGACAATGGGGAATTAAAGTAAACCTGAATGTGTTGAATCAATGGGCATATCTTGTGTATATCTAGTATACATGCATGTCCCCTATAGTCCCCTCAAGTTGAACCTAATTTACACATCGCATGAATATATGTTTTAATGTTCTAAGCTTCAAAATACTTTGTATTATATGTCAAGCATGTTCCTGAGAAAGTACCACGTATGTGGCATATCCCCCAGCCATGAAAGGCTATACGGTAATGCTAGTCATATTATCAGGTACTGGGTTACAGCTCAAGTCATATTACTGATGGAGATGTTACATGTGCAAGTGAAATATTCCATGTATAATATGTGATGTGGTATGGAGACATGAGTCACGAGTCGCAACACATCAGTGTTAAAATACCATATTATTTGAAAAGATGAAATCAAGCGGGTAAATATTAGAACCTCTTATAAATTTCTATATCTTATGTTTGATGTATTAATTTTGAAAAGTAATATTTCCCGCTGGGCAATTACTAGTAAAGTAGCTATACTCTATAGGAAATTTGGTACATGTATTCATACAACCTAACACACTAGATACAATGAGAAAAATCCAGCAAAAACACCTTGTATTAAAGTAAATTACTTCCCTGAATGTTATCCAGGCTCTAGCCGGCATTGAAATTGACTGTTCTTGAAGTTTCTTTTCTTTCAAATTATTGATGCTTCTAAAGTCTTGACTGATTTTATTTCAATGATTACTAAGAATAGGGTTAAATAGTGTTATTAAAGGTGTGCCTTAGCAAATCAGTGTCATACATAGTATCCGATGAAATACAGAGTTAGTCACTTATAGAGGGCCTCCACTATCGGCAAATGGCGGCTAATGGTGTTGCCAATAGAGTTGCTAATAGATTTTTGACTGATGACCAGAAAGTAGAGGCTAATACAATATCTATTGGTAAGGCAATTGGTAATGAGCTGATCCATTGTGGCAACCAGCAGCCAATAGTGGCCAATGAACATCCAATGGCAATCTATTGGCCGAAGAAATCAAAAAGTTTTGATTCTTCGGCCAATAACGGCAAGTTGGAGCCAATGACTTGCGACTCATTTGCAAGGACTAGCCACTCATTTGTACCACCTCTTGACTATATGGCAAGTAGCAAGGCCAATAAACTGGCCAATAATTGGCCACTCTGTTGGCAACACAAACTTGCTGCTACTTGCTAATAATGGAGGCCCCCTATACGGTTTTCTTAGGGGAGTTTTATAACAGAATTACTTTCAATTGAGCGAAGAGAAGGTATGAAAGGGGAAGGTAGGTTAGGCGTTCATTTTCTTTTCATTTATTGAATCTGTTCTAGATGCATTTGTTAAATGCATATCTATGTATGGCAAATAGTATATTTGAAAGGTTTCCCATCCCATGCCTGAAACAGTTACTCAAAACTCTACCACTTGGCACAAATGTCTGAAACGTTTCATCTCCGATTTCCAGCTTAACCTTTGCTTGAATCACAATTATTGATAGAATGAGTGATTCCATGAAGCGCACTGTAAGACAATACCATAGGCTGTCTCTTTAAAGGACTCTTGCTCGGCTCTTCCATTCAACAAGTTTCTCATGATACACAAAAGTCCGAACCTATTAACGTTTCAATAGGGGATTTGCATAGCCGCCATTTTGAATTTTGATTCGCATGGAATTATGGGAGTAGTGGTACAGTCTAAAATCTATAGAAAACATGTCGTGTTCAGCATGGAATATTTACCAATGCTCTAATGTCAATATCCATGTCTCATACATGTTTCCATAACACAAGTCTCCATCTTTCCCATCATGCATTTGGCTTCCATTGATCCTTTATACAAGCTATGATATTGGTGAAAACATACTTGCAATTTTCTATAGAAATGTTGCTGAATATTTGTATGTCAGATTTCAACAGAATCCATCCCAGCATGCACTGCAGTAGATATGCGCAGTGAGACATGCAACTCCCCTATTACAATTGTCCCTTGACATTTGTCTCCTTATTTCAAATGGGTCAGATTCTCAGAAAATGTACAATTAGCAGCTCTACACATTTAGTAAATTCCTCAACATTAGGCTGTAATTTGGTCAATACTAGGTAAATTCGAGTGTATTTGGCATTGCATTGATTCTGGCAATCTGTTTGGTTAGGTTGAACTGTATTTTCAACTTTATTCGTCTAAAATTTGGGTTATTTGAGAGGATTGGTGAAGTTGAATTGTACATTTTCTGAAAGACCAACCCACATACAACAGCCGACTTCAACCTCTTATTTCCTATTTAATTTTCGTAACATAAAATATATCCCCAATCAATGAATGCAATCAAATAAAGTATACGAGAAAATGAAAGACTCATAAATGAAACACAAAGTATGAATTTTTCCCTGACGCTTAGCAATAACAAGGCAAAACTACTCATAACTTTAAAAGCAAAAAAATTATCTCATATTTCTAAGTCACTCTACAAATTGAATCCCTGGATTTCTATTATTTGAAATCCAATTTTGATATTTTGTACCTGTCACGTGTTGATAACGCAACAGTTGATTGAAAACCGATAAAGGGTCAGATTTTCAGAAAATGTACAATTGGCAGCTGTACATATTTAGTAAATTCTGCTAAATTAGACTGCAATTTGGTCAATACTAGGTAAATTCGAGTATATTTGACATTGCATTGATTCCGGCAATCTGTTTGGTTAGGTTGAACTGTATTTTGCACTTTGTTTTCGTCTGAAATATGGGTTATTTGAGACGATTGGTGAAGGTGAATTGTACATTTTCTGAAAAACTGACCCTAAAGTGTCTTTACCTCTCCCTAAATACTACTTTCAATGCTCATGTTGGAGTGTCCATAGATGGCAGGATACGCCATTGTAAACGAGTGGGAGGATTGACATAAAACTGTCAAGTAATGAATTATCTTCTGTGACAGCTTTGATGGCGCAATTCAACATATTGGATCATTTTAATTTGGTAAAAATCTCTAATTGTAGTTTCGGACTCTGAACTATGAATCACTTTAGCAACGATGAATGGTAAGGTTCTTTTTGTCTTACAAGGGATACAGAATTAATGTGAATATAAACTTTAAGAGTTTCCCATACTGAGTTCTCCCCTTGAAAATCGTCATAAATCAACATGTCAGATATTATTTGTTAAAAGAACAACTTTTAATTGATTTTCGCACAAGATATTAATGGCAGGGACTTTTATATCCTTTTCGATATTGAACATATTGTTTGGGTAAAACGCCAGATATATTCATGTCCTCATGGTCATTTTATGTTTATGTTTACTACTATCTTTTATGTCACGACCCTACTGTTTACTATAATCGCAATCGGCTTGATCTCATCCTTCCAAATATAATGATATCTTAAAATCCATTTGTTTCCGACGTCTGACTCATTTGTCTGTAACACACCACATTGCACATGGGTCAGATTCTCAGAAAATGCACAATCACCAGATTTACAGATTTAGTAAATTCTGCTAAATTCAACTGAATAATACTAGCTATATCTGAGTATATTCGGTATTGAGTTGATTCAAAGGATGTGTTTGGTTGTGTTGAATTGTCTTTTGAGTCTCATTTCTGTATTAAATTCTGATTATTTGGGAGGGTTTCTAAATGTGAATTGTGCATTTCTGGAAATTTCATCCATATAGATAGCGGTCTATTTATATATTTTAGGTTTAAAAGCCAGATTCCATCCACAGAAATACGGCAATATATAACCTTCTGACACATCCTACCTGTTACAAAGCATTTATTGTACTTTAATCACGGGGAATATGGGTAAGATTTTCAGTAAATGTACAATTCAACTTCGCTCATCTTCTAAAAAAACCCAAATTTTAGACGTAAATAAGGTTCAAAATACAGTTCAACCTAACCAAACAGATTGCTAGAATCAATACAATGCCGAATATACTCGAATGTACCTAGTATTAACCAAAATGCAGCCTAATTTAGCAGAATTTACTCAATATGTACAGCTGCCAATTATTCATTTTCTAAAAATCTGACCCACAAAACATTCATTGTCCTTTAATCACGGGGAATATCAAAGCTGTTATTTTGGTAGCGAGATGTCACCATTAACAAGTGGTTCATTGGTCATGTATTAAGTCAGGCAATAATCAAACCTGACATTTATTAGGTTAGGCTCCACTTCCCCCACCACTCCTCTTCAACCCACTCCTATTCCTGGATCAATTCTCTTCGCCTTTATTTCTGGCTGGAAATCCAATGTACTTTTTATTCCTCCCACTACCTGTCAGAATTATTCCTTTTTAATGTCTTAAGGGGGCCCTCGTCGGAAATTCCATCCACAATTATGGGGGGTCTTATTGAGGAGTAATAGGGGAATTGTATTAGTCAGGGTGCATGGTTGAAGTGAAGGATGATGGGGGAAGATGAAGTTATTGTTCCATTATTTTCACTAATTGTGGGGAAGTGTTTGGATTATGGCTCAATTATTTAATATTCAAAAAGGATTTGTTATCATGTATTGTCATCTTGCGTTTCTTCTCCAATATGTTAAGCTGACGTTTCACTCCATTTGCTTAGTTTGTAATAGGTTGATTTCAGAATGTGGTTACTTTCTAAGTATTTTATTTTAGTTCATTGTCTGTACACTCTAGGTCCAAACCCTCAGATCAGAAAAGAATGGTATGTCAGCCTACTTCGCTAATCGGTATCCCTGCCTAAAACTCGGCGATTTAATTGGAATATAATGACATTTTGCGGGCTTGATGGATTTATAATGGCACTTTGCGGTTTGAGGCGAGAGGCTTTCCCTTCACTGGAAGGGACTTTCTCAACTTTGAGCCTAGACTGTGTAGAAGCTACTACCATATACGTATACCTTTCTTGCCTTATTTTTATATAACTATTTCTTCTGTTTCATTCTTAATATTGCGTTTTATTCGGAAATAAGATCTGTAGATATAGTCTTGTAATTGGATATGAGTAGGCTTTCGATAACTTTAATATCAGTTAACCAAACTTATATATATATATCGTCTAAATTGTATCAAGCATTTTGGTCAGATTTTTGGAAAATGTACAATCGGGAGCTCTACAATGATGAATACTAGGTATATCTGTGTGTATTTGGGTCGCGTTGATCTACAGTATCTGCTTTGCTATGTTAAACTGCATTTTGATGATAATTTCTGTCTATAATGTGCGGTATTTGAGAGAATAAATGATGGCGAATTGTACATTTTCTGAAGATCCGACCCATTTATATCATAAATACAACGTCCTCTAATTGTATTCAATGCTATCATTTCCCCCACGTAACTTCTCTATATGGGTCCGTTTTTCAGAATATGTACAATTCACCTTCACCAATCCTCTCAAATAACCCATATTTTAGGACAAAAATCAGCTTCAAAATGCAATTTAACATAACGAAACTGATACTATAAATCAATGCGATACCAAATATACTCAGATATACCCGGTATTCTTCATTTTTCAGCCACATTTTGCAAACTTCCTAAATGTGTAGAGCTGTTAATTGTACATTTTCTGAACATCTGACCCATATAGTGAAGGACTTCTAATGATGTCCACAAACCTCCTCCCAGACTAATCTGTTAGTCTGAAATAAGTCCCTATACATACACACCCACACATAATAATATGCACTTACAAGAAACCTTCTGGTAAACTCTAAGCACTGAAGTTATCAAATACAAAACATAACTCTGTGTCATTACTACAGGCTCGACTCTATCCTCCCTATATACAACAGAAAGGCTCGGCAGCCATTGATTATAGGAAACTACATAGAAACAGGAGAACAGTATATAAAAACACACAGAAAAATACTGTATGGCTAATTAAATGTGACCATTGATATAATCTATATAATACAACCAGACAACATTCTACCATTTCCATCATTTTGTTAATCAATTTTATCGAGTCCAGTCATAAAAATGGCTGTTCAGATTCCAATGTTAGAAAATTGCCTATTCTCAATAAAAGAAAAAAAAGTAAAAAAGCAAAGATTCTTTGCAGCATGATTTGAAATAGGAGCAGCAGGTGGAGGGGTTTCTTCTCAACAATACACTCTATTTGAGACCTACATAGAGTAAACATCAAAGCGACCAAATGGTAACCCTACGGCGAGCCACTCCAAGTAGATCTCAAACAGAGTGTATCTCTCCCACACCAGTTACAATAAAGCCTTCCTCGGGTGGTTCCTTCAAAAGCAGATGTGGGTCAGATTTTCAGAAAATGTACAATTCATCTTCACCAATCGTCTCAGAAATAACCCAAATCTCAGACGAAAATACAGTTCAAAATAAACTTCAACCTAACCAAACAAATTGCTAGAATCAATGCAATGCTGAATATACTTAAATTTACCTAGTATTGACCAAATTGCAGCCTAATTTAGCAGAATTTACTAAATCTTTACAGCTGCCAACTGTAATTTTCTGAAGATCTGACCCATGTTTGACAACACCAGTCTTTGCTTGTCAGTGTTTTGGTCCGCTCTGGCCGCTTAAATATAACCCTGTGCCGTTTGGAGATTTTCCAGCTTTAGGGCCTAGCGCTTGTCCATGTAACTTTGGTCATGAAAGAGTTACAAAAATTTAAAAAAAAAATGGATCCAAAAACTGAAGGAGAGAATTTGATTACGTCAGGAAAACTAATGCAATGCCTTGTTTACACTTTGTGGTATTTTCCACCCATATTTCCCTCTTCTCCTTTTGTCACTCTCAGGTTTTATGTGGATTTGCAGTCAAAACAGGTTGTAACATCACTCACACAATAGACACTTCCTGCTGCGGAGATCAACACATAAATAAAGATTGAACATAACAACTTCTAGGTTTCTCCTTTCTCAACAGTTCTTATTATTAACTTCTTACCTTGGCTTATGGTATCTTCTAATATATACCAGATAATTGTCGTAGATATATATTCCCTGTACTTCGTGGGACTTCAACTTGTTAATGAAAGGAAATAACAATTCAGTCTAGGCCCAAATCCTCAGATCATATAATAATGGCATGTGAGTGATTGGACGCCTACTTCGCTATTCGGTGTCAATGCCTAGGACTATGAGTTCTAATGGGATTATAATGACATTCTGCGGTCTTAATGGAATTATAATTGACTTTGCGGTTTGCGGCGAGAGGTTTTCTCTCCCTTTGAAGGGACCCTCTCTCTCCTTTGGGCCTAGACTGAATTTACAATACTATGTTATATTATGAAAGTATACCCATATAATATTACAAGCTTGGCCAAAACATATATGCTCTCAGGTCATGCTGTAACCACGTACATTGCCTTACACATGCTTCAATAGTCCCCTTTACAAATTCCGTCTCCAGTGCGTACCAGTAACTGCGGTATGAACTTCTGTCATTCTGCGCATGCGCACTTCAGTTGACTCACCTAGCTATGTGGGCCAAACCATGCACGGGCTCTCGGTGGACGTGCAGAGGTGTGACCACACGGCCACTGACCCCCCTGCAGTCCGTACACCTACGCTTACTTGTTTTTGTTGATACACTGTTACGAAAGTTGCTATATACTAAAATCTAGCGGATAAAATGTTCTCTTATTAAGCATGACCAATCTTAACATGTCATTTAATAATATTGGATAGCTTACAGTATTATGCAATAACTCAAATTCTGAGAGAAAAAGGAGAAAGTTAGAAGCCTATGGTTAATACATAAGACTTCTGTGTGCCTGCCCGCCTTGCTCATAGTTTGGGCCGTTTCCGCCGCTCTCTGTATGGCGCTGCTGTTAATATGTAAAGTCCGCTATTGTTTGAATATGTGAACTTGTGTGAATAGTTTAGTTTCTTCAGCTTTTAATGTGTTTATTCAACATTAGGTCTCTTATTGGACGTTGTCCTCAGTCAATCCTGATACATAGAGAAAAGTGACTTTCTGTCAACCATTATTTCACCTGTAATCATCGATTTTAATGACATTATCGATATAATGAAGAGAAACGAAAGCATAGGGCGACTGGATACAGAGTGGGTTCATAGGGTCAATATTGGTTTTAAAAGCAGAGTCGGTGGAACTTCATTTACTCACAAAATCAAAAACCTTCCTTAGACGAAATTATGTTAATATTTTGGGAGACACAGAGATCTGGATCCTATTGCATATAATGTCCTTACTTAAAATGTTTCCTTGCACAACATCTGTGGGGATTTATACAACCTTTTTATTATCCTGCTAGACGCCCAAAGTCCAGAGTTCCTTCAAATGGAGGGAAAGCCTGTCGCCTCAAACCGCAAAGTGCCATTATAATTCTATCAAGACCACAAAATATCATTATATTCCCATTAGAACGCCGAGTCCTAGCGAATTAGGCGTCCAATCACCGACATTCCATTCTTATCTGATCTGAGGGTTTGGACCTAGACTGGACAGCTACAACTACATTGCCTAAAGAGTAAAATGAATGCCTATGATTTAGTGCATGTATCTATAGTGTTGGCTGTGAAAAGAAGGGGAAATAAATATGTGTTTTTCCTCCTCTTCCTCACTAAAATGCATTCCCACTTGAGACGCGGTTAACGTCAAACGTTCAGAAGTGTCCTCATATAATTTTTTATCTTCTCTTTTTTTAAAAAACGTTGTTTTGCTCTGGAAGATTTAGTGACGTGTGAACGTAAACAGCATGCATATGTCACGAGGCAAGGTCAAAGCATGCATATGTCATGAGGCAAGGTTGCAGCAGTAAATAGTAATGGGACATTGGAGTAAACATATCATGACCTTGAAGCGCTGCACTTGTGTTTGGACGCACACAAGGAGGAAATGATGGGAAGATGGCTGGGACCGGGAGTTGTCATGCCCTTTAGTAACGGATTTTTTTTTAAAAAAAACAATAACAAATAATTCCATTATTTTGGATAAGATTCGATGTCATCATTACATATCCAATAAATGAGTGGGACCGGGAGTTGTCATGCCCTTTAGTAACGGATTTTTTTTTAAAAAAAAACAATAACAAATAATTCCATTATTTTGGATAAGATTCGATGTCATCATTACATATCCAATAACAAATTGATTCTTTTACTTACCCCGCCTTGCTTTCAAAAGGGGGTAAGATGAGATTATTCTTTATTCGTCAAAAGATGGTCCAGACAAACAAGGGTTTTAGTCATCTCAGAGTTCTTCCAGACCATGCCTTTCTTGTTTTTCTTGTCTTAGTAGTTCGGCACCAGGGCCCACTCTTAAATAAAATTGTGATATTGTCATGTGCTTACATTATGGCAAAATCATCAGTTTTAGTTTAACCCTGTTGATGTGTAAAATTCGCGAATCTAGTCCTCCAACCACCTGCCACAAGATGATATTAGAGAGTTAAGCGGTCCCACCACTGTCGACAAAATCGTTGGCGATGCGTTGGCGATGAGGTAGTCGATAAGATTTTTGTGAAATTTAAAGCATCGTCTTTGCATCGACTATCCATCTCTATGCCTTTGGCAATAGCCAGCGATGACAAGCGATGAGTGGGTTATGTGAAAATTGCATCAGTAAGGGTAGCGATGAACATCAAACATGTTTGATATTTCCCAGCGACGAGATTTTGCATTGGTGCATTGTCAATGGAGGTAAGGGCCGTGGCGATGCGTTGGCGATGTTTAGTCGATGAGATTGTGCATGTAAAAGCATGAAAATTGGTTCTATAGTTGCCGAACTTTTTCCCCTTGTCGATGCAAAGACGATGCAGCCACCGATAGCCCTCCTCATCGCCGCCAATTACATCATCTTTGCATCGACACTGTTTTGTTGACAGTGGCCGGACCGCTTTAGATTGGTATATTAATTTTGTTTGAGATTGGTCGAGGGAGGGGGTGGAGGGGGACTGATGATGACTAGTGATAATTGCGATTTTGACAGGTGGCCACAATTTGATAAGTATTTCATTTTACGATCTCTTGCATTTCATACTTGATCACACTTTGTTATGACTTTGCTGTATAAACATTCTAAAGAATATAAATAAATGTTCTTTCTGTTTATTTTCAGGTATGTACCAGTTTCTCTCTATCGTGTGGGAAGGTACAGTCACGTGTTACACTTATCTTATTTATTTATTATTTTAAAATCATTTATTGAACACACTATCATACGGTACCTGATATTTCAGGCATTTAAATCAAAATACAAATGTACAAAAAACCCTTCATTCCTAATATACGTATATAAAATATCACATAAAGCACCCCTAGGCCTACATACATATCATTTTACAGGGTTTCTTCTGTACAGTATTTGAAACCATTAGTCATTGCTCATTAGTACATTTAAATGGAGCACTGTAGGTGGTAGCATATATGATAAGAGTGCTATAAAAGATTATCTAACAGTAGTTTCTCCCCTCACATATATAGCTTAATTTGTTATTTCTGTTTAGAAATATATTGTCATGACATATTTCGATACCTTTGTGATAATTATAATACTATAATGTGATAATAACAATATATACTTAATAAGTCTTTGAATCTAGAGGTACAAGACACTAGGAATGCTGCGATCCATTAATATAACACTAGAACCAGCAGGTAATCAGTCAGGCGATTGACGTTTATAATTCAAATCTATATTTTCATGGAAATCATTATCATCAAAGATATTTATCCTATCCCTCATGTTCTAGTGTAATTAAACATAGGCGGGGCTGTGTGAGGCTCAAATGTCAGGACCAACCACTTAGGATTCCCTCTGAAAAGTGAAACAAAAATAATCAACCGGTTTTTTTCCCACGAAATTAAAACTCTGACATGCGATAGTCGCATGTTCAGTCATTGATTTTGGTCAAGAGTCTGACCAAGGCCTCGGTTCCAAACACTACTTGAATCTGGAGCATCGGAAAACCACAAAATCGATCGCATGCCGGTCAGATTTTCAGAAAATGCACAATTCAACTTCGCCAATCTCCTCAAATAACTCAAGTATTAGACGAGAATAAAGTTCAAGATACAGTTCAAAGATTGCTAGAATCAATGCAATGCCGAATATACTCGAATTTACCTAGTATTGATCGAATTGCAGCCTATAATTTTGAAGAATTTACTAAATGTGTACCGCGGCATGCCAATGGTACATTTTCTGAAAATTTGACCCACGTATGGAAGGCCCGGTTCCTCTCTCTCATCTGTCTCTCTCCCCGTTTTGTAAAAAAAGCTGGAAACAAATCTGATCAATTAGCGGAAATGTGATTCTTACCTCAGCATATTATTTTTGTCAAACTGCTTTTTCATGATTGCTTTTTATGATTCGGAATGATGCGAATAAATGCGCTTTTGTTTTTGTTCTAAGGGGGATGGATTATTGTTCGAGTCATTATCATGGTCTTCAGTCAAATTTCTTCTTATATGTGTGATGTGTTACATGAAAATGAGTCACAAGTTGCAAAAAGAAATATTGAGATATCATCATATCTGAAAAGATGAGATCAAGCCGATTCTAATGATAGTAAACATCTTGAAATTTGCTACAAGTATTCATGCTAGGAAAAGCGTTAATCCGCCTAAAAATAAAAACATTCCCACAAATACATGTTGTCAATAAAACAATTTGAAAAATATCAATTTTGCAATTTGTGACTCTTTTCTCATGGAACACATCACATTATATATGATTTTTGTACTTTGTGTTTTTCTACATATACATAGAAAATGCATTAGAAAGAGGATAGACAAAAAGAACAGCTTATATGTAGGAACACATAATTTCACATAGGTTATTTGACATAAACAACTGCCTCCGATTCACAAGACTGATTATTCAAACTAATGTCAGCACCTGCACAACTTCTGAGATTAATTAATCACAAAGCTGCTAAGAGAGAACTAACATTAATTAAGAGAGAACTTGCATTAATTGCCCAGCTTCATTATACGCCCACTTATTCATTTCCACTACTGAAATAAAGTGAGCTGAATAAAAGACACCAATAGATGGTCTTCAAACTGTGTACAATAGAAGCGCTTGTATTTTGATGAAAGGGAATAGGTAGTTCAACATAAAACTGTATAAAACCTAGTCAACAAAGGCAACTGATAATGATATTATAACTCATTTAGGAAGGATATTATAACTCATTAGGAAGGATATTATAACTCATTAGGAAGGATAGTATAACTCATTAGGAAGGATATTATAACTCATTTAGGAAGGATATTATAACTCATTAGGAAGGATATTATAACTCATTAGGAAGGATATTATAACTCATTAGGAAGGATATTATAACTCATTAGGAAGGATATTATAACTCATTAGGAAGGATATAATAACTCATTAGGAAGGATATCATAACTCATTTAGGAAGGATATCATAACTCATTAGGAAGGATATCATAACTCATTAGGAAGGATATTATAACTCATTAGGAAGGATATTATAACTCATTAGGAAGGATATTATAACTCATTAGGAAGGATATTATAACTCATTAGGAAGGATATCATAACTCATTAGGAAGGATATTATAACTCATTTAGGAAGGATATTATAACTCATTTAGGAAGGTATTGAGGTCAGTACACAATATCCAGGAATTAGTAAGGTTCTTCTTAGTCTATGTTTGTAAGCAAAATCAGTACATAAACTGATAACTACTAAATACAGAATTTGAAATGGCTATGGATTAATAAGTATGCATCACTTGCATTTTTTTAATTTGATATATTAATGATACAAAGATGATATAGGTGTTGAATAGAGGCTGTTGGAATCAACATATGTTTTATTATTCAATTTAAGGCAGAAAATGCACAATTCGTCTTCACCAATCCACTCAAATAGCCCAAATCTGACACAAAAATATAGTTCAAAATACAGTTCAACATAACCAAACAGATTGCTAGAATCAATGCAATGCTGAATATACACGAATTTACCTGGTATTGACTAAATTGCAGCCTAATTTAGCAAAAT
This sequence comes from Sthenelais limicola, assembly GCA_942159475.1. NCBI lineage: Eukaryota > Metazoa > Annelida > Polychaeta > Phyllodocida > Sigalionidae > Sthenelais > Sthenelais limicola. Next base: position 9,936,593 of record OW804095.1, on the reverse strand, counting down.
TCACTAAATATGTACAGCTGCCAATTGTACATTTTCTGAAAATCTGACCCTGTATCTCATCACATATTGCCATCACATTATGAAGGGAAGCTGACTCTCGTTGTACATGAGTCAACCAGTGCTGAGAGATGGGAGACTGTTCCATGTCGTTTACTAAACATAATCTCGTGAAAGGTTTTTGACAGCTCACTGGTTACAATATTATGAACCCTCTTGTAGGTCGCCTTCTGTTTGCACAATTGTGAGTTGAGCTGAAGTGAGGCATTATAGCCAGCAACTGTGATTTATATCAGTGGAGTGTCTTTATGTGGGGCAGATTTTCAGAAAATGTACAATTGGCAGCTCTTCACATTTACTCATTTCTGATAAATTAGGCTGCAATTTGGTCAATGCTAGGTATATCTCGAGTATATTTGATATTGATTCTAGCAATCTATTTGGTTAGGTTGAACTGTATTTTGAACTTTGTTTCCGTCTTAGATTCCGGTTATTTGAGAGGATTGGTAAAGGTGAATTGTACATTTTCTGAAAATTTGACCCATGTAAGATAATTCTCTGAGGAGAGGGTAAAAGCTGTTGATCCCACTCACTACTTGCCGGCAGTCTAGGCCCAAAGATGAGAGAGTCCCTTCAAACGGAGGGAAAGAGTCTTGCCTCAAACCGGAAAGTGCCATCATCATTCCATTAAGACTGCAATATGTCATTATAATCCCATTAGAACGCCTAGTCCTAGGTCAGAAAACCGATTAGCGAAGTAGGCGTCCATTAGACATACCATTCTTATCTGATCTGAGGGTTTGGGCCTCGACTGCTTGGGGGATCCTCTACCGAAAATGAACAGAAACATTTTCTGAAGAGTTATGAAGAGAACTTTAAATATCTGATCTTTAATAACTTTGAAAAAAAAATGTTTCAAGAGACTCCTTGACAAAATATCAATGATTTCAGTCCCGCTCTCTCCAGGAACAAAGGGAAAACTCTGATTGATTTGTACATAATAGGTGATTTGCATAGCCGCCATTTTGAATCTTGATTCGCATGGAATTTTGGGACTAGTGGTATAGTATACGATCTATAGAAAACATACCATGTTCAGCATGTAATATTTAGCAATGCCCTACAATATTCATGTGTTTATGTTTCCATATTAACACACGTCCCCATTTTCCCCGTATTTGGTTTGTATAGATAAACAAGCTATGATATTGGAGAAAAGATTCTTGCAATTTCTTTTTTTATAAAATGTAGCAAAATATGTGTATGTCAGATTTAATCAGAATCCATCCCAGGATGCACAGATACAGACATGCGCAATGGCACATGCAAATCCCCTATAAATTTACGCTCATAGCAAGCTTGGTATGATCCCGTCTAACCGATCTGTCTCTCTCTTTCCAACCATGTGTTGGGGAATCAATGTCACTAGCTATCCAAGCAACCACATGTATACATACACCGGAGCAGATATTATTGGTGCAAGATTCAATACTTCCAGGAAATTTTTATACTGTCAAAAAGGCATTAAACACAATTGGTTCGTTGAAAGAACTCCTGGCATCATTCTTTTTATCTTCCAGTGATCTCATATATACGGATACGACACACATCTTTGTTCTTTTGTCAAAAAGAAAATGTAAAAAACAGGTACACTGTGTTTGAGACCTACTTAGAGTAAACATCAAAGCGACCGAATGGTAACACTACGGTGAACAGCTTCGAATAGATCTCAAATATAGAGGGTGACAATGTTTCCCATTTGTGTATATGAGCAACTCCACCAGAATTGCGTCATTTGGCCATCCTTGGTTGACGAAAGTCATTTTTTAATCATACCAACATAACATTTGAGAATAATGAGTTTTTCCACCAAAAAGAATATTGGCTTCATTTTTTAAAAAGAGATTTTTTTGAAAAACTTCCGTTTTCATATGAGGTGCTGGCACCAAAATAATCATTTTGTTGATCTCATGATTTAAATAATTATAACAACTTTGTATGATAGCTTCCCCTAAGGCGATTTCTCTCTCCTGGATCCCAGAATACCAACGAAAATAATCTCAGATGAGCATTTTACTCTCAGATGTGCTGCGGTTTTTTCAACCCAAATGACGCACTTCTGGTGGATTCGCTCATATATTAATATATGCACTGGAAGGCATTTGTTTAACGACGCTGGCACACCACTATTCGTGGATATAGGCCTGTGGCCTTCACAATTACAGCTTTACGTCGGGGACCATGAATTTGGAATTTGGAATTCGAACATTTTCTGAATGCCTTTCAAGTGAGAAACCTTTGGGAGGGACCCAGGATGAAAACTCACTCTACTCGGCACCGGCCTGGGATTGAACCCCAGACCTCCCGCTTGCAGGGCGTCATTGCTGAGAGAGAGTCCCACGCTCTCCCAACTAGGCCATATTGGTGACATTCTTTCCCAGGCGAATGCAATACTCTAATGGCAGGTAATAACACATGGGTTTGACTAACACATTACCTGTATTGTGTAACTGCACTCTACCATGCACTTGAGGGAACTTGCAAGAACAATATCATGTAGAGCGATATCTAAATTCATTGGAAGTTCCTCCCTCTCAGCTCTCCTGCCCTTGATATAACACTTCAAAGTGTTGATAAGGGCGTAAAGCAACCAATCTCACTCACTCACTCGGAAGAAAACGTAATTGGTAAAGTGCATCGATTTCAGCCAACTGTATTCGATCTGGGGAAGAGAACAGATAATATATGAAATAACAAGGAATGGAACTCCATAGTGGGTGCAATAAAAAGATACATATTGGACACTTACCATACACTGATTTTTTGTATTTTCTTTTAACCTTTATATTTGGGTTTCAAAACAATGGTTTATATTTGGGTTTATTTATTAGCGTGCAATTGACAAGTGCATTATCTTGTCAATTCACTGTACACATGCACTCGGCAAAAAGATGTTCCCACACCGGGAATCGAACCCGGGCCGCCTGCGTGAAAGGCAAGAATCCTAACCACTAGACCATATGGGAGAACTGATACATCAAAGGAAGTTTGTATTTACAATATGTGACACTAAATACCAACGACTAGCAGCAACATAATTGTAAAAGAACTATGTATCTCAATATGACTCATTACTACTTAAGTTTAATTCGGATAATTGTATTCATGGACAAGATTATAAACATTATGTACATTAGAATGCCTTTTCTATTAAAGCTGCATTCTCAGTTATCATGAAAAGAAAATCTTACAAGATTTACTCATATTATGACTTAGTTATACCCATACACTCTTATAAGATTTACTCATATTATGACTTATAGTTATAGGTACCAATTTAACCAAACATGTTCTTAAATTATAGCAATACCACATATGCTCAGATATGCCTAGTATTTAAAACCTGTCAGCCTAATTAAACATACTTTACTAAACTTATAGAGCTGCCGATTGTACATTTCCACTGCCTGACTCACTATATTCAATCTCAAAGCTTCATATAACAAATATCTGTGATCTGTGATGAGCCACAAGTCGCAAAATTGATATATTTCAGATGTTATTTTCCACAACGCTGTTTTGATCTTTGGGATGCTTATTACTCTTACATCAATCAAATGTAGTGCCTTAATATACCATCCATACATGTGTACACACAATATAAAGCAAACCATCCCACATTAAGTCAATATTACAAGGGCTAGAGAAATCTTATACAAAGCGGTGGAGAAAGCTACTTGAAGAAGTCGAGTATTTGTCATCTGTTTAATGTTTATATTTCCTTTTATAGAAGATGATGTGGTCTTCGATGTTAAAGTTTGAATATCTTGTTCCTATGGTTACTTTCGTCTGCTGAGAGAATAGAAAATATAGAAAACACCAAAAAAAACTACAAAATATAAGGGACATAATATTAACTTTGCCTTAGATTTGTAAGAGCCACGATGGCAGGTTATGTTTGAATAAAACCTTTTAAAAACAAAAAAAAGTCAATATGTGATGTGTTTCAGGAAAATGAGTCACAAGTCGCAAAAAATAGATTTTGAGATACCATTATATCTGAAAAGATGAGATCAAGCTGATTCCAACGGTAGTACACAGTCTAATAATCTCATAAGTATTTCTAGATTTTAAGTTTGATATTTTCGTTTTTGAAAAAAAAGTTTCCAATATTTCTGGGGGTCAATAAACAGTAAAGTAACTAAATGTAGTCCATAAGAGGACCTGTAAAACTAAAGGATATATTTCATAGATTTTTCTGGAATTTGATACAGCAACTGATATAGCTATAAGTGATAAACTCCTAAAAAATCAGAACATTTCAATGATGTGATCTTGTGAAAAAAAGACTTTGAAAAATATCAATTTTGCGACTTATGACTCATTTTCCTGAAACATGTCATATATTACTGCAGATACTAAAGCTCCAATGATAGATTCAGACCCAGGAGTGATTGTGACACGTGGTAATGACAAGTGGAGCTCCACCCCTACATGAGTGGCATGCTTGTGCTACAGTTAGGACAAGTCATAAAAACATCATGACAGATTGCTGCTCAAACAATCGGGGTTCCACGCATTCCAGCACTGATATGATCTTTCTACAGTATGGGAGGAAGTGAATATAACTTTACACACTTTAACATACATACATGTATATACAAACATACATACATACATACATACATGCATACATACATGTATATACAAACATACATGTATATACAAACAAACATGTGGGTCAGATTTTCAGAAAATGTACAATTCAACTTCACCAAACATCTCAAAAATATCCCACATTTCAGATGAAAACAAAGTTGAAAATACAGTTTAACCTAACCAAACAGATTGCTAGAGTCAATGCAATGCCGAATATACTCGAATTTACCTAGTATTGACCAAATTGCAGCCTAATTTAGCAGAATTCACTGAATGTGTACAGCTGCCAATTGTACATTTTCTGAAAATCTGACCAATGTATATATACAAACATACATACATAAATACACACCTCCTTACTTTAGTATCAACTTGAATTATTTTTCTCTCCTATCCAGTGGATGTGATAATAGAGGCAATAATATATATGGTTTAACCCCCCAAAATGGCAACAAAAGGTTTGATGGTTGTTTATAGTAAATTAAGGTCTGCTGAACAACAAAGGCAGAGGCAAATGAGACACAAGTTGCAAAAAAGGTATTTTCTAAAGTGATAAGCGTAAGGATTAAAGGTCTAAAAATTTCCGGAATATTCTGGTAAACTGTTGGTGGATAATCCTGAAACGATTAGTGTACCTGCAGGCCGAAAATGGAGGTTATTAATCAATATGTGATCCGTTTTAGGAAAATGAGTCACAAGACGCAAAATATGGATATGAGGAGATCAAGGCGATTCAAATGATAGTAAACACTAATAATCTCATAAGTATTTATATATTAATTTTTATGTTTGATATTTTTATGTTTGAAATAAAAAGTTTGCAATGTTTCTGGATGGGTGATTACCAGTAAAGTAACTAAATATACTCCGTGCGAAGGCTTCAAAAGGCAATTATTAAAGATATATTTAATACAATGTCCCGGAATTTGTTACATGGATAAATAGGACTATAAGTGCTAAACCCCCTAAAAATCAGAGCGTTTCAATAAAGACATCTTTTGGAAAAAAGGCTTTGAAATTATCAATTTTGCGATTTATGACTCATTTTCCTGAAACACATCACATATGGGTCAGATTTGCTAATCTTCTCAAATAACCCAATTTTAGACGAAAATAAAGTTCAAAATACAGTTCAACTTAACTATACAGATTGCCAGAATTAATGCAATGCAGAATATTCTCGAATTTACACAGTATTGACCAAATTGCAGCCTTATTTTGAAGAATTTACTAAAATGATTAGAGCTGCCAATTGTACATTTTCTGAAAATCCGACCCATGTAGTCTCTGCCTTAAGTAGTTCTTGCTCCTGCACCCTTCAAGTTTGAGACTAAGTCTATGAAACTAGACAGACTTCATCTTATAATCTCCACATTTGATTTGTAATCAATCATCAATCGCTTTATATCAATTAAAAATCCTTTGATGATTCCTCCTCTCCTCTCCTTTGGCAAAGCTGGTTTTCATGAGGGAAACTATATGGAATGATATTAGACAAGTTTGTGGAGAAAAAGTAGTACTCGCATCAGGAGAGGATTGGCATCAACACCTGGGAACCTTGTCACAATTTTGACAAAAATATTGTTTGCTTGCAAAGCATAGCCAGGCTTTTGAAAAAAGTTGCAAGAGGAGAGCAGGGGAGAAGAAGGGAGTAATAGAGAGGGCACTTGGGATTGGGGAACCTCTCCTGTGACTAGTGAGTATTTGCATGTACCACCAGGCTTGTCAGTTGCACTGGATTAAAGGCTCAGGTTGAGACTAGGTTGGGAATTTCGCGACCTTTGCAAACTTGTTCATGAACCGCTGTCACTTCATGGCTCTGGCCATGTCCAAAGATGGATAACAATAGCTGGATATGTTAAGGTGTAAGAATGAACTCGGAAGAAAAGTGTAGTCTTCGTGAGAAGAACCAATAATTAATAATTAATATAAATATAATGAGGTTACACAATGTTACGTAATGTTACATAACAGATACAGTTATGGGAATCGAGTTAGTGTATTTTGCTGCCCTCAAAAACATGAAAGGAAGTGGTATCCTACTTCTTAGAGGTGGGGGTGCAGATTGGCAGAGCGACCAAATGGCCTAAAACACTGAGACAGCATATTGGCATGAGAATGACCCATAGCATGGCTGTAATTTCAATTTACCCATCCGATGGGGGTCAGATTTTCAGAAAATGTACAATTGGCAGCTGTACACATTTAGTAAATTCTGCTAAATTAGGCTGCAATTCGGTCAATACTAGGTAAATTCGAGTATATTCGGCATTGCATTGATTCTAGCAATCTGTTTGGTTAGGTTAAACTGTATTTTTAACCTTATTTTTGTCTGGAATTTGGGTTATTTGAGAAGATTGGTGAAGCTGAATTGTACATTTTCTGAAAATCTGACCAATGGGCTGAAGGTAAACTAGTCCTGGTAAAAATGAGCCCTACATAAATGTATTTACAATATATAATCTATATAGAGCTAGATTTAATATTACATAATACATATTAACATAATATATTTATGCAGCTGAAAATCATAATTAAGTTGATTGGACAGAAAACGCACACAAGTTCCCAGTTATCAATTACCCCTACAATTATATATCTACAAATTTAGAATAATTCGATTAAAATTTCATACATTGCAAATCCCCTATTGGCATATAGACCCTTCATCATCCAGCGCATGGAACCAATACACAGAAGCAGGTAACTACATTTTTAACAACTTGTTGAAGATTACTTATGGGTCAAATCACCAGAAAATGTACAATTCCCTTTCACCAATCCTTTCAAATAACCCACATTTAAGACAGAAATGAGCTTCAAAATGCAATTTAACATAACAGAACTGATACTTTAAACCAATGCGATACCAAATTTACTCAGATATACTCGGTATTTTTCATTTTTCAGCCTAATTTAACGGAATTTCCTGAATGTGTAGAGCTGCCAATTGTATATTTTCGGAAAATGTTACCCTTATATCAGGCGGTTATCTGTTATGTGGAGAAGTCAGAGGCAGATCTCCATATTGAGTTGCATGGTCTGTGCCGGGCTTTTTCCATTGGGTGATAATCACAAGGGGCTTGCAGGGTAACAATAAAAACACATTGCAGAATGACCCAATGCTTGGAAGTCTCCAGTAATTGTACAATTCAACTATACCAATTCTCTGAAATAACCCATATTTCAGACGAAAATAAAGTTCAAAATACAGTTTAACCTAACAAAACAGATCGCTAGAATCAATTCAATGCAAAATATACTCGAGTTTACCTGGTATTGACCAAATTGCAGCCTAATTTAGCAGAATTTACTAAATATGTACAGCTGCCAATTGTACATTTTACAAATGCAAAGATAAGACTCTATGAAATATGACCTATTGTTGTTGTCAAACACAAATGAGAAAAAATACAAATAGTCTCCAAGTATTTCATAATGAAAATCCTATTTAAGTGATACTATGTGTACATATAGTTGAACCTCACATCAAGACCAACTCATTATAGAGACCACCCCTCTATTATGACCAGTTTTACCAGTCCTAGATTATTGCCTCTTATTAGATTTAGAGCCCTCTACAAAGAGCACCTCGCTATGAGACCAAAATTCAGTCAGTCCCAAGGGTGGTCTTAATAGAGAGGTTCGACTGTATACCATACAAGACAGTGCACCTTTGAGACATAGGCCATACATTTTATAATAGAATGTAAAAATGCTCTAGTACAACTAAAGTGCTAGCTCATTGGAATATGAGATGATAGTCAGCTACCTGTTATATAACTAAATCCTTGTCACATTGAGTAAGTTAAAAGCTGGGAGTCTTATCCAGTATATGGTTGTCTAATGTAGCAGGGGATGTATCGTAACCCCTAGTCCCACTGAGCCCATTTCTCGGAGAAATAACCCTTAGAAATATACCATAAAAAAAGATAATATTCTGGAAATTTTATCAATAAGTCCTGGAAAATATCAGTATATATTTTCTCATAGAAATATAAAAATACCAATTTTGCGACTTGTGACTCAATTTCTTGTAGCACATCACATATATAATGAAAAAATGTATATATCATTACAAGGCTGTCCAAGTGATTACATATTTAAGACTGGTTCAAAGTCCAGGGCCGTGTGGACATACCTTTAATGTAAGGTTAAATGACAATTAATCATATAATTTAAATAACCTTTAAAATATCAAGTCAAATCAATTTCCCGAAGGCTTTTGATGTAATCTTTTTAAAATAAAACACTTGGAGCCTTTCACTTTGTTCTTAATTTCTTTTGAACACGACAGATCAAGGTGAACCATTAATATTTAAGGCTGGTCTAAAGGTTAGCTGCCTTGCCTCAAGGAATCGCTGAGTCCGCTTCTGCTGAGTCCGCTTCTGTGATGTAATATGTCTTGAGTAGGTTTTTCTCCTATTGTTTGACGTAGAGAGCTTCCAGGAGTAATATACAAGGGTCAGGTTTTTAGAAAATGCACAATCTAGTTCTGCATATCTCTCAAGTTCTGCTAAATTAGAGTTAAAATGTTGAATAATGAGTATACCTGAATATATTCTGTATTGTATTCATTCAATAAATCTGTCTGGTTATGTTGAACTGTATTTTGATCCTGATTATCGTCCGAAATTTGGGTTATTTGAGGGGATTGGTGAAGGACAATTATACATTTTCTGAAAACTTGACCCACTTTCTTAGGAGCCCTGACCCAACCCGTATGTTATCAAAGAGTGACTCCTAATGCTTAGCACTACAGTAAACCATCTCCTACTGTTATCACTTAACTCGTTTTTTCTCTGACTCTTTGGTAAAGAAGATAAATTGGGGTCCAGCCACCTCTCCAACAAGGGACCTGTTGCATAAGAAATCGTTTCTTAAACTGTTCCCTGTTAAAGTTGCATTTTCAGGTAGTATGATCAACATAATCTTAACAACTTTACTCATACTATGAGTTTATTAACTTTATTATGGCATATTAAGACTGAATTCTGCTTGTTGGATAAGAAATAAAGCGTCAATTTGAGTCATTGAATCACACTTGTAGTTCTAACTTCTCGTTCAGTTCTATCTTATGATAAACCACCACTTGTAAGAGATCGCCAGCGACTGAATGTGATTAACGCAGTGATTGTTATGATGCTTGATCACAAATCACTTGAGGAGCTACTATATATCTGGCCACCAGAATGTATACAAAACGTCCACACTTACGTATTTAACACCACCAAGTGTATCTCCCACCCCTGCTAACTAGTCTAAACAGAGGTGTAGTGATGCCGTGTGAAGGATTGCTGTTGTCATTAGACTTCAGGTAAAGTGTACGCCTCAGCCTAGTATCTGAAACTTTGTTATACATGGGTCAGATTTTCAGAAAATGTACAATTCAGCTTCGCCAATGTTCAAAAATAACCCAAATGTTAGACGAAAATTAAGTTCAAAATACAGTTCAACCTAACTAAATAGATTGCTAGAATCAATGCAATGCTGAATATATTCGAATTTACCTAGTATTGACCAAATTGCAGCCTTATTTAACAGAATTTACTGAATGTGTACAGCTGCCAATTGTACATTTTCTGAAAATCTTACCCACATGTGGCACTCTACCTAGCTTACTGGCAGAGGAATGAAGTAATTTCTTGAATACCGCAAGTGGCTTGTATTTGGTGAGGTAGATAGGCTCTTAATTTATTATTGTTCCTAAAAAGAATGAATTCAAAGTTTGTTTCATTGATCGGAGAAGGTGCATCCTTGCTGTGTATTCATTGTCTTATACAAGTGTATTCTCTTTCGATTAATTTATTCATATCCATCTATTCATTAATTTATGCTTGCATTCATATGGATTAATTAATTCACACGTCCATCGAATTATTTTCCCCTTTGTAGACTCATCCATTCATATAGATATTCATTCTTTAATATTTATTTCGTACATCATACATATCAATCCATCCGTCCATTAATACATGCCTAGATCTATGCATTGATTCATTTGCTCTACTATTTGTGCATAGAATATTCATTCCCAAGATATATTGTGTGGATTATTTTATTATTCACACTCCAAACCATGTTGAATATAATCAGGTTAAATTGTCCATATTAAAGGGAAATGATAAATTCTATAAATTCAAAACACATAATACTTCTGTTGTCCTGTATCATCCTAGAAACCAGACCAACTACGTCAAAATAACGTTATTTATCCAAAAACTAAAATCTGATTACCAGGCCAGTAAATCAACCATAAAGGATACCAAGTGATATTTATGAATGTAAAACTTCTGCCTCTGGTCTGAAAATCATCCCCAACTTCAATCTACCACACATGCTCAAGCCTTTCTCCCTTTAATAAAAAACAAAATCCCTAACCGCTACTTGATACAGTAGCTAGCACAGGATCGCAATGACATGGATCCTCTGAGAGGCATGGCAATATGTGGTGTGTTTCATGGAGATGAGTCACACACTGTAAGCGCAGATTTCGTAGTTCTACGGAGTTTTAGTGGAAATTCTCCTCCAAAAATCGCCCAATCCTTATTTTTTCCTCATTTCTAACATTGTAAATCATATACTTGGGAAGCTAAAGATTAGGAAAAATCTCCTAATGCCTTAGACCCTTACTGGCTTGTTAGTTACAAGCTGGCATGACCATTAGTGCATGACGGCCACCAGTGCAGAACCACTGATGCCAAGCAGAGAAAAATAACAAGCCCATGCAGGGGTTCGATCTAGCAACCTTTGGATTCACAAGCGAGCTTCTAGACCACTACACCACCAATATTGTTGGAGATTTCTGCTCAACTTATGAGTCTGAATGTAGAGCTCAAAAACTAAAAAATATTGCTTTCCATTAGATCGCTCATAGCTCCTTCAAAATGCTACCAATCTAAATATAAACATTATCCTAAAACCCCCTGAATGTCAGAAGGACTTCTTTCAGATTTATAATCGGGTGAATAGTTTTTTTGTAAAAAATTATTTCCGTCGTAAGTCGTTCGAACCGATATAAAATGTATTTTATATCATTATTATATATCGCTATTTTTCAAAGTGAATTATTCACACTATCTCTTTGTTAGAATGTTCCTATTTTTGAAGGGTTTATTCCTCCTAGTCATATGAATATGTGTACCAAATCTCAAGACATTGCATTGAATATATCCTTGTGTTTTAAGGTTATCGTGTAGAGTTACTTTATTTAGTTACTTGTAATTGTCCAACATAAATATATCGATCATGGAATATAGAACAATAAAATGATTCGATTTAAATTCTGGTTGGATATTCTTTGATTTTCAAAATTATTTCACTGTTTATTAGTTAGGTTAGGGTTGGGCTATATGAGTAGCTTTGCAGTCTGTGGTTGCTGGAGCGTGGAGGCCTTTTAGAAAGCCGGCATGGCACGCTTGAGTGATTGCCTAATCTTTGAATTAAAATTACGCACTGCACATGACACGCTACGCAATTTCGTTCTATTTCTATAGGATATTTCTTAGCGTCCAAGTCACAAAGATGATATATTTCAAAGTGATTTATTTACAAGATCTCTTTGTACAAAATTTTTTTTTTTTAAGGTGCCTAGTCCTTGAGGTGCTATAGATACATGTAGCAAATTTCAAGACGGTTTATTAAATATATCCTTCCGCTCCTATGGAGTGTATTTAGTTACTTTACTAGTAATTGTCCCTACAGAAATTTAGCAACTTGTCTTTTTCTAAGTAAAAATATTAAACTTAAAGTTGCCTTTTTAGCCCTAATGTTTACTATCATTAGAATCGGCTTGATCTCATCTTTTTTACTCCTAATGTTTACTATCATTAGAATCGGCTTGATCTCATCTTTTTTAGCCCTAATGTTTACTATCATCAGAATCGGCTTGATCTCATTTTTTCAAGGATGATGAAATCTGAAAATCAACTTTTTGCGACATGTGACTTACTTTTCGCTAATACATCACATTTAGTAGCCACCAACAGATCGCAATGACACGGATCCTGTGAGAAAACCATGCCAATATCTGATATTCAAAAGATGAGGTTGCAGCTCGTCCAATATCTGCGGGTACTTCTGCCCAAATCCCACTGCTGCCTCATGGCACCTGAGGCAGGCATTCATCAACATTTTCATTGCTCTAGACTTTCTTGGGGATCTAGCATGGAGGGGAGGGGGAGTGGAGGCGGGGGGGGGGGGGGGGGGGGGTAGGGTAAGAGGGGAGTTCTAATGGTGTTCAGGTCTCCCCTAAGAATAACATCATAATACTTGCCATCAATGACTTGCCATCTTGAATATCTGTCATAAACACTTTCATTGCTCTAGACATCTTTTGGGTTAAAGGGTGTGGAAGTCCTAAGTGTGTTATAGGTAGGTCTGTGTGTGTGGGGGGGGGGGGGGGGGGGGAGACAGGCGGGGGAAGCGGGGTAGGAGCAGGAGTGGAGTGGAGTGAGTGAGTGAGATTGGTTGTGTTACGCCCTCATCGACACATTGAAGGTTATATCAAGGGCGGGAGAGCTGAGACAGAGACAAAGAGACAGAAAGGCACTTTATGGTCATACCCAGGACCCACAAGAGGGGAATGGAATGGTGTTCATGTCTCCCCTCACCATGAACATCATAATGGTGCCATTATGAATATCTGTAACAAACACTTTCATTGCTCTAGAGTTTGTTTAGGATTAAAGTGTGTGGAAGTGTGTTAGACTAGGCCCAAAATGGAAATAGATGGATATTTAAAGTGGTGGAGGCGTTTTATAGTAGAAGCATTACCACACTTGTTCTTAGACAATTAATATGTGCTAATTCGAAATCTGGCGGATGACAGAGCATATCTTTAATATTTTCAAAATGGCGGCCAATTTTCAAAATGGCCACTAATTTTAAGCTTTGTTAAGTGTTTATTCACAATAACTTTAATAATATTTGAGCTATATCCTTCAAATTCTGTGTAGTGTTGAAGAAGTTATTGTTGAATCATTCAAATAAATATTGATGACATTCCTCAAGGTCAAGGTCATTTGTAATGAGGTCAAATATCAGATATCATTATTTTTGCTGTATAATCAAACAGAGAGAGTGGCTTAACTTGCTGAAATAGGTTTGGACTGATTCTGGCCAAGGAATTTGTCTCAATGATATCAATCTAGTGTTAGTGACCAATTTAAGCAATCCAAGATGGCCTCCATTATGGCTGCAAAAAGGTCAGAAGCACTATATTCTGCAGTAAAAGTTACTAAAGCACCACCACCATAGAGAGAACCTTTGAGAAAACCTTGCAAAGAGACCTATGCATATACTATGGGTGGTTCTTGTCCAGGAAGTTGTCTGAATAATGTCAATCTGACATGTTTTAGCAGTTTTAGATTTCCAAGATGGCTGCCTATATGTCTGCCCAAAATGTAGCTTCATTAATAATCATCGGATTTTGAAGTGCAGTATACTGAAATATAGGTTTTCAGGGGTGTGGAATTCATTGAACATGTTTGAAACAACTTTGGATAGAAGATTAAAAAGATAGTGTTGCCATAGCACCCAATATATTGATCAATGCACCATAGCTGTATTCATTATGAAGATCAATGAAATTTTTCAAACAAAATCATTGACAAGCAAAGATATTAGTGACATGGCACTTCCAGACTAATGCTATACATACACTGTATTGTGGTCAGGATCCAATCAAGTAATGCAGGCATGCATGCAGGGATGGTAGACATGGGGTATCACTGCTATTGAGAATTCAATGACCAGAATGTGACACAGTTTATATTGGTAAACTTAGGTTTCTGAAATGTGCCAGCTTCCATGTAGACTTCTCTGTTGATAGCTTTGTCATGTGCATTGAGCAGATGTAAGGTATGTCTGTTGACCACATTACAACGGAGTTAATTTTGGTGTTAGCACAGCTCAATGCCATCCTTTTATCACCCTTACTATGCAAACATATGAGGGATTAACAGTCCAATTCTGATGCACTGCAAAGAACTTGATCACTTAGACAGAGACTGTCTGAATAAAACTGTCTGAATTTTCATTAGAAACACAACAACAAAAGGCCAGACCATTTAGAGTTTGGTGAGCTGCCAAACTTGGTTCCCCTAGTAGATTCACTAATCATTGAATACCAGTGGCCATTTACTCTCAGTGGATTCAAGTATACACATATAACATCAGCAGGATATTGAAGAATTCAAACCTGGGATGAAAACTTTTCCAAAGCTACCTTGTTTTCATAGTAAGAAAGTAAGTCCTGTAATTTGGGTAGAAACAGTACTATCTACAGGGGTGCAAGTCCTTCTGTTGACAGATTTTCTATCATTACCAAAATGTGTAATTAATTTCCCATATCTCTCTCAAATATTGTTTATTAATGGACTGACAGTATAGAATTTCCGTCTACCGCAGAGTAGACCCAACCCTTGCATTGGAATATATATGGAGAGCTATGTAATAGTGGCAGTGGCAGCCTGCATCACTCCCTAGTCAGCCAAGGTTCCGCCAGCAACTCCATATCCAAAGGCAGCACCTGAAGAGTTATCTGACAAATCTCCAAATGTCTGTCTAGTGTTCTGTCTTACACAAAGCAACAAGGCCTTGACCATCAATAATATGAGCTGAATCATCTGGTATGTTGAGGGTCTTTGGACAAACAATCCCTACCATAAGTGAATTGATCAGGGTAGCTTACTGTCCTCTTCTAGGGCTGCCATCTGGTGCTGCTAAAGAAATTCTTGCTTTAAAACATCATAGACAGAATCAGAATCTAAGGTGGCAGAATGTTGCCTCTATATATGATTCAGGTAAGAACTGTTCAAGTCTCTTGTCCATAATTTGAAGCTCCTAAGAGAGTCTCTTATGTTTGGTTTTTGTTTGATCTTTTGTGAATTAAGCAGCTCATGTGCAGTTCCATTTGAGAAATCTACTAGAGCCTCATGGTGGTTCTAAGTCACCATTTTCTGTTTAGTTGTCCTTTGGCAGGTAAGGTCAATTCCAGTTCCTCCATTAACTTCCCCATCAACAGCTTCATTAGTGGTTGCTCCAAATATCTCTCTGGTACCTGGGGATATCTCAGACCTATGCTTGAGACCCATTGCATGAACTTGATCAAATTGGTTCTTTCATGACAAATTCATTACACACTTCCCTTGAAATTCAACCAGTATAGTTTGTGGTAGCATTTTCATCTCTGCCATATATATTGTTCCCAGCTTTGCTTATTTCAGGTGGCTGTATTGATCGAAATATGGGAGCATTCCACAGGCCATATCTCTGGGCATATAATTATGTGAATTGAAGTAGGATTGATTTATTTCCTAGGTTTGTATACCACATTGTGAACTTAGGATTTTGTTTCCTCAACAATTTGTTGATGCTTTGTTATTCATTAGAAACACAACAACAAAAGGCCAGACCATTTAGAGTTTGGTGAGCTGCCAAACTTGGTTCCCCTAGTAGATTCACTAATCATTGAATACCAGTGGCCATTTACTCTCAGTGGATTCAAGTATACACATATAACATCAGCAGGATATTGAGGAATTCAGTCCTATCCATCATAATATGAATACATTTGGTAAGTTTGTGTTTCTCCATGGTTGATTGCAATGAGCAGCTCACTGGGCAAAGGGTTGACAGGTCCTTGTTATAAATAGAAGTACAAAATCTCCCACTTTTCCCTCCCCTTAAAGGGACTAAGGAACTACCTTTCAGACAGACTATAGTTGTAATAGCTGAGAATCCACCTTATACGGTATACAACCTATAGAAAACATGCCATGGTCAGCATGGACTATTTATCAATGCTCTAATGGCAATATCCATGTGTTATACACGTTTCCATAATACAAGTCCCCATCTTTCCCACATAGATCATTGATACAAGCTATTGGTGAAAACATTCTTGCACATTTTGATAAAAATGGTGCAAATTATTTGTATGTCAGATTTCATCAGAATCCATCCCATGATGCATAGTACAGACATGCACAGTGGCACATGCAATTCCCCTATTGTGATGCACTGATCAATAAGTTGGTTGCTATGGCAACACTGTATCTTTTTAAAATACTATACAAAGTGGTTTTAGACATGTTCAATGCATCCCTCACCATTGAAAACCTATGTTTTGGTATGCTGCACTTCAAAATCCGATGATTATTAACAAAGTTACTATTGAGGCAGCCATATTGGCGGCCATCTTGGAATTCTAAAAATGTTGTAAGATGTCAGGTTGATATTATTTGGACAACTTCCTTGAAAATAATCACCCATAGCTGTATTAGTGATCTCTTTGCAAGGTTTTCTTCTCTGTTTGTTTGATTATACACTAGAAATGATGATATCTGACATTTGACCTCATTACAAATGACCTTGACCTTGAGAAAGGTCTTCAATTTTTAACCAGAATATTAATAGATATTGCCTCCACCACCACACAAAATATAAAGGGTCTAGCTTAAATATTGTTTAAGCTATAAAGAAGAAACAGGTAACACAGCTTAAAAGTAGCTGCCATTTTGTAAAAGAGCCGCGATCTTGAAAATATTGAAGATACATTCTGTCATCCACCAGATTTGGATTTAGCACATATTAATTGTTTAAGAACAAGTGTTGTAATGCTTCTACTATAAAACGCCTCAACTAGTTTGATTTTCTGAAAATGGGCCTAGTCTATGTGGTAGATAGGTGTGTATAGTGTGGAGCAAAAATTCCTTCTGTAAAGGCCCTATTCCACTAGCCGATTCTCATGTGGGTCAGATTTTCAGAAAATGTACAATTGGTAGTTCTACACATTTAGGAAATCCTCCTAAATTAGGCTGAAAAATGAAAAATACCGGGTATATCTGGGTATCTTTGGTATTGCCTTGATTTAAAGTATCAGTTCTGTTATGTTAAACTGCATTTTGAAGCTCATTTTTGTCTTAAAAGTGGATTATTTGAGAAGGTTGGTGAAGGTGAATTGTACATTTTCTGAAAATCTGACCCATGTATAAAAATATAACATAAGCAAGGTATTGATAACTTCAATCCTCTTAGTCTAATGATGAGTAGATTTTGTAACATATCACTTGTCGTAATAGCTAAGAATACAGGTTTAATATTGATAAATATTGCCTTCATATTGTCTCTGCTGTTTCCAATGTGGTTGGATCTTAATTAACCACGAAATGAATTATATAACTTTACCATTAGACCGTAGAGGTAGACTAACATTAGTTAGAGACATTTCCACTGACATGATGAGTACATTTGGTAACATGTCACGTGTCACAAGACCTGAATATGCAGGTTTAATATTTATAAATATTGCCTTCAATATGTGACATGTTTCAGGAAAATGAGTCATAAGTCGCAAAATTGATATTTTTCAAAGTGTTTTTTTCACAAGATCACATCATTAAAATGTTCTGATGTTTGAGGAGTTCATCAGAAAAATCTATGTAATATATCCTTTAGTTTTACAGGTCCTCATATGGACTAGATTTAGTTACTTTACTGTTTATTGACCCCCAGAAATATTGGAAACTTTTTTTCAAAAACGAAAATATCAAACTTAAAATCTAGAAATACTTATGAGATTATTAGACTGTGTACTACCGTTGGAATCGGCTTGATCTCATCTTTTCAGATATAATGATATCTCAAAATCTATCTTTTGCGGCTTATGACTCATTTTCCTGAAACACATCACATATTGTCTCTGCTGTTTCCAATGTGGCTAATACGGTGACGCTTCTAACCTTAACCAGCTCAGGTAGGCCTTTAAGCGTCAGCTCGCGTCTCTGGCTCCACCAGGCGCCCCAGGGAAGCAAGAATGCCATTTGTTTTTTCTCAGCGAAAGCATTAAGTATTTACGCTGTTAATGACTTGAGGAAAGATCCAAGTATTTATCCATTAAGTGTTTAATCAATTTTTTGCCAATTTGCGGTGACCCACTTCTGGGATTTGATGTATTGTTTCAACACTTGATTGGTGAGTTTCAGAATAATAGATGGAAAGCTTTTTTAAGGCTCTTTTCTGATGGAATTTCTGATTATAAAAAGAAGACTTTATCTTTCGCGGAATGTGAATCATTTTTCGGATCAGAAACTTGTATTTGAGTTTTATTTCAATCAATTTGTACGCTTGATGTTTGATTTCATCGCAACCAAGCCAGTGAATCTTAGTCTAATAGGGGCGTTGCATATCCGGTAATTTGAATCTTGATTCTCATTGAATTAAGGGACTAATGGTACAGTCTAAAATCGATAGAAAACATGTCATGTTCAGCATGGACTATGCATCACCGCTCTAATGTCAATAGCCATGTGTTATACATGTTTCCATAACACAAGTCCCCATCTTTGCCATAATGCATTTAGTTTTCATAGATCATTCATTACACAATTTGAACAATTTGAAAGATATCAATTTTGCGACTTAAGACTAATTGTCCTGTAACACATTGTATATATGGTTCAGATTTTCAGAAAATGTACAATTAGTAACTGTACACTTTTAGTAAGTTCTGCTAAATTAGGCTGCAATCTGTTCAATACTAAGTACATTCGAGTATATTTGACATTCCATTGACTCTAGCAATCTGTTTGGCTTGGTTCAACTGTATTTTGAACTTTATTTTCGTCTAAAATCTGAGTTATTTGAGAAGATTGGCGAAGTTGAATTGTACATTTTCTGACAATCTGACTCATATATGATAAAGGAGCCATCCACACCCTTAGCCCATCCAACACTGTATCTACCCACTCACAGCCTCCCATTCATCAATATGGAAGGCCTAATTATTTCTGATACACCCCCGGAACAGGTTGTGCTGGCACCCTGTCATTCTGTCGGGTCTCCAACCCGGTATCTACCTAATTAATTAAGCGTTAATTAAGGAGGGTGTCTGGTATATTGATCGTCCCAATGAGTAATTACTGTAAGTATACATGGTAGGGGACGGATCGTGTGGAGTAGTTGGTTGTAGTCAGTTCACTCTTAGAAATACAAGTTCTAAAGTTCTAAATGAATGATCTATAACAGCCCTTATAATACACCCATGCCTACACTTCTATGCCTATGACATTGGTCAGAAGTCGGTGGACTTCTGCCAGCTGGCCACAGGCTGAATGTACGTCCTACCATCTATACGTCTAAGGGATGCTCATTACCAATGTGTCATGCCTGATCGCCCCGGCGTCGGCGGCCTGCCATGGGACATAATGTCGGGACAAATGTGAAAAAGCTGCATGGTCTGGTGCAATGTTCAGACTGGAAGTCCTAGGTGCTAATCATTTGACAATAGAGGACTGTAGAGATGATGCATACAAACAATGGGCATATCTGGACTTCACCTTATAGTGTACCTGTATTAGTTGACCTGTTACGTAATAGCTGCATCGGCGGATAGCCGGGAATATTTCACGCCTGTTATGGACGTCCATACATGGATGTTGGGGATATAAGTAATTCTCCCAGATGATGCCCATATTCTGAGATTCACAGTGTAATGAGAGGTGCAATAAAAGTATTTTATTGTACAACAGAAATACTAATTGTTTTGCTTTTAACTCGGAGATTCTTATGACCTTGGTATTCACAATATTTGCTCATGGCATAATTAAGTTAAACCTCTATTTGATATTATAAACTAATGGACATCATCATGAATCTGGGGATTTCATACAGTCCAGGTCCAAACCCTCAGATCAGATAAGAATAATCGCTTTTAATCTCAGATGAACTAAAGAAGCTCCGATGGCTATTCACAGAACGCTGTGTTTTAAAAGTGTCTTACATATAGACATCTACATTTATAACAAGCACGGATATATAAAATTAAGATAAAAGTAAGAGTACGATTGTTGGGGCATTCATCATATTGATATATTCAACCAGTGACAACGAGTTAATCATCAGTTATATCATTGTCAGTTATAAATACGCCACGTTTGATTTCTACCTCGTATATGTTCATTGCCAATTAAAAGAGATCCGAATCACAAACAGACAAAAATGGTTATATATATAAGTTGTATGCCTGTTATGAATTTGATACCCTACCCTTTTTAGTACCTTTGGTACTCTATATCTACAGTAGATACCAACATTTACTATTGTACGTATATATGTTCTGTAGAGAACCAAAGATAGCGAATATAGTGTGAAAAGGCAATTTAACGCCCTAGTCCACTAAGCCGAATCTCAATAGAATCGAAATAATTGGTACGTGCATTGGTCATAAATTCAAGGAAAACAGTTACTTTAATTCAATTCAAAGAAGCAGAAGGTGCCATACTTCAATGGACTTCTATTGAGTTATGTATAAGGGAATACATAAATCTTCCTCATTCAAAATGTATATTGCTTCTCAGATTCCATGCAATGTTTGAAGCATCAAAGTATTCTCAGTGTATCAGTAATATTTGTTCTTGAAACTGTAATTACTCTTCTCTTTCATTTCATATCATTGAAAAGTATTTGTTTGTATATCTTTGGAAATCTATTGAGAATATTTCTGAGTATTACAGATCTATATAGATCTAAAGAATTTGCAGATGTGACAAAATCTGTTGAATGACTTGTTTGCTTCATTTTGAAGTCATGCAAGCATTAGAAATAGCTCGGCTACTGGTGTCTTGTTCTATAACAAGTCCTAAGATATCCCATCGATAGGTATTTTTCTTGCTAAGTGGCTGTTATACACACAATCCTAATTTTTAAATTGCCTAACATGGAAAGGGACAATAAATTAGCTAGGGACATTTAAGGAAATTATTTTGTTATCAAACAGGGCCAAAATAGCTTAGCAGGGTACATTGAAAGAAAGGATTTTGTTGTGAAACAGGGCCCTGGTAACTGCTCTTAGAATGTTTCGGGAAATTCGCGAGATGACTTAATAGACATTATAGATATAAATAATAGATAATAGATGACTTTGGTGTGTTCCCTTATTGAGTCACATAGACAGCAGGAAATGTTATTTTGAGTAGGAAAATATGTAAGAATCTTAAAAATATTGTTGTTGATTAAATTGAGAATGCAACTGGGCAGGTTATGTTTAGTGCCTACTCGTCTTCAATACTGGAGATCAAATGTAAAGGAGCCTCTCTACGTGGAAGAGCGATGCCAAGGAAAACATAAGGTCGGAATGACTAATACCAAAACATCCCTATGGTCAGATCATGTTCGGGAAAAGTGAGCATATTTCAAAGTGAAGGGAAAAGCGAGAGGCGCCGTTGAGAGAGGGAAGAAGGGTTGAGAAATTACAGACAAGGCAGAGTTGGAAGTTACTTTTGCAGGGAGGGGGGGGGGGCTGAAGGGCCTAGGAGTTTGACCTTGCAGTGGCATTCATTTTTACTTTACGTAGGATAATACATGTTATTATGTATTATCATTTTTTGGGGGTATATTTCAAACAGGTTTGGACATATTCTTGGATGTAAACATAATTAAAAAAGGCATCATATCTTGTTAATAGAGAACGTCATTGGGAATATAATCTAGTATTTTGTTTATAATGTTATACCTCTTTGGCCTGAGTGGCAATGTCGATTTATAAATATATGATAAATCCTGGCTCAAAAGAAAAAGGTCATTTTACTGTTTGACTCTATTAATTCAAAAGACATTAAGACATCTAATAAGTGTTTCCATATTTTATGTGTGATATTTTTATTTTTGAAAAAAAAGGTTCGCAATATTTCTCGCTGGACACTGGTAAAGTAGCATAGGATGCGTTAAGCACCCCGATATTGAAAACATGTCCATAAAGAAACACATCAGATGCAGGAAAGATGAAAGTTGAGAAAGAAAAGTGCCTGGCCTTGTTTTTATTCCCTCTAGATTAATTGCATCTGATAACGTATAGGAATTGCCACTCTAGTAGAAGTCGGTCAGGTATCAGTTGGATCCAGGTAAACGTTTGCTGGACATATAATGGATCCAGAAGCGTTCTCACGTGAGTCCCTGTAAGCCCCTGATGCATCCCCTGTGTAGCACATGTTAAGGCTTCACCCTGGAGGAACTAATCCTCGCTACATTAGGAACAGATAACACAGTGTTGCGTGGAGGGAGACGGAGGGTGGGGAGCTAGAGGGGCTCGATAAATATATTATTTTATTATATATGCTTTTAATGATATAAATAAAAACAATTTTGAAGTCATCAAACTCAGTAAACTTGGTAAACTTGGCAATGGATCCAACATGTAACATACTAGTGTGATATGCACTGTGTCTAATACTCTGTACATCAGGTAGAGATAACACAGGGTTGGTATGGAGGGAGAGGGAGGAACGGGGGAGGAGGGCTGGAGGGGCTCGACATTGGATTCAACACGTAACATACTAGTGTGATATGCACTGTGTCTAATACTCTGTACATCAGGTAGAGATAACACAGGGTTGGTATGGAGGGAGAGGGAGGAACGAGGGAGGTGGGCTGGAGGGGCTCGACATTGGATTCAACACGTAATATACTAGTGTGATATGCACTGTGTCTAATAATCTGTACATCAGGTAGAGATAACACAGGGTTACATGGAGGGAGATGGGAGGGGGGGGGGCTAGAGGGGCTCAACACATATGGGTCAGATTTTCAGAAAATGTACAATTAGTAGCTGAACACATTTAGTAAATTCTGCTAAATCTGGCTGTAATTTAGCCAATGCTAGGTAAATTCAAGTATATTTGGCATTGTATTCATTCTAGCAATCTGTTTGGTTAGGTTAAACTGTATTTTGAACTTTATTTCCATATAAAAAATGGGTGATTTGAGAGGATCGATGAAGTTGAATTATACATTTTCTGAAAATCTGACTCATATATTATTTTTTTATATATGCTCTTAATGATGTAAATAGAAACGATTTTGAAGTCATCTAACTCAGTAAACTTGGTAAAGACGCATTGGTTGCAATGGATTCAACACATAACATACTAGTGTGATATGCACTGTGTGTAATCCTCTGTATATCAGGCAGAGAGAACATAGGGTTGGATGGAGGGGTAGGGGAAGAGAAGGGGGAGGGTTAGAGGGGCTTGACATATATGTTATTTTATTATATATGCTTTAAACGATATTAATACGAAACATTTTAGTCATAAAACTCAATAAACTTGGTAAAGATGTAATGGTTGCAATGACTACAATACATAACTCACTAGTATGATTTATGATAGATAGAGTAGTAGGGGGTAAACATCCCCTAGCCCCCCTACTGCCTCTGGCACCACTCCCCGTGCTGTTATTCCAAGTCTGATTGCCCTGTCCCAGCTGTCTATCAACAACAACTTTTTTTATTTCAATAATAAAGACTATAGTCTGAGGAATCTGAGGAATACAATCTTTTGAAAAAATCGTCTGGTTGATCTAAACCAGCTTGTGTCGTAATAGGGGATTTGTATGTGCCACTGCGCATGTCTGTTGCAGTGCATCATGGGACGAATTCTGTTAAAATATGGCACACAAATATTTGGCAACATTTTTATCAAAAATTGCAAGAAGATTTTCACCAATATAATAGCTTTTCTAAATGATCTATGAAAACCCAATGCATGATGGGAAAGATGGGGACTTGTATTATGGGACATGTAAAACGCATGGATATTGACATTAGAGCATTGATACATTGTCCATGTTAAACATGACATGTTTTCCATCAATTTTAGACTGTCAACTTAGTCCAATAATTCCATGCGAATCAACATTTAAAATGGCGGCTATGCAAATCCCCTATTGGTGAAGAATTATAGAGGCTAAGAAGAGAAAATTGAGTTAATTTAATAGGATTTTGGGATATGCTTTTTCCCAGACCAGTGTGTTGGGTGGTCAGACTAAGCTT
Organism: Sthenelais limicola; assembly: GCA_942159475.1. Classification (NCBI taxonomy): domain Eukaryota; kingdom Metazoa; phylum Annelida; class Polychaeta; order Phyllodocida; family Sigalionidae; genus Sthenelais; species Sthenelais limicola. The sequence goes on along the minus strand of OW804095.1, from coordinate 9,912,106 downwards.
GTGCTTATTTTGGGCGAAAATGGTTTTTGAATGGGGCCACAACTCATTAAGGTCCTCTATGCTCCACCTCCTACAAATGTTTATTATATTGCCATTGTACATTAGTGGTGCATGAAATGGGTCAGATTATCAGAAAATGTACAATTGGCAGCTCTACACATTTAGGAACCTCTCCTAAATTAGGCTGAAAAATGAAGAATACCGGGTATATCTGAGTATACTTGGTATCACATTGATTTAAAGTATCAGTTCTGGTATGTTAAACTACATTTTGAAGCTCATTTTTATCTTAAATGTGGGTTATTTGAGACGATGGTGAAGGCGAATTGTACATTTTCTGAAAATCTGACCCATATACTGAATCTGTGACACTAGCTTGCTGTAATTATCCATAATATATAAGTACATATGTTTCAACGAAATCGCTACCAATTGTTTTCGGAAGGCTTAGATAAAGCATCTACATATGAGTAAACACTTAGAGATGTGCATGGAGACCATGAAGTGAACTTGTAAATAATCCAAATAGACTATTCCTAACATTTGTTTGTTTTTGTTTTTGAAAGACTATTGCTAACATTAAAGATCAGCATTATGGATTATTGACATAATGTATAGGTTGAGACACTAAATAAGCCTCATAAACTCAAAAAACTATTTACATATTTAAGTTTTGATTACATCATCTGAATCAGGTAGTTAGCGCAAGTCCAACTCTAGTATGGGAGTACTAGAGTTGGACAGTCATGCCTTCTAAAAGGTGAGGATTGAGTAGTGTCAACTTAGCACTACTCGACATTTCTCAAAACAGAAGGGACATCTTTAACTTAAAATTCACCAACATTCTTTTTATTTAGTGTCCTTGCTAATTCTACCTTGGTTTCTGTATATCATCTTACAATTATTGAGTCACTCCAACCTCTGTAGAAAATTGCAGCGTTTTTGTTATCGTGGACTTGCATCGTCAGATCTTGCATGACTTTTGAAAACTTGTCTGTGACATGACGTCACCGTGACATGACATGACATGACATCAACAGACTGTGCACATGGCACCGGCCTTTGAGCTTCAAACTATAGCATCTGTGATGCACTTATTTAAGTTATGTCACTTCTGACAGCATAAAATCGCCATAAATACATAGTATTACGTGATTTGTGACCATATGAATTTTGTCACTTGATGCTGGTCAAGATGTCAAAACAACCATTAAAAAGGCCTTGTGTCTTTGTTTACATTAAAGCAAGATCTTGGACTGTTAACTGGAGAGTTCTACTAATGGGGGTGCGTAAAATATTCCCGCACATTTAGGTGCACACCATAATAATAACCCTGCATCTAAGTTCTTAGACATGATAAATGTGTTTAAAATGTACCAAGAATGTAATATAAGCTGGAAATATAAATAGGAACATGCATTTCACATGTTTATACTTAGAATGCGCCTGTTCCAATTAGCGTCAACCTCACTGCTGTCTGACTCTACCCATGATCATTGAGTAGAGGTAGGTGCAACTGACTAGAATCAGGCAGCAATGCTAAAATACACCACTGATTAGGCCAAAGGAATGAAACATTTCTGATTGTACACATACATACATCTTCCTATTCTTCAATACATCATCAAGAAACACCGTGCTCCATTTGCTACAACAATGCCGTTTTTTTTACCAGGGGTGTGTTCTGACTGTACATATAGGTTACTTCAATATTTCATCGAGAGACACCATGCTCCGTTTGCTACAGATATGTCTTCATGTCATTATCTACAAGCAGTGCATGACTGCCAACTATACTGCACACAATCCAAGCAACACTTCTCATGTTAAGATCACCAACAATTGTTCAGAGAAAGTCTAGCTAAGAGATCAAGGTAAGTATGAATTTAAGGGGAAAGTAAAACATGCCAATTTATCGTCTTTTGTTGCATTTATCGTCTTTTGTTGCATTAAAAGCAAGAGCAGAAATAATTCCTGCGGAAATGAAATTAATATTTACAAGTTTTGTACATTTTAAGGAGAAAATGCATTCATCAACAGTGTTACTTTTGCTTCTCATGCCATCATATCTACCTGCTGAAGATTGTGAAGGAGATGATAAGAGCTTCATTTATCCCAGGACATTTTTTATATCAGCACGAAGAAACATAAGTATACCAAGAGATGTAACCAGGGAACTCTTGAAGGAAAATTTAGGACAATGTGCTGATCTTGACGAATTCTCACAGAAGGCCATAAGCCACCTGGAACAATATGGTGTTGACCTGACAGCTGTCAGACAAGACCCGTTCACACCCCATGAAGACTCAAGATATTCATATGTAGTTAGAGCAAAGCTTCCCACTGAAGAGCATGGTATTGTCACTGAAACCTTTTACAACTATGCACGATATTTGAATACGCCGGTGTATTATAGCTTTTGGGTGTTGACTCCCAAAGAAGATCTTTCAGGGCCAAGTGGAACACAGAAAGCTGGGACCACTCTTGGCTTTGCAATGAACAGGTGGGTCGGATCATTCTAGCTAAGTGGAGAAATTATGATGCTCCAACCACAGACGACTGTATAGGGGATTTGCAAAGCCACCATTTTGAATCTCGATTTGCATGGAATTATGGAACTAATGGTACTTTGTAAAATTTATAGAAAACATGCCATATTCAGCATGGATTATTGCTCAATGATCTAATATCAATATCCATGTGTTAAATCTGACCCACATATACACAGTGAACTTTCTAGTACATCTAGAATGTAGACATCGTTGTCTTAATCCTTTACTCTTTTTGATCCTTTAGGTGACTGCTTTAAGTTGAGAGCTACTCTTGTTCATAATAATTATGAATACATAGCAACATGGGAGTAAATATAGAACCTTAATATATGCACACTGAACTTTCAAGTAATCTAGAATATAGACATTGTTGTCTATACTCTTTTTGATCCTTTAGGTGACTGTTTCCCTATTGTGTTCCAGGTTCAGAACAAATGGTCGAGATTTCTGCGTTCTAGCTACTGTGAGGTATAATCCGCCAATAGAAACTACTGTGGCCCCACTTCAATTTCAAGTCTATAGTGAGCAGTGGGGTAGAGGGGCAGCAAGAGGAGTTACATCAATTGAAAATGGGATGTTTTCATCATCCTATCTAATGACCTTCCCTGAAGAGGCTCCATAAACATATCGGAAGGCAACTGGAGAAAATAAAAACATTTCTACTTATTATATTTTTGTTGTTTAAAACCGACTTTACATTATCTACAAATATTGTAGAGATTCAATATTGGTCTGGTTTCGACCAATCTCAGAAAATATTATTTTGTCAGAGAAAATTTTGATCTTTTTTTTTTTTACAACTTTATTTATACTGGGTGTGCAAAATCCCAAAATAAGGTTTTTCACGAGCCCCAGCTAAAACATTATGCAGAAAATTTACATTAATAGGTCGCAGTGGGTTATCACAGTATAACATATTATCATAAAAGCGGTGGAAGTTAGAGGTTGCACTTTGCCACTTACTCGGAGTGTTTAGTGCCCTTCAGAAGTTAATTTTAATAGTGATTGAGACTATGGTTTTGATGCATGAAGACAGTTAATCTGGTATTGTAATATGAGTGGCGGATAAATTAAAAATAGGTAAGATAACATGGAGAATTCACTGTACCACTGACTAGAGTGTTAGTGATCTTGTTATACCAGTATTGGCTGGCTGTTTACAAACCAACATGCGGTTGTAGCATATGAAGTGCAATATACATATATATACATAATACAAAAATAGGACAATTTGTCTTTTAGAGTTAAAGTACGTATAAGTCACTGTGCCACTGTCTAGAGTGTTAGTGATCTTACTGCAGTGTCAAGTGGAGGATATCACGTTCATATGTGAGTTAAGGCCTGTTAATCGCTAGATATATGAACATGTGATTATACTAGTTTGCAAGACATCGTGCCACTGGCTGTGAGTGTTGATGTCATTTATAGTTGGTGACGAATCGTTCATTGGGTCATGTGCGGGTGGAGGGTGAGGGGGTCGGTGGGAGAGGTAGAGTTAGAAGAGGGATTTGAGCCATATTTTTTGGTTTGATTTAAACGCCTCAATGGTGCCTCTGTCTAGGCGAGAGTTCATTCCATGATCTCGCACACTTGATTTGGATAGTGTTCTGGCCATGCTTTGTGTGGAAATGCGGAGTTTTGAGGATGACACCTTCATTTCCCCTAGTGGGTCTATTAGGAGTGTATAATAGGTCGGGGTTCCTGGCTCTCTTAAAGGCTAAGTCTCTTAGGTGAGTCTTTCGTCTATTTTCTAGGAGGGGAATTTTGGATTGGGTATGTAGTAGGTTGGTGGGGGTATCGTAAGGAAGGTCAAGAGCAATTTTCAGGGATTTGTTTTGAAGTCTCTGGAGTTTTTGCATTAATTGAGTACTTGAATCATGTAGGATGACATCACAGTAGTTGAAGTAGGGAAGGATTTTCATTTTGTATATTGTGAGTGCTGTGTGTGGGTCAATGTATTTTCTAATTTTATGGAGTTGGTGAGTTTTGTGAGCTATTGTTTTTATGGTGTGCAGTATGAAGCTCATCTTGTCATCAATCAAGAAACCAAGATACTTGTATGTGGGGACTAATTTCAGTTTTTCGTCATGATATGTGATTATCTTGTCTTTGGATGATTTCCTATTTTGTTTTGATTTCGAGATGAACATGATATTTGACTTAGCAGCATTAACAAGAAAAGGGTTGTTGTTGCACCAGGCATGGAGTGAGTCAATGGATTTCTGCATATTTGAGTAAAGTGCGTCTAATGTTTTGCCATGTGTATTGAGTAGAGTGTCATCAGCATATATAGGGATATTTTTGTGTTTGTGATATTGTGGGTGATGTCATTGATGAATAAAATGAACATCAGAGGTCCGATGATGGAACCTTGGGGTACCCCGGTGGTTGTGGGTGCTTTGTCTGATAGTGTGTTGTTTACTATAGAAATTTGCATCCTATCTTTAAGGTAGGACTCGCACCAATTTAAGAGAGGGCCTTTGATACCAGCATGGTTTAGTTTTGAGATTAGGAAAGAATGGTTCACTAAGTCAAATGCTTTACGGAAGTCAATAAATGAGGTAGTGTGTCTATGTTTGAGTCTAGATTCCATGAAACTTTGTCAGTAAATTTGCTTATGGCATCTACAGTCGAGCGACCAGGTCTGAAACCATATTGATGGGTATCTAGTATATCATACATTTCTAAGTACCGGTATATTCGGTCATGGACAATCCTTTCTATAATCTTACTGCGTGTGGGTAGGAGTGCAATCGGGCGATAGTTGTTTATTTTGTTTTGATTACCATTTTTGAAGAGTGGGATCAATTTAGCTAATTTCCAGTCATTAGGGAAGGTGGCCGAGCTGAAGGAGAGGTTAATACAATGCGTGAACTCTTTGCATAGGGTAAGTAGTGCTGGTTTCAGGATAGTGTTGGGAAGGTGTTCTATTGAAGAGGATTTGCTTGGCTCAATTTTTTTGATTAGTGATTGTACTTCCACTTCTGTGGTTGAGATTTCGAATAGGGAGGTTTGGGCCGGTGGGGTTTGGGGGTGCCAGTTAGGGAGTACTCCCTTTGTGAGGTCAGAGGCAATGGTTGCAAAATAGGTGTTGACGTAGTTTGGTAGTTTCTTTTGCTCAATGGGCTCATTGTTTGTATCAGTTAAATTAATGGATGTTGATTTGTTGTTAGTGTGGGAGATAGAATTGATCAGTTCCCAAAACTTCTTGGGGTCTTTGCTGTTGTGATTTAATTCGTTTGAAATGAAGTTTTTCTTGGCATTAAATAGCTGTTTTTTTGCTTGTTTATTCAGAGACTTTGCAGTTTCCCAGTCAACAGGATTTTTTTATTTTATTGCCTTATTTCTGGCTCTATTCTGGTCTCTTAGGCTGTCTATGATGATGAAGTATACCAAGATATGTACCCAGGGAACTCTTGAAGGAAAATTTAGGAAAATGTGGTGATCTTGATGAATTTGCACAGAAGGCCATAAGCCACCTGGAACAATATGGTGTTGATCTGACAGCCGTCAGACAAGATCCTTTCACGCCCCATGAAGACTCAAGATATTCATATGTAGTTAGAACAAAGCTTCCCACTGAAGAGCACAATGTTGTCACTGAAACCTTTTACAACTATGCACGATATTTGAATACGCCAATGTATTATGTCTTCTGGAGGTTGAGTGTCAAGGAAGATCTTTCAGGGCCAAGAGGAACACAGAAAGCTGGGACCACTCTTGGCTTTGCAATGAAGAGGTGGGTCGGACCATTCTAGCTAAGTGGAGAAATTATGATGCTCCAACCACAGACCTATATTAGGACACCAATTCTTTTTGGTTCTAGTTGAGAGCTGCTGGGCTTGTTCATAGATAATTGTGATGTGTTTCAGGAAAATGAGTCATAAGTCGCAAAAGGGATATTTTTCAAAGTGATTTATTTATAAGGTATCTTTGTTGAAATATTTTAATTTTTGGGGTGCTTAATGCCGCCAGTAACATTAATATGTGTACAAGATTTCAAGGCAATATATAACATATATATATGCATTCATGTTAGTTCATATAGTACACATATTATATGAATATCTTTATAGCACCCAACTTATTGCACCTCTCATATGGAATGCGCATATAATGAATGAGTATTTAATTCAAATTTGATTCAGTAGTTAAGAAAATTTTCCTAGAACTAGAAGAAAGGCTACAGCTAAATAATCATTCAGTTATGATGAAGGCATCAGCACAGGTCACAGTTAATTAAACCTCTTCCTTTATGTATACATTATGATACATTATATTTAGAATATAAATATATATTATTTTATTATATGCTTTTAATGATATAAATAGAAAACATTTTAGACTCATGAAACTCAGTAAACTTGGTAAAGACGCATTTGTTGCAATGATTATGATACGTAACTCACTAGTGTGATATGCACTGGACATAACACACTCTAACACAGCTGTTCTCTAAGCAATGCTTATGTACTAAACAAGTGGTATACCGATATTGCTGAATGAATAATGGGTGAATTATGGAATGTCAAAATGTTTGTACCCAACTGACTACAAACGCTTTATTCTTTAATCATAAAACAATAAAAGTTGGTTTGCATATATATGGTTCTACACAATTAATAAAATGAATAGGCAATCATAGGTGATTAAAAGATGAGATTGAGATTGTTAATGTACTTCGCCAATAAAATATTGAAAAAAACAATGATAATCTAGGGTTTCATATCTAGAAATTTTTGCTAGCTATTAAATGCGAAATACTAGGTCAAATTAAAGGTGGTATTGTGGTATTTAATGGGGAGTTACATTCATGATAGATATGAAATGATTCATTATATCATTAATTCATAATGGGTTAAAATATTGATGGCATTGGTAATAGGTCTTTTAAGTGGGGTCTCCACAGGCTGCAGTAAGCTCGGTGGTAAGCCTTACACTAGAAAAACTGGTAATTACATTCAAGCGAAGTTTATGTACCAACCGTAGCAGTGGAGACCTGTTCTGCGATTGCATTTGGGCTTGAATTGCGGCTGAATTGCAGCTAAAAATGTGAGTTTCATGTGCTCCGACTGTCACAGTAATTTTTCAGCATGTTGAATATTTGCTGCGATTGAAGCAGCTCTGCGATGTGATTAGGGCTCTACCGCAAGAGTTGCGTAAATTTGTAATGGAGACTGTTCTGCGCTTGAAGTGCGGTTGGTGCACACACACTATAATATCAGAGGAACATTTTAAAACATAGAATATTATCCATGTAAGGCCTTTCACACAGAGAATAGTTTTTCCCCCACTACTTTTACTAAAGATATTGATAATTTATACTTAATTTGTTTATACTTAATCGAGAGACACCGTGCTCCATTTGCTACAACAATGCCTTAATGCTGCTGTACATGTACATATATAGTTTACTTCAATACTTCATCGAGAGACACCGTGCTCCATTTGCTACAAATATGTCTTCATGTCATTATCTACAAGCAGTGCATGACTGCCAACCATACTGCTCACAATCCAAGCTACACTTCTCATGTTAAGATCGCCAACGATTGTTCAGAGAAATTCTAGCTAAGGGATCAAGGTAAGTAGGTATTTAAGGGGAAAGTAAAACATGCCAAAGCCAGAGTTAGATAATGATTTTGTGTATAACCATGTAATTGGTCATGCTGTTCTGTTTAATGATTATCAAAATCTGAATTTGTTATACCACTATCATTATCATATACATATGTAATTGCATATTACAATCAGTAATTTCAAATGTATTTATTGTCTTTTGTTGCATTAAAAGCAAGAGCAGAAATAATTCCTGCGGAAATGAAATAGGCCTAGTCCACATCTGGTTTTGGTCAGGGACGGGAGCATCTGCATGCGGGGAGGGCGTCCAGTTTACATAGGGCTACCATTGGGTTCATAGGTTTTGCTTGTGTGTTCTGCTATCAAAAATCGATTTTCTCAAGATATTGAGAGAATATTTCCAAATCGCTAGGGATATGGCAAGCGGACAACAATGGTGTAAATGTACAGAGAAGGAATTGCAAAAATATTTAAAAGAGAGGGAAATAGCCGCTTCCAAAGAGAGAAAAACATCTCTGGTTGGGTTGTGTGTAGCTGGGGGTCGACATAGAAATAATAGGACATATGCTTATTCCACCTATCAGAAATTAGACCTTTTTTCACAGATTTTAAGCTGAAATAGAGCCCCCTTTTTTCATGAAAACACTGACTTTGCGTCCTGAAAAAACACCCAGAGAACATCAGATTATTTGCTGGTCCTTACCATACTTAACCTCATCCCTCATAGCTTCATCCCTCTCCCATGTAACCATTTGTTCACCACTCACTCACCCACCACATATAGACATACCAATCATATAGCCGAATTTAAATCCATCATCATTCTCATCTTTTCATCTCATAATTATCGGATCTTGATCCCTTATTATTCTTCTTCTCATAACTTATCTTATCATCATATCTCAATAACTGCTCTTAATGGTCGACTTAATCTGTGTAAATGTAATATCTGCTTTAAAATTATGCAAAGAAATGTACTCTCTCGAACCATTTATTCAAGGGTTACTTATTTCTTTACCAACCTAAACATCGGCCAAGAGTAAATAGAAATTAAGTTCCGGGCATGAGGAAAACCGTTCTAAGGAAGGAGATTGTTTGTTGGTTTATCTTGTCAAAAAAAACAACCTAAAAGTAAACCTGACCCTACTAATAGTACTTAAAACAAATGGCTGGCCCACATGGAGAAAGAACAAAATCAGTTGCATCTTGTAATTTTGGCAACTACCAGTACTAATTTCCTGTTATAAGAGAAGTTAACAGTGAATGTCTAAGAGAACAAATGGAAGCCTATGAAATGTACTTAGCAGCACTGGAGTCAGATGGGTTTGGATGCGGAAATCTAAAGAATTCCACACATTTCATATGTTCTTCTTTCTGGTAATGGTTATCACTTGTACATTTACCCAATGCGCATCTTTTACAAGGCATGATTTGAGGAGAAAAAGGTTTAAATGAAGTAATTATTCCAAGAAATGGGTTTGTTTACTTCTCCATGCATATGTATAACACTGGATGCCGGGAGCACACTGGCCAGTGCATGCTCCCGGTAGCTGGATGCATGTGGCCGTAGCTAAGTCACAGCTCCAGAGGGGGACAGGCCTATTAATATTTACAAATTTTGTACATTTTAAGGAGAAAATGCGTTTATCAACGGTGTTGCTTGTGCTTCTCATGCCATCATATCTACTTGCTGAAGATTGTGAAGGAGATAATAAGAGCTTCATTTATCCCAGGACATTTTTTATATCATCACGAAGAAACATAAGTATACCAAGAGATGTAACCAGGGAACTCCTGAAGGAAAATTTAGGAAAATGTGCTGATCTTGATGAATTCGCACAGAAGGCCATAAGCCACCTGGAACAATATGGTGTTGATCTTACAACCGTCAGACAAGACCCTTTCACACCCCATGAAGACTCAAGATATTCATATGTAGTTAGAGCAAAGCTTCCCACTGAAGAGCACAGTATTGTCACTGAAACCTTTTACAACTATGCACGATATTTGAATACGCCTGTGTATTATGTCCTCTGGGTGTTGTCTCCCAAGGAAGATCTTTCAGGGCCAAGTGGAGCACAGAAAGCTGGGACCACTCTTGGCTTTGCAATGAACAGGTTGGTCGGACCATTCTAGCTAAGTGGAGAAATTATGATCATTCTAGCTAAGTGGAGAAATTATGACGCTCCCAGCACAGACCTGTATTAGGACACCAATTCTTTCTGATTGTAGTTGAGAGCTATGCTTATTCATAGAAATTATAAATACATAGCAATGTGGGAGTAAATATAGAACCTTAATATATGCACAGTGAACTTTGAAGTACATCTAGAATGTAGACATTATTGTCTTAATCCTTTACTCTTTTTGATCCTTTAGGTGACTGTTTTCCTATTGTGTTCCAGGTTCAGAACAAATGGTCGAGATTTCTGCGTTCAAGCTACTGTGAGGTATAATCCGCCAATAGAAACTACTGTGGCCCCACTTCAACTTCAAGTCTATAGTGAGCAGTGGGGTAGAGGGGCAGCAAGAGGAGTTACATCAGTTGAAAATGGGATGTTTTTAACATCCTATCTAATGACCTTCCCTGAAAAGGCTCCATAAACATATCAGAAGACAACTGGAGGAAATAGAAGATATAACATTTCTACTTATTATATTTTTGTTGTTTAAAACCTACGTTACATTATCTACCCATATTGTAGAGATTCAATATTGGTCTTGTTTCGACCAAAATATTATTATGTCAGAGCAAATTTTGTCTTAAAGAAATAAAGACTAGAAACTTTGCCAAAAGGCGCAAAACTTTAAAACATGTCACCCCGAAAACAGAACAAATTCGAAGATCAATTTTTAATCAAATACCATATTCCTGGAACAGGTTACCAGTGGAGGCTCGTAACACATTAGATCCTAAAGCGTTTACAGCCAAAGCCAAACAAGTTACATTTGGAAAAATAAATATTTTAGTATCAATGTCAAGTAATCAATAGACTCATTTTTGTATATTAACGAAGTTGTTTCGTCATCGCTTTTAAATTAGGAATTCCGGGCAGTGATCTTATGGTTGCTAGAGAGGTTAAGAAAAATCCCAAATATTGATATTTGATTGGGTTTTTATTTCACTAGCAGCTTCTGGGCCTGTTTTGCCCTTCTTCAGGTCTCAAGTTGCCTTGGATTTATTGACCAACCAGTGTTCAGTATCCATTCACTTCCCACGACCGCCTCCAACAACATATAGTATTAATTATAATGAGGCAACGTATGAGACACGTCGTTAATTGAACAACAAAATGCGTTTTTTTAAGAATTTTTAAGAATTGTATTTATAATTGATGACTTGGCCTGTAAATAGAATAAAAATAAATTAAAAAAAAGATGATATTACCGTTAGTTACATGCTAGTTACATATATTTTAGAAAGCACTTTACTAATATAGGAAAGACATTTGTTCAGACATACAGAGAACCTTTTCCCCTCTGAGATATTGCCTAAAAAAATTAAAGAGAATTTATATTTGCCTTCATAAACAACCAATACAAGTATTCTAGTAAACTTAATATGAAAGCGAGGGGAAATGAATATATTTGTGAATATTCTAAATATAATGGGTCAAATGTATACATAAAGGAGGAGGTTTAATGACCTGTGATCTGTGCTGCTGCCATTATTATAACTGAATGATTATTTGGCTGTAGCCTTTCTTCTAGTTCTAGGAATATTTTCTTAACTACTAAATCAAATCTGAATTAAATATTCATTTATGTAGAAATATGTAACTTTCTCCTGTGCTCTTAAGTGCCATCAGAATTCAGGTCACAGTGTCTGTCTCCTAAGCTGCCCTCAGTACAATATTCATTATTAACCTTCCCAATGTTGTCCATATGAGCAGCAATATGTCTAGTTTATGTACAAACAAAAATTAATAGAAACAATTTAACAATTGGAGGGCCAAATGACAACAATTGGTGGAATTGCTCGTATGTGCAAGAAATTTCATGAAGATATTATTAGTGGTTTTCATTTCATGACATGATTAAAAAGTAACTAAATTTGTTACAAAAATATATTAAGTCGCCATGGTAAAACTCCACATCTAGCTTTGCACAAAACATTTTTTAAATGGGCATACTCAAATTGTCTCCAAACCCTCCTTTCCAGTATTCTGCTCAAAGATGCTTGTAAATCCTCTGACAAAATAATATTTTCTGAGAGTGGTCTAAACCAGACCAATATTGAATCTCTACAACATTAGTAGATAATGTCAAGTAGGTTTTAAACAACAAAAATATAATAAGCAGAAATGTTATATCTTCTATTTTCTCCAGTTGCCTTCTGATATGTTTATGGAGCCTTTTCAGGGAAGGTCATTAGATAGGATGATGAAAAGATCCCATTTTCAACTGACATAACTCCTCTTACTGCCCCTCTACCCCACTGCTCACTATAGACTTGAAATTGAAGTGGGGCCACAGCAGTTGCTATTGGCGGATTAAACCTCACATCAGCTTGAACGCAGAAATCTCGACCATTTGTTCTGAACCTGGAACACAATAGAAAAAGAATCAACTAAAGGATCAAAAAGGGTAAAGGATTAAGACAATGATGTCTACATTCTAGATGTACTTGAAAGTTCACTGTGCATAATATATATGATGTGTTATAGGGAAATGCGCCACAAGTTGCAAAAAATGGAGTTTGAGATATCATCATATTTAAATAGATGAGATCAAGCCATTTCTAATGGTAGTAAACAATATGACATCTAACTAGTTATTCTATATGTTAAGTTTGATATATTTATTTTTGAAAAAAATAGTAATTAATATTTGTGTGTGGTTAATTACTAAGTACCTAAATATACTCCATAATATGACCTTATAAATGCATAGATATATGTAATACATTGCCTTGAAATCTTCTACACATAATAATGTTATTAGCGGCATTAAGCACCCCAAAAGTTAGAATATTTCAACAAAGATATCATATAAATAAATCACTTAGAAAAATATCCATTTTGCGACTTATCGCTCATTTTCCTGAAACACATCACAACTATCTATGAATAAGCCCAGCAGCTCTCAACTACAATCAAGAAGAATAAGTGTCCTTATACAGGTCTGTGGTTGGAGCATCATGATTTCTCCACTTAGCTAGAATAATCTGACCCACCTGTACATTGTAAGGCCAAGAATGGTCCCAGCTTTCTGTGTTTCACTTGGCCCTGAAAGATCTTCTTTGGGACTCAACCTCCAGAAGACATAATGCATTGGCGTATTTAAATATCGTGCATAGTTGTAAAAGGTTTCAGTGACAATGTTGTGTTCTTGAGTGGGAAGACTTGTTCTAACTACATATGAATATCTTGAGTCTTCATGGGGCGTGAAAGGGTCTTGTCTGATGGCTGTCAGATCAAAACCATATTGTTCCAGGTGGCTTATGGCCTTCTGTGCGAATTCATCAAGATCACCACATTTTCCTAAATTTTCCTTCAAGAGTTCCCTGTTTACATCTCTTGGTATACTTATGTTTCTTCGTGCTGATATAAAAAATCTCCTGGGATAAATGAAGCTCTTATCATCTCCTTCACAATCTTCAGCAAGTATATATGATGGCATGAGAAGCAAAAGCAACACCGTTGATGAATGCATTTTCTCCTTAAAATGTACAAAATGTGTAAATATTAATTTCAATCCAACAGGAATTTTTTCTGCTTTTGCTTTTAATGACAAAAGACGATAAAACATTTGAAATAACTGATTATAATATGCTATGTTGTGATGATATGCATTCATTATGCCACTATCATTATCATATATATATATGTAATTGCATATCACATATATTATATGATAACGATAGTGGTATAACAAATTAAGATTTCAATAATTATTAAACAGAACAGCATGACCAATTACATGGTTATGCACAAAATCATTTTCTAACTCTGGCTTTGGCATGTTTTACTTTCCCCTTTAATTCATACTTACCTTGAACCCTTAGCTAGACTTTCTCTGTCCAATCGTTGGTGATCTTAACATGAGAAGTTTAGCTTGGATTGTGCGCAGTATAGTTGGCAGTCATGCACTGCTTGTAGATAATGACATGAAGACATATCTGTAGCAAATGGAGTACGGTGTCTCTTGATGAAGTATTGAAGTAACTTATAAGTACATGTACAGCGGCATTAAGGCATTGTTGTAGCAAATGGAGCATGGTGTCTCTCGATGAAGAATAAATAAATCAAGTATAAATTATCAATATCTTTAGTAAAGGTAGTGGGGGAAAGAACTATTCTCCATGTCAAAGGCCTTACATGGATAATATTCTATGTTTTAAAACGCTTCTTTGATATTATAGTGTGTGTGAACCAACTGCACTTCAAGTGCAGAACAGTCTCCATTACTAATTTCAAACGCAACTCTTGCGGTAGAGCCCTCATCACTTCGCGGAGGTGCTTCAATCACAGCAAATATTCAACATCCTGAAAAATTACTGTGACAGTCGGAGCACATGAAACTGACATTTTTAGCTGCAATTCAGCCGCAATTCAGCCGCAATCCAACCCCAAATGCAATCACAGAACAGGTCTCCACTGCTACGGTTTGTACATGAACTGTGCTTAAATGTAATTACCCATTTTTCTAGTGCAAGGCTTTCCACAGAGCTTACCACAGCCAGTGGAGACCGCACTTAAAGGACCTATTACCAATACCATCAACATTTTAACCCATTATGAATTAATGATATAATGAATCATTTCATATCTATCATGAATGTAACTCCCCATTGAATACCACCTTTAATTTGACATAGTACTTTGCATTTAATAGCTAGCAAAAAATACTAGACACGACATTCTGGATTATTACTTTTTTTTTAATATTTTATTGGCCAAGTACATTAACAATCATAATCTCATCTTTTAATCAATTATGATTGCCTATTTATTTTATTAATTGTGTAGGACCATATATATGCAAACCAGCTTTTATTGTTTCATGATTAAAGGATAAAGCGTTTGTAGTTGGTTGGGTACCAACATTTTGACATAATTCACCCATTATTCATTCAGCAATATCGGTATACCACTTGTTTAGTACATAAGCATTGCTTAAAGAACAACTGGGTTAGAGTGTGTTATGTCCAGTGCATATCACACTAGTGCGCTGCCTATTGTAGTCATTGCCAAAAATGCATCTTTACCAAGTTTACTGAGTTTCATGACTCTACAATGTTTTCTATTTATATCATTAAAAGCATATAATAAAATAATATATATATTTATATTCTAAATATAATGTATCATAATGTATACATAAATGAAGAGGTTTAATAAGCTGTGAACTGTGCTGATGCCTTCATCATAACTGAATGATTATTTGGCTGTAGCCTCTCTTCTAGTTCTAGGAATAGTTTCTTAACTACTAAATCAAATTTGAATTAAATACTCATTCATTATATGCGCATTCCATATGAGAGGTGCAATAAGTGGGGTGCTATAAAAATTTTCATATAATACATGTACTATATGAACTGCTTTGTCACCAAGTCAGTAGGATTTAAACAACAACAATATAATAAGTTGAAATGTTATATTTTCTATTTTCTCCAGTTGCCTTCTGATATGTTTATGGAGCCTTTTCAGGGAAGGTCATTAGATAGGATGTTAAAAACATCCCATTTTCAGTTGTTGTAACTCCTCTTGCTGCTCCTCTACCCCACTGCTCACTATAGACTTGAAATTGAAGTGGGGCCACAGCAGTTGCTATTGGCGGATTTAACCTCACAATAGCTTGAACGCAGAAATCACGACCATTTGTTTTGAACCTGGAACACAATAGAAAAATAATGAACTAAAGGATCAAAAAAAGTAAAGGATTAAAACAACGATGTCTACATTCTAGATATTCTAGAAAGTTCACTGTGCACCTATATGTGATGTGATTTAGGGAAATGAGTCACAAGTCACAAAAAATGGATTTTGAGATATCATGTTTATATTATCATATAAATAGATGAGATCAAGCCGTGTCTAATGGTAGTAAACAAAATCACATCTAACTAGTTTTTCTATACTTTAAGTTTGATATATTTATTTTTGAAAAAAATAGTTATTAATATTTGTGTGTGGATAATTACTAAGTACCTAAATATACTCCATAATACGACCTTATAAATGCATAGATATATGTAATACATTGCCTTGAAATATTCTACACGTATTAATGTTATTAGCGGTGTTAAACACCCCAAAAATTAGCATATTTCAACAAAGGTATTATATAAATAAATCACTTAGAAAAATATCCATTTTGTGACTATGACTCATTTTCCTGAAACACATCACAACTATCTATGAATAAGCCCAGCAGCTCCCAACTACAATCAAGAAGAATTAGTGTCCTAATACAGGTCTGTGGTTGGAGCATCATGATTTCTCCACTTAGCTAGAATAATCTGACCCACCTGTACATTGCAAAGCCAACAATGGCCCCAGCTTTCTGTGTTCCACTTGGCCCTGAAAGATCTTCTTTCGGACTCAACCTCCAGAAGAGATAATGCGCTGGCGTATTTAAATATCGTGCATAGTTGTAAAAGGTTTCAGTGACAATGTTGTGTTCTTCAGTGGGATTATTTGTTCTAACTACATATGAATATCTTGAGTCTTCATGGGGCGTGAATGGGTCTTGTCTGACGGCTGTCAGATCAACACCATATTGTTCCAGGTGGCTTATGGCCTTCTGTGCGAATTCATCAAGATCAGCACATTTTCCTAAATTTTCCTTCAAGAGTTCCCTGGTTACATATCTTGGTATACTTATGTTTCTTCGTGCTGATATAAAAAATGTCCTGGGATAAATGAAGCTCTGTTCTCCTTCACAATCTTCAGCAAGTAGATATGATGGCATGAGAAGCAAAAGCAACACCGTTGATGAATGCATTTTCTCCTTAAAATGTACAAAATTGGTAAATATTAATTTCAATTCAGCGGGAAATTTTTCTGCTTTTGCTTTTAATGGCAAAAGACGATAAATACATTTGAAATAACTGGTTATAATACGCTATGTTATGATGATATGCATTCATTATACCACTATCATTATCATATATATATGTAATTGCATATTACATATATTATATGATAACGATAGTGGTATATCAAATTAAGATTTTGATAACCATTTAACGGAACAGCATGACCAATTACATGGTTATGCACAAAATCATTTTCTAACTGTGACTTTGGCATGTTTTACTTTCCCCATAAATTCATACTTAGCTTGATTCCTTAGCTAGACTTTCTCTGAACAATTGTTGGTGATCTTAACGTGAGAAGTGTAGCTTGGATTGTGAGCAGTATAGTTGGCAGTCATACACTGCTTGTAGATAATGACATAAAGACATATCTGTAGCAAATGGAGCATGGTGTCTCTCTATGAAGTATTGAAGTCAACTATATAAGTACATGTACAGCGGCATTAAGGCATTGTTGTAGCAAATTGAGCATGGTGTCTCTGGATAAAGTATTGAAGTAACCTATATGTACATGTACAGCAACATTAAGGCATTGATGTAGCAAATGGAGCACAGTGTCTCTTGATGAATTATACCACAATCAGGGGTTGTATATGCTGCAAATGAGTGAATAAGTGCTATCATATATTGTTGAACAGATCCATGCGTGAAAATATAAAGTTTTATAAAAAAGGCTCCGTATTGGTTGACTTTACTCTCGCTCATGATGTCACACCCATTTGTGACGTCATACACAGTCCATGCCGTCATTCATTAGCCAATCAGCTATACGCTTGTCTAGCGCTTTGGTATAAAAAAATCAATATGGCGAATCATTGGAGTGAAGCGAGGTAAATAAATAGTTTATTTATTCATTTACTTTACAATATGAGATCGTAGTATAAAAATAGGATGTAACTCGATTGGTTTCTGACTTACTGTATACGATGCTCACTCATTTTTTTCGACCAGGGATTTCACAAGACGCCACAGGCTTCGAGTGAAATCCCTGGTATCAATATACGGTATACGGTATACGGTATGCGGTAAGTCAGAAACCAACCGAGTTACATTCTATCATAGTATTGAAGTATAGGAAGATGTATGTACATGTACAGTCAGAAATGCTTCGATCCTTTAGCCTAATCAGTAGTAGTGTATTTTAGCATTGCTGCCTGATTCTAGTCAGTCCTACCCGCCTCTACTAAATAATCATGGGTAGAGTCAGGCAGCACTTAGGTTGATGCTATGTGGAGCTGGTTCATTCTAAGTATAAACATGTGAAATACATGTTCCTACTTATATTTCTGGCTTATATTACATTCTTGGTACATTTTAAACACATTTATCTAGTCTAAGAACTTAGATGCAGGGTTATTATTATCTAGTCTAAGAACTTAGATGCAGGGTTATTATTATGTGTGGGAATATTTTACGCAACCCCATTAGTAGAACTCTCCAGTTAAGAGTCCAAGATCTTGCTTTAATATAAACAAAGACACAAGGCCTTGTTAATGGTCATTTTGGCATCTTGACCAGCATCAAGTGACAATATTCATATGGTCACAAATCACATTATACTGTGTATTTATGGCCATTTTATGCTGTCAGAAGTGACATAACTTAAACAAGTGCATCACAGATGCTATAGTTTGAAGCACGAAGGCCGGTGCCATGTGCACAGTTTGTTGATGTCACATCATGTCACGGTGAACGTCACATCACAGGCGAGATTTCAAAATTCCTGCGGGGTCTGATGATGGAAGTCCACAATCACAAAAACGCCCCAATTTTTTACATTGGAGTGTTTGATGGGCTATTAATCAATAACTGTAAGATGATATGCAGAAACCAAAGTAGATACGGTAAGGAAACTACATAAAAAAATGTTGGTGAATTGCATTGCAGGTGCATTGCGGTAACTCTAGTAAGGCAGCTCCCATACTAGAGTTAGACTTTTTCTATAGGTAAAGTCGAGTATATTTGCCATTGTATTGATTCTAGCAATCATTTTGGTTAGGTTGAACTGTATTTTTGAACTTTATTTCTTTATTTTCGTCTGAAATTTGGGAGGATTATTGAAAGTGAATTGGGCATTTTCTGACGATCTCACCCTAGAGGTTATACATGATGTGTTACAAGTCTAAAAAGATTGGATTTTGAGATATTATCATATATGAAAAGATGAAATCAAGTGAATTCCAATAATGGTGAACATTAGGACATCTAAAATACGTATTTCTATATTTCAAATTTGATATTAAATATCAAAACATTTTTTTGGGGGGAAAAAGTTTGCAAAAATTTTGGGTGGAGAATTATTAGTACAGTAGCTGAATATACTCCATGGCATGAACTTCAAAACACAACGATATATTTATGACAATGTCCTGGCATTTGGTACATAGATTCATAAGTCTAGAAGCAATACACCACCGTGCCAGACCCAGAACATTCCAATAGAGAAGTGAATAAATATCTATTTTGCTATTTGTGACCCATATTCCTGTAACACATCAAATATA
The DNA here is from genome assembly GCA_942159475.1 of Sthenelais limicola. Lineage (NCBI taxonomy): Eukaryota > Metazoa > Annelida > Polychaeta > Phyllodocida > Sigalionidae > Sthenelais > Sthenelais limicola. Next base: position 9,892,427 of record OW804095.1, on the reverse strand, counting down.
TTTGAAAACTATCAAAACTATTTTTTTTTAACCATACCGATACACCATACGATTGTTTTGTTGGATTAATCACTCTGGAATTTATAATGTAAAAATCTCCATAAAAATAGAATAAAAATTATTATTTACGAAACTAATTGCTGCATCTATTATTGCTAACTTAGCATGATGACGTCACTATGAGTAACATGAGTGTGCTCTAATTTGCACCTCAGGGGTAGTGCCTATATCTAGTGTTGATGATTTTCCAGTCTAATTTAGCAGAATTTACTGAATGTGTTGATCTGTCAATTGTACATTTTCTGAATATTTTAATACCTGATATTGATGTTGATTCGCATGGGACTTACATAGGAGTTTACTTCTGCTAAAATATGATATTAAAAATAATGTATACGAAGTCTACAGGAAACTAAATTCATAACATTTCACATTTTTTCTCATAAGAGTGTGGATGAATGTATGTGTATGTATTATTTTTATTTCCGTTATTACATATACAATTTCATCGGAAAAAGGAATAAAGCCATATAAATTCTTACAGACAAAACTATCTGGACATTCCAGGTCTTCCAAGTCTTCCTATAAATATGAATATATATGTGTAATAGATATATCGATCAGATTTTCGGAAAATGTACAATTCAACTTCGGCAATCTTCTCAAATAACAAAAATTAAATATTTAAATATTCAAGGCCACCCGGGATGCTCAGCAGTTGTTGAAGGGTTCCACCCGATTCATTGTCAGATTAAATTCGAGAAATAAAAATTCTTATTCCTATATATACATTTCAGTTATGAAGTAAAAGAAAACAGTGCAACCTAGACAAACAGTTTGTTAAAATTTGATTTGATTTGATTTGAAAATCTTTTATTCATCGACTAGGGTACATGGGTCAGATTTTTAGAAAATGTACAATTCATCTTCGCCAATCTTCTCGAGTGATGCAAATTTCAGACAAAAATAAAGTTCAAAATGCTAAATACACTCAAATTTACCTAGTATTGATCAACAACCTTATTGAGCAGACTACACTAAATGTGTGCAGCTGATAATCTGACCCCCATATGAAAAACCCCACCAAGACCCCTCTTAAAGGTGGGAAGTCTTGAACATCGCAGACAGAAAAAAAGCTTGTTTTGGGGCCAGTGACTTTGTCTGTCAGCAATATGGAGTTACTGATTACTTTAGCCTGGCTGCATAAATCCGCTTTACAAGTGACAGCCGTAATGCAATGATGTGTGCAGCCTGTATGCCTCTGTGCATCCCCACCAGCCAGGCAACAGGTTATTACTGCTACTGCTGCTATAGGTCATGCCTGCATAGTGTGACCAGAATAACATTACATGATTTGAAATATGATCAGGGTGTATTGAGTTCTCTCAATGATCTCACATGCATGTTCACATAATTATAGGTCACATCAGCATGTTCTGAGCAGAATGTTTGATTTTCGTTTGTTTCAGTTATTTATTCAGGCATTTTTACATTTTACATCGGTTTTATGAATATTCAATTGTGAGATAATGATTCCAGTGTTGGATAAGGAGATCTGAAGCTTGTAACTATCTTTATTCATTCCATAATCAATCATGAGATGATAAACTGAAAAGATCCGAACGGCATATTCTGACCATGAATATGTCATACAAATGTAGGGTCTTGAGATTTAAAGGAACCTGTATCACGTAATTGACTATTATGTGAAATGATTACAGTAGAATATGTCTATCCAAGAAATGTACATAGTGAGAAAGGTAAGCAAGGCCACCGTCTCTGGCTATTCACCACTAAAACCAATAAATCTAATGTGCCATGCTCCCAGTGAACACTGTTGCAGTTTTTTCTTTAATAAATTGCGCGAAAATCGGCCGCGATTTTTGCGCGCCAGAACAGCGTCAGATGTTACTCCATGGAGCGCGAAATTGCACCGCGCGTGACGCGGTGCAGTGACGCGCGTTATGCGCGGTCATTATTGCAGGTTATTTCGCGGTGGTAGGGTCCTGTTCAAGGGGGGGACGGGGATGGTGTTACTATGGTTCATAATTTTTGGGGGGCGGCGGGGTCAAAACGGAAAATATTGGTTTTAATTAGGTTCCACTATATCCGATATTAAATTGCAATGAATGCTTAATGAAAAAAAAATTATTATTAGCAGAATTAAAGCAAGAAAAGACAAGACAGTGGTAACATTATTCAGTCCATTCATTTATTATTCTTTTCAAACTCCCATCACATACATGGTATATATAATATCACATAACACTGCCATTGACATTTTTGGAGACGATATATAGACAGGCTCATTTTATTATACTTTCTGCATAGCGAAACGCCAAGATTTAGATGAAATTAACAGTAGCATTGGAATTAATTTTAGATCTATTTTTGATAGGATTACAGCCAATTCGAACAACCTGCAAACACATTTACATACTATACATCTAGGGGTATCTCAGGTTTTAATAGAATAATAATAACAATGGCAAGAGTTCTAAGTCGTTCATATGCATTAATAGAAAACTTCATTTTTTTAATGAAAATTAGCAGATAAAGTTTACATGTGAACCATGATATCTGTCTTTCGGCTTGCTGGAAGACCTCTATGGAGAAGCATGAAATAACAGTTATAAAAGAAATGCAGCTTTAATTGTGTCGCAACCAGTTCATCAGATAATATACATCATGCTCAGATCATGGATCATATATAGTAGAATGTCTTAAGTTTTTGACCGATGTTAACTGAGAGTGTAACTTTAAATGGGATCAAGTTATTGTACCAATCATGTGTGAGGGTTCTGAGAGATATATCGCAGGTTGATTATTGTAATGTGGTACTTTTGGCACTGTCAACATATTGACAGGCAATCTATGCACACTGTCAGCTATATACAACATCAAATATTATTGGGTAATCATTGCATTTCCGAGGAATAATTATGCACAGTACAGTACGATACAATCAAATACTAGAAATCATTTACATGTAGTATTTAAAAGGGCAGTCAGATATTCCCTAGAGATACAAAAATCAATAATAAAACCGTAATGAAATACATTATTACTTGATACATCAATTTTAACATTGCGTTTCTCTGTAAACCCTATACTAGGGTGTCCAGAATGACCAGAATAGATTTTTAAATCCTTATTTGTAATACATATGCGATCGTAATAAAATACATAATTACTGAATATATTAATCACAACCTAGCGTTTCTCTGGTACCCATATACTAGGGTGTCAGAATTGACCTATATCTGTAAAACTAATTCATACACACATATATATATAAATTTATATCTGTATATTAAATCAGTAGGGGGATCCTTATTCTAGACTCAGCCATCACGAGCTTGAATGATTGATTGTACATCTTTTCGAAATTCTTTCTTTACTTCCATGTTTTTTAAATTTTGATTTAAACCATTAACATAGTAAAACATAGTAGAAATAGCACTCAACCAAAGCTCAATGACTGGAATACAAGAGAATTCATCTAACCAATATAATAGTTCATACAGAGCGCATTACAGTGATCATCATTATTACTGTTATACAGCAAAATACAATAGTAAAAATCCAACAAGTATTTTAATTATTTTGAATTAATACACCGCCTTTCGGATTGCCTTTAATCTCACCACACATACTTTGTATTGTAGATATATTTAGTTCAATACCTACCCTGTCAATGTTTAAAAGGTCATTACTAAATGCCTTAATTGAAAGGAGTTATGTGGATTTTCGTATGGCTCATTTATGAATAAATTTGCACTGACTACAATACTTTTTTAATTATTTTGAATTAATACACCCCCTTTCGAATTGCCCTTAATCTCACCAGACATACTTCATATTGTGGATATATTTAGTTCAATACCTTCCCTGTCAATGTTCAAAAGTTCATTAGTAAATGTCTGAATCGAACGGAATTATGTGGATTTTTGTCCTTGGTCTCAAACATAAATCTCCATAGAGAACATTTTCGATCGAAATGCAATCTTAAAATCTCTAAAAAAAAACTAAACTAAAAGGAAATTCATGCAATAATTCATTTATTTATGACCTTGGTACATTTCAGGGAAGCCATTTTGAAAGATATATGACCCCCCTTTGCTTGTAAAGAAAAAATCTTTCACCAAAATTCCGGATAAATCCTACATGTCGTGCCCATAGAGTTAATATAGGAATTCTCTATGCTGCCATAAAAACGCTAAATATGGAATATTTTAGAAATCGTTTTGTCCATATGGTAGGAAAAGTCCCCTAGACTACATAACCAGTGAAAGAATTTCGGTAAAGTCTGAGAGATATATGTAAAAGGCTTTGACATCAGATCTCCATAGAGAAATATTTTCGACCAAATTTCAATTTTAAATCACTTAAATCTAATTAAAATCAAAATATGAAATAATATCTCTGAATGATCTAGTTAAATACAACCTTTGTCCAACCTAAGCAAGCCATTTTGAAAGTTACATGACCCCCGTTTGGCTGTAAAACCGTAAAACTTTTCATTGAAAATTGTGAAAATTCCAAATTCTATCCGCTATAAGAATTGCATTGGCATAATTAGGACGGGTCTAAAATCACTAAATATTGGAATAATTTTAAAATCATTTTGTCTTTACGACGTAATTACATCCCTAGATGAAATATCCAGTGAAAGAAATTTTGAAATCTCCAAAGTTTATGAGTTTTTATCGATATCCATTCTTGATGAGTTTCGCCACGTCAGCCATCTTGGAAATGTCAGACCATGTCACCCATACAACTCTATATAAGAACAAAATGGTGCGGAGTTTTGATAAAAATGACAATTTTGAATCGGTAGAAGCCTAAATTACCTTCAAAACATAACCCAGGGTAATATTATTAGCCTCGCCATAGTTTATTTCAAGCGAAAACGACCAGTTTCACCGAAGAAAATCATAAGTTTAAAGATAGTGAAGCAAATCTTAATGATCTGCCTTAAACCTTAATGATTATGTTAATGCACCTTAATGACAGGTCATGTGACCCTTCTACGTTTTAGTTTTAAATGCCTTATTCCTCAGAATCTAGACATTTTCTAACCAAATGGTCACCACTAGACCTCCTTTTTGAAAAAACTCTAAATAATTACAGATTTTGGAAGGATTTGAAATCTTAATTTGGCTTCGAGCTGACATGCTCCAATTTTACCAGTTCTAGGCTAACAATTTAGGTATGAATAGTCCACACATGCAGCCAATAGTCAGTACACCACAGAAGCTCCTGTTGGACAGAGCTACGCCCGTTTTCCCATTGATCTGGTGATCATTGGGCCTTTAACCCAGGCTTCAACCCTTACACCTGGAGATTAGCTGGAAGATTTTCAACAACTTTCTCAGAGTTTTGACACTGGACTTCACGTCCATTTCATGGACTTCACTTGTTCAGTGGACTTCACTGATGGGTTTACATCGCCACTCTACCATCCAGAAGAATGAGTTGCAGGCAAGAGGCCAATCAACACATACCAATATACCTGTACTTAGCTTCCCCTGCCACCATGGCAAACTTTTATATACATCCAATCACCTTGACAAATAATTCGCAAGAGACTGGTACATATCTTTCTAACATTTCTCTGAGATGTAACTCAGCTAACCTGCTGTCGTCCCACAAGTAAGATTGTTATTCAGCTGACTGGACTTGGAACCATTTTGGGATTTAGCAGATGAACATCTTAATAATATCGAGCTGTGAAGCATAGGAAATTCACGTAATCCCTGGGGAATGAGGCAACATTTGCATGACACTTGTCTCCCTCTTGCAGCTTGCCTTTGTTCCCTCCTTTCGTTGATGGCAAAACCCCTTAAAGAAGAAAGAAAAAAGAACGATATCATACATGAATAATATCAAACATTAAGTGCAAAATATAGGGTCATCTTTATTAGTGTGAATCCAGGAAGTAGTATCCTGCTGTTTTGATAATAAATAATAGCATTGTTCCTGTGACCCAACAAACATAAAAATTACTGACTTTGAATCAAAATTATCAATTTAAATGACTGATTATCTCTACATTTTATACTAATTATGAATATAATAAAATAAATGAGATACCTTAGTCATTAGATATACTAATGATATGTTAGTGTATATTGCAGTATATCTCTTGCTTCAAGGTGTGCGGGGAGGGGGGAACAAATGTACAAAGAGAGAGAGAGATATATTACTGTAATGGGGAAGAGGGGTTTGTCAGTTATAGGCATCTACTAGGCCGCATACAAAATAATACATGTTGGGAATGGGGTCGTGGTAGCCCACAAATTCTGGGGGTGGCACTCTGAGTGCCCCTGCCAATAGTAGCACACTGGGAATGTTGTTTACATAGGTTACCAATAAGCTTTGTTTATGCGTCCAGTTTTGTTTTTTTGAAATAAATTAATTCAATACCTTTGTTTAGCCTAACAAAAAGGAAATAATTATGGTGCACAATACGATACCATATAATATAATACAACCATATCAAATGTGTTGATAAGGGTGGGAAAACAACCAATCTCACTCACTCCTATATATGGGCACTTTTCATGAAACGTCGACAGAGTTCCCAGACCAGTAATTTATGATAATGAGATATTTTGAAACAGAATAGCTTGGTATCCAACTGGCTCCTATTTCATTCAACGCTAGATGCATATAGGCACTGAATGTAGGCAAAAACAGAGAATTTATTTGGCTCGATAGGGAAGGAGGTCTGGATTTTTAGGGGAATTTTCCAATGATTAATAGTATAGGAAACTGTTGCATACATTTCTGCACACTGGTGCCAAAAACAATGGAGACCTGAACAGGAATTTGTGTTCTTTGTAATGAAATGAAAATAAAAGAAATACCATGATTTGTAGACACAACAAACGACTGAATGAATGAATGATGTAAATTCTATGGGGTCGATTCCAGAAATGTAATTGCAATTCTAATGTTTTTTTACGTTTTTTTGTGTATGTCATATCTTTGTCAATTCTGATCGTATAAACCTACAAATGCTATGTATGTATTCGTAAGGACATGCTCTTAAGTTCTAGATACATCATAAGATTATATGAATAATATTTCTTCTGATTTTCTTAATTGTTGCCAGTACCTTATTGTGATTTATACTTGCCAAGGCTATAATAATCCAACTTTCAGAGAAATAATATCATTGTGCAGTCAGTGTATATGTATGCTTATATCTTGGTGACTATTTGAGATTTTTACAATATTCCAAGAACATTATATATCCGGCATCGCTATCTGACTGCCCTAAAGTTGTATGGTTATATAACAATCCTATCTATGACAAGAAATAGGACACTTAGGCTTTGGTATTACACATAAATAGAACCATTGTCAACGTTTCATAAGAAATGCCCATTATGTACAGTGGAACCCCGCTAATAGGACCACCCTTGGGACTGAATGATATTTGGTTGCATAGAGGGGCTCTATAGGGTTAGGTGGTGGAAGTGGGGACAGAGGAGAGCAGATATTGAAGGATTATTTAAAGTGGACGTAATAAAACTTTTCTAAATTAATAATGACCTGTTAATAATGATCATGTTCTTGTGAATATTATTTACTTATTTATTTATTTTGCTTTATATGATGTAATATGGATTTTGACGTGTTATCATATTTGACAAGAGATCAAGTTGATTCCAATGATGGTTATAATTACAAAATCTAATAAGAGCTTAGAATTATATTTTTGTATGCATGAAAAAAGGTTTGTAATATTTCTTAATGGCCAATGGGGTGTCGTCGTGTGGCTTGTCACACCTTCACACTAACTGTGTGAACACACTCCTATATTTTCTGTTGATGTGGATTGATGTGGATTCATTTCTATTGACATCACAGGCTCACCTCAGGCTGGGTGGGACAAAACTGGTCTTAATTCAGCAGGTATTTGTCTGTTTGGGACATTTGGGAATTTATTAGATTAGAATATTATAAGTTATAAACATCATATCCACTTCGAAAATTGATTATTTCTCATCACATTCACTTTGAATTTTGATATCTACCTTGTTCCAAATTGGTTCGAGATTTGTATTTCCACCTTATTTCCTTTACTGTCCTTCTAATATATAGATTCTGAGTATTGGATTAAAATCATGTGTCGTCCCCCTACCTAATAACCCACTCACTGCCCTACTGTTCTTGCTCCATGTAAACTAACTATGTACACAGTAATACACCCACCCCTCCCTTATTTCGGCGCACATTACATGGTTCCCACACCCCAGAGCACATTGAATTTAATGACTTTTAATGACTTATTTACATGGTTTTTAATGACTCTTTAAATGTCTAGGTGAGAACCGATAAAGAATTAAGGGTCAGGTCATAAGAAATTCAGAATATATTTACAAATGCCCTTCACTGCACATTTAGTAGGCTTAGGGCAGGGGGGAACGACAATAGTCAATTTTCCAAAGAATCTGATTCAGACAATAATCTGAGAACTTGCAACTCTGTTTTAATTCCCTAAGCTTAATTACATTTAATGATCATTAAAAAGTAAAATCTGAATTTAATGACTTTTAATGACACTTTGTAATGATGACAAAGTGTATTGCAAAGTGTGCTGCAGAGAGGTGTTAATTGCCCATTCTTGTTGAAAGGTATCAAGCTAAAGTCTGTCTATATTCAATAATAGATTGTCAATAGAATGTTTTGTTATTTCTAGACAGATTTTTTTCAAGAAAATGTGTTTAGATAGCATGCACTTAACTACTCTAGTTTTCCGAGTTCCATGTGGGATGAGTGAGTGAAAGGCTTATATTTTAGCATTTCTGTTTAATATGTATTTTCCAGTAAAATATGCATAATAGACAACAATACCCCAAAGGGTTTTCTATTTGTGTCTGGAAAACGATTATAGAAATATGACAAGGTGTACTCACATGGTTGATATGGGTCTTATGGGTTTCTTGTTGCCCTTGTCCAATGCTTAGATTGTCCCAGCCCTCTTCACATACACTGTAATGCCCGAAGCCCGAAGTTGTTCCCTGTAATATAAATAATCACTGTGTTAATGCATCAAAATAAGACAAAGAAAAGATATTTTTATTACTTGGTAGCCGTGACAAGACAAGTGTGCCAATTTTGATTGATTAATAACTACACCAGCATTGAGTTTGGGTGTAAAACTAACTCACTGTTCTGCAAATAATTTTTATAGTAATCACTTTATTAACGCTATGATTATCATAGATTTGTGTAAATCCCTATTAAAGACATCTTGTAGATATATTTGTGGAGCCCTTAAGTCAACATTTACTGTGTATACATCAGAACTTGCCAGGTGTGTTACTGTTCGATATCATGGTGTCTAAACCACCATATAAACAAAAATTTCTTATTGTACTCAAATCAGAACTGAGAAAAGTACAAACTACAAAGTTCCTCCCTAGACCCCATAAAACAGGCCCCTGTAAGACGAATAATTATATACGTTTCTTCTTGTGTCTGGGGAAGTTCTAAAGTTTTTGTCATGTCTGCACATGCTGTTATAAAAAGCAACTATCTGCTCCTTACAAAGGACAAACAACTTACAGTCAGTCTCCTGCTGTTTGGTGTCCTGGGATTTCTTGCCTGCATCTTGTAGAGGTTATGCAAGCTTTCTCCCACCTCTTTATACCAGTCATAGAGTTTTCTCAGCATTTGGTGCTGGTCAGGCAACCTCAGCTGCAAAAAGAGTTGCCCATCGCATGACATAACTTCATAATTGGCAGACCTGAAATGATGGGTTTAGAAAGCTCATTAAAATGAAGTAGTCCAGTCAACACTTGAGAACAATCAGACTTATTATTCAATGAATTATACGGTAGACAAATGTATATTTTCAGGCTTGTTTAAAAAATTAATTTAAATATTACTGGAGATGTTTGCAATTTGACTATCATTTACAGCAACTACTTTGGATATAAATAACCTCATATTTACAGGCTTTACTTATCAATACCTTATAATTTGTATTCTATTCAGAACAGCAGATTTCTGGTGTTTTACAACCTGCTCTGTGCACTGTTCACAAACAGTATAGGATATTTGTAATAAGTACGGTATACAATTACATTGTATCACCAGTAGTGAATAACCTCAAGGGGAGGGGCAGGGTATTAAGGGGGAGGGACGGGAGAGGGAGAGGGAGAGGTTAGTTAGTAAAGCTTTCGAAAATGTTTGAAACATAATTGATGAGACTAATTGAATTCATTGTAGAATGCATGTTAGCAGATCATTGAATAAAATATTGAATCGAATGTAATCATGTAAGTTTACATCTTATAAGGAGGAGGAGTCACAGAGAAAGAGGAGAGAAAATAGAGAGAGTGGGAAAGAGATATGAGAGAGAAAGAACGAGGGGGAGGTGAGAGGTGTAGGAGTAGGCAGACGGGGAAGGCGGCAGGGGGGAGGAGAGAGGGAGAGGGAAAGAAGGAAAGAAAGTGAAATGAGACAAAAAAAACGCCATGGAAGTCATTTGCCCTTAATGCCCCTTTTTTCGATCTTATTTCGATCTTTTAATTTGCCCTGTGTTGGTACTCGTAACTGTGGATGAGTGCACCAGCATTGGTACTCGTCCACAGCAAAATAAACTCGTTATTTACGAATACAAAGCCCTTATGATGATCCCTGCTGGTACCGATTTTAGAGCTAATTTTGACTCCCGTTTCATTTCAATTTTATGCGTGACATTTTGAAGCTTTACTTTACTTTACCCAAAATGGGTGAGACTTGAGAGCCCTGCTACATTACAGGAATTATACCATACGTTTGGATGCAAACATGTCCTGGGAGATTTGCATATCAAATGATAGGCCTCGCTGGGAGTGCGAGGTGATTACAGTGGCAGTTGCCAACTCGTCATTGACCTAGACTCGGCCTATACCGGTACTGTTATTATCGCCCACCCACAAACCCTTACGGTAGATTTGTAATGAATATATATGCTAGTTATGAGAAGGAATACTTACACACATTCTTTTGGGTCCTCTGATTAATATGACGGTGAACTGTGAAGTCAGAAAAATGGCAGATATGGCGAAGTACAGGATTTTGTTCATGTGTTGGAGACGATTTGGTAGCCTACAAAACAACATGGCTGCCGGCACTAGCCGCTGCAGAAGGTGCCATCAGCAATCGGCCACCAGAGGTCGGTGCATTGCAGCTCAGCGAAGTACGTCGTAGTCTAGGCCTACAGATAGGCCCTACCATGTTGATTATAATTCTATGGCCCTACCATATTTCCTTGAATGAGCGCCGGGGTAGATGAAATGTGAAAATGTTCTACATTCATGACCATAAAGTGGACAACAACCTAAAAATACCCACCACTGTCCACACACATGGAAACAGTCTGAAGCTATTTTTAAATATCATGTCATGATACCAGGAAAAGTTCCTTTAGCCTGAGCAAAGCTGAGCATTGGAACACACTACGGGACGAGGCATAGTTCAAATAAAATTAAATCAGGGTAGGCCTACTTTATGAGCACAATTAAGTTTCCCCATGAGTTTCGTTTTCTTTTGTTTTTCTTCTTCTGATAAGTCTTATCATTAAAATGATACACACCCACCATCTGTAGGCCTAATTCCCCTTTGATTTGTAGGCATATTGTAGGCTAGTCATTTCCCAACTATTAAATATTAGGCCTACCGATTTATAACTGTGCCAAATGCAGGCAGCTGGAAGACTGCCATATGGCATAGCGGCAATGCTGCACCTTATTTTCCTGCTTAGATCTAAATGATAATAAAAACAATTATAAAAATATAAAAACATGATATCATATATGAGTTGACCCCCCTCCCCCCATTGTCATAGCCTACCTTGTCATAAAACCTCTCCCCCCCCCTAGGGCATGACATCATTTGTGGATGGCCCCTAATCAGATCAACAAACGAATATTCATTGCTCAAAAGTGTGCGAGATTGCTACCATTTTTCTGTGGGAGAATTTGTCTCCTTGGCGGGTAGGCTGGAGGAATTACGCAAATTTTATGCGGGAACCTCCCACAGGATGCGGGAGGCAAGAACTGTTATAACTTTGATGTACACCTACATAGGCCTAAAATAATGTTAGACCATCCAAGTTTATTGGTATCTCAGAACAGGCACTTGAACTGCTCTATGTAATAATGTAGGGCCTACTTTATTACGACATTATTATTTTTATTCTTACATTGCATATATTGAATGATTCACTCATGCAAACGTTACATGTAAAATTTGTAGTATGACTCATACAGTATAGTATGAACGTCATAGACATAGGCCTAACTCCTGCCATATTGTTTGTTTATTGTGTATTACTAAAATACCTCTACATTGACCTAGACTCGGCCTATACGTATAGTCGTGCTATACTGCTCGATTGGGTAATTAATTAATTAATTAATAATTTTTACCCATTTTCTTAGTCACATTAACCCTAAGTCATTTAGTCATTTAGCCTATTTCATACTAATTATTCCAAATTTGTGGTAACAGCCGGAAGAAATGGTACCTTGTTGTATCTTAATGGTATGTCGACCAATTTGTCTGTTTAATTATTACTCGACTGTATTCCCTTGGTACTCTTAGAAGATGACAAATAAAAAACAACTTATCTTATCTTTATTATTACTACTGTTTCCCCCTGGTTTTCCTGTTCCTCTGCCCCTGCGCTCATTCAAGGCACTGTGCTTATTCAAAGAAATACGGTAGTCTTGCTGCCTGCCTAAAAGACGTCCCGGAAGACGTCAATTATGTGACGCAATTAATTTAATGCAGCCGGTGCCACTATTAGTATTGGACTTTGTATTGAAGGTCCCTGTCTTTTTTTTGGTGTGGGGAGCAGAGGCTCCATATCTCCCGCTATTTGGGGGTTTGTAACTAATTCTCCCCTTCTCCCAACACGGGAGGGAAAACTCCCGATATGTAATTGAAGTTCTCACATATTTAAGGCCCTTTATATAGCTAAAAATTAGTAACATGTAATGTATTTATAGCCTATGGCTACGAAATGTAGCTTACCATGTAGGCCTACTGCACACTGGATACACTTGATACTGTTTTCTTTTATTTCAAAGATGGGGGAGGTGTAGATCTCAACAGAAAAAATCCTTTTCAGGTTTTTTTATTATAGACAAACACACACTCTCTCTCTCTTCCCTATAGGCCTATTTTAACCAGTAATTATTCATTATTGTTTGGTTTGTTTAAACAACATAAAAAAATTAAATTGATAACTCCCTGTAACCCAATCACTTTAGTGGGCATTGCAATCAATCTTATAGGGCTATTATAATATATGTACATGTGACTATAGTCTACCGATGCTGATGTGCGCCCGGCGCACTAAAACAGCGCTGATTTGGTGTGCGTTTTGTCTCCCTGTTGTTTGCTTGTTATATCGCAGAGCGATGCTAAATATAGCGGACGCACGTGTCCCGAGCGGGAAGCAAAGCAAGGTGTGATAGCGCAGGGAGAGCGAATGTCGCGGTCCGAGTGGTAATACGCACTGAATTCGCTGTTTTGGTGTAACATATCGCAGTATGTGCGTGCATTGGGCTATTCCTTGTTACAAGTATAGTCACTGTCTAGAACGAACTATAACCACCTCTGACAGAGACTAACAGCATTACTAACAAATCTCTTTTAGGTTTATAAACCCACCTATTTCTGTATTTTGAGTTTTGATTTTTTTTAGAAGGTTTCTACCCACATTTACTAGTTAAGTCACTAGATATACTCTATAGAATGACCTTAGAAATGCATTGATATATCTAATACCCATCTGGAAATTTGGTACATGTATTCATGAAATTTGGTACATGTATTCATGATAGCAGCTCCAAGAACTCAAAAAGTGAAAACATTTAAAGCAAGGGCTCTTGTTAATAAATTACTTTGGATAATATCAGTTTTTGTGATTTATTTTTCTGAAACACATAATATATTTGATATAGCATCGACTTGTGCTACCTACGCACTTTCCTAGGATCATTAACAACTAATCTCCGGTAAGGTTTTTATTCAAAAGTCTGTGGATGCATTAACACTTATGACATTATATACAGAAATTTAGATTGTAAATACGTTTTGTTCACTATATTCATATCAGGGTGGATGACCCACTATACTATAACTATATACATTTTGCTCTAAAAGAAGACACTATTTGATATAGCATCAGGTCATGGTACCTAGGTTTTCTCCCTCAGGAGCTATGCTTTAGGTGGGAGAGCTATAGTGACAAGAAACATGGACTGTGTAATTCCTGCACTGGTGGCAGTGTGTGGAATAGAAGACGTAAGAATAAGGCCTAATGTAATGTCTGATTATACCAGCTCTCCCTACCTGCCCAAATAACCTACACTGTAAGAACTAGATGTAAGAATGAGGCCTAATGTAATGTCTGATTATACCAGCTCTCCCTACCTGCCCAAATAACCTACACTGTAAGAACTAAACGTAAGAATGAGGCCTAATGTAATGTCTGATTATACCGGCCCTCCCTACCTGCCCCGACAACCTACACTGTGAGAACTAAACGTAAGAATGAGGCCTAATGTAATGTCTGATTATACCAGCCCTCCCTACCTGCCCCAATAACCTACACTGTAAGAACTAGATGTAAGAATAAGGCCTAATGTAATGTCTGATTACACTTGCCCTCCCTGTAAAGTATTCATACTTTAAGGGTGTGGATCCCACAGTCGTAAGAAGTTGAAAGTGTATTCCCACTTTAAGGGTGTGCGAGGACGTGGATCCCACAGTCAATAAGAAATTAAAAATCTAATTACAAATGATTTATTAATTTTAATTGTTAACACTGTCCAGGGGCGGAGGAGCCTCTATGGATGAGCGAGTTAATAATAATTCACCACTTTGTTATGCGCGATGAGATGAATGGTCAACCATTACTCTTGTAGAATGAAGAGCTACGCAGTGGTCCCCAACAGTGGGAATGTATTAACTCCCATTATGAAGCAACAATTTATGAACTTGTTTTGATTGGAAAACACTTTTGATTAATGCATGCATGTGAATTTCTCAGATATTTTCTCTTTGAGAGTTATGGTCAATGTCAAGTGTTGTATTTTAGTTACTAAATTTATACCCGGATCGTGGGAGTGACCACCAGATATTGGAATCGGAAATTAAGATCGTGTCGGAATGTAGATGCCTACGTGCTGGATCACACAAGATATCACATAATTGCTCATGCGCACAACTGTGTTTCTTTGAAATGAATGTTTGAATTTTGCTTTAAAATAAAGCCCTGCCTTTTGATACGGCAGCTATGCTCATGTACTTCATCTGACATGTGTTGAGTTCATCTTTATATCGGGAGGATCGACCGGCAGTCTAGTGCCAGCTCAATTAGCAACTGGGCCGGGGTAATGGCGACTACACGGGGAGATCGTCCGCGGAGCATCAGGGAGTTTAAGTTAATCTGCCAAACAACTAACCGGTTGCCACACCCTACCTGCCCCAATAACCTACACTATGAGAACTAGATGTAAGAATAAGGCCTTATGTAATGTCTGATTATACCAGCCCTCCCTACCTGCCCCAATAACCTACACTGTAAGAACTAGATGTAAGAATAAGGCCTAATGTAATGTCTGATTATACCAGCCCTCCCTACCTGCCCAAATAACCTACACTGTAAGAACTAGATGTAAGAATAAGGCCTAATGTAATGTCTGATTATACCAGCCCTCCCTACCTGCCCCAATAACCTACACTGTAAGAACTAGATGTAAGAATAAGGCCTAATGTAATGTCTGATTATACAACACCAGCCCTCCCTACCTACACTGTAAGAACTAGATGTAAAGTACTTCCGCACATTTAGAGTCTGCATGAAAAAAATCACACCATAATAATAATCCTGCTTCTAAGTTCTTAGACTTGATAAATGTGTTTAAAATGTACCAAGAATGTAATATAAGCCAGAAATATAAGTAGGAACATGTATTTCACATGTTTATACTTAGAATGCACCAGCTCCATGTGACGTCAACCTCTGTGCTGCCTGACTCTACCCATGATCATTTAGTAGAGGCGGTTGGGACTGACTAGAATCAGGCAGCAATGCTAAAATACGAAAGGCCGAAGGAATGAAACATTTCTGACTGTACATGTACATACATCTTCCTAAACTTTAATACATCATTGAGGGACACAGCGCTCCATTTGCCATATAGGCTACTTCAATACTTCATCGACAGACACCATGCTCTGTTTGCTACAGATATGTTTTAATGTCATTATCTGCAAGCAGTTCATGACTGCCAACCATACTGTGCACAATCCAAGCTAAACTTCTCATGTTAAGATCGCCAACGATTGTTCAGAGAAAGTCTAGCTAAGGGATTAAGGTAAGTTTGAATTTATGGGGAAAGTACAACATGCAAAAGCCAGAGTTAGATAGTGATTTTGTGTATAACCATGTAATTGGTTAGGCTGTTCTGTTTATAATGATTATCAAAATCTGAATTTTGTATGCCGCTATCATTATCATAATATAGCATATGATCATACATAGCATATTATAATCAGTAATTTTAAATGTATTCGTCATCTGTTGTTGCATTAAAAGTAAGAGCAGAAAAATTTCCTGCTGAAATGAAATTAATATTTACTAATTTTGTACATTTCAAGGGGAAAATGCATTCATCAACAGTGTTGCTTTTGCTTCTCATGCCATTATATCTACTTGCTGAAGATTGTGAAGGAGATGATAAGAGCTTCATTTATCCCAGGACATTTTTTATAATATCACGGAGGAACATAAGTATACCAAGATATGTAACCAGGGAACTCTTGAAGGAAAATTTAGGAAAATGTGCTGATCTTGATGAATTGGCACAGAAGGCCATAAGCCACCTGGAACAATATGGTGTTGATCTAACAACCGTTAGACAAGACCCATTCACGCCCCATGAAGACTCAAGATATTCATATGTAGTTAGCGCAAAACTTCCCACTTCAGAGCACAGTATTGTCACTGAAACCTTTTACAACTATGCACGATATTTGAATACGCCGGTGTATTATGCCTACTGGGGGTTGACTCCCAAGGAAGATCTTTCAGGACCAAGTGGAACACAGAAAGCTGGGACCACTCTTGGCTTTTCTATGAACAGGTAGGTCAGACCATTCTAGGGAAGTGGAGAAATTATGATGCTCCTACCACAGACCTGTATTAGGACACCAATTCTTTCTGATTGTAGTTGAGAGCTACTCTTATTCATAAAAATTATGAATACATAGCAACATGGGAGTAAATATAGAACCTTAATATATGCACACTGAACTTGGAGTAATCTAGAATATAGACATTGTTGTCTTAATCCTTTACCCTTTTTGATCCTTTAGGTGACTCTTTTCCTATTGTGTTCCAGGTTCAGAACAAATGGTCGAGATTTCTGCATTCTAGCTACTGTGAAGTATAATCCACCAATAGCAACTACTGTGGTTCCGCTTCAATTTCAAGTCTATAGTGAGCAGTGGGGTAGAGGGGCAGCAAGAGGAGTTATATTAATTGAAAATGGGATCTATTCATCATCCTATTTAATGACCTTCCCTGAAGAGGCCCCATAAACATATCAGAAGACAACTGGAGAAAATAGAAGATATAACATTTCTACTTATTATATTTTTGTTGTTTAAAACCTATTTTACATTATCTTCCAATATTGTAGAGATTCAATATTGGTCTGGTTTCTGGGTCAATGTATGTGTATGCATGAAATAAAAGTCAAGTGATAATGGGTGAAATCGCCAGAAAATGTACAATTCACCTTAACTAATCCTCTCAAATAACCCAAATTTGTTGCTATCCACTGTGGGTTAGTACGCTTGTGCTACCCCAGTGGGCGGTACCATTTTATTTCAATTCAATTCAATTCAATATATTTTTTATTTGTACTTAAATATGTTGTACAAATAGGAGCCATGTTTCAGAAAAGAAATCCTGGTCTTCCAGCATGGTCCTTGACTACTGGAGTGGATAATTTTTAGATAATGTCTGTAAAGGCCAGAAAGTTATTTGTTACTACACAGAATGTCTACGCTAAATATATTTGTTGTTACATCAAATGTCTATATAGAATATCTAAACTACTTGGACATGGTATATAAGCATTGTTGAGTAAACATGAAATAAAAAGAAACAGTCATGGCAATGTAACTGAAAATGAATATAGGTTATATAATGTATATAGATATAATAAAGGTATGATATAGATTTGTCGCTCCCTGGCAGGGCAAAACTGGCATATGTCGCTACAAATGACATAATGAATAATCATAACAGCAACATACAGTCATATAAAACACAAGCATAACATATTTGACATTATGAAGTAAAAGATATACCTTCAAACGTAAAACACAAATACATAAATCATAAAGTGTGAAATAATAAAACAAAAAAAAACAAAACAAAAAAAAACAAAAAAAAAACCCCAAAACAACAAACCACATAGCACTGCATTGCACGATCGCAGTTATTACAAAATTATTGTTCTTAATTTATTACAAAGTTGATTAAAGTAACTCAATTTTATGTAAATTCTCAGTGATGTAGTTAAGGAAAGTTTTCCGGTCCTCTATTTGTTGAGCCCCAATTCCCAGTTCATTCCAGTACTTTACTGATTTGTAGGTAAAAGAATTTAATATTTTATTTGACTTCACATCTGAGAATGTGTAGGTGCTTTTACTAGCAAATGCTTCTATTACTCTTTATTATCTATCTTACTTATTATAACCACTTGTCACTATATTCTTATGTACCCTGGGTACCTGGAGGACTTCAGTCCGTGAGTCCGGAGTAAGACCATGTTGATCTTCATCTTTATACCTCTTGTGACACCTGCTATATGTGTGTGCTAAGTTATAGAGGTCTCTGGTTTGCTCCAACAGAGCCAGGAAGGTTCTGTGTCCCATGAGTGAATAAAGTCTGTGCAATAGGTTAATTCCTGGTTGTGTCTTTATTACATGCGAGCGGATCGGATGGTAACAGTGTAGAGCCCATGGTATTTGTTCTAGCTGAGAGGAACTGTTTGTTGTAACAGTGTAGAGCCCATGGTATTTGTTCTAGCTGAGAGGAACTGATTGTTATAACAGTGTAGAGCCCATGGTATTTGTTCTAGCTGAGAGGAACTGTTTGTTGTAACAGTGTAGAGCCCATGGTATTTGTTCTAGCTGAGAGGAACTGTTTGTTGTAACAGTGTAGAGCCCATGGTATTTGTTCTAGCTGAGAGGAACTGTTTGTTGTAACAGTGTAGAGCCCATGGTATTTGTTCTAGCTGAGAGGAACTGTTTGTTGTAACAGTGTAGAGCCCATGGTATTTGTTCTAGCTGAGAGGAACTGTTTGTTCTAACAGTGTAGAGCCCATGGTATTTGTTCTAGCTGAGAGGAACTGTTTGTTATAACAGTGTACAGCCCATGGTATTTGTTCTAGCTGAGAGGAACTGTTTGTTATAACAGTGTACAGCCCATGGTATTTATTCAAGCCAGAAAGCACTAAACTGCACATAACTCTGCTGTTGGACACATGCTGATTGTGATATACTCACTCCTGTGTTTATGGTGGCAGTATAACAATCATCCCATGGGAGGTCTGCCCACACCTTTATGTGCACATTTCAAAATGTACATTTATTTATTTTGATGTTTATGAGCCGGAGGGCTGGCCTGGAGAAGGTTGTAACTGTAGTCCTGATAATGTATCCAGGGCAGTGGAGGAGGAGGGAGCTCAAATGGTCAGATTGTCGGAAAATGTACAATTGGCAGCGGTACACATTTAGTAAATTCTGCTAAATTAGGCTGTAATATGGTCAATACTAGGTAAATTCGAGTATATTCGGTGTTGCATTGATTCTAGCAATCTGTTTGGTTAGGTTGAACTATATTTTGAACTTTATTTTCGTCTGAAATTTGGGTTATTTGAGAGGATTGGTGAAGCTGAATTGTACATTCGTAAAAGATCTGACCCCCAAGCTGGACTAGGACTAGGACTATACTGGACTAGGAGATTTTCGTAGGTTAATTGGTTAAAAACCAGGTTTAGGAAGTTCTTTTAGAGATCTTATTAATAATAGAATATATTCTAATATAATTATTCATAAATATGGCATTAATATTTTAGAGATATTTCTAATAAATATATCTCAATACAATTATTTATAGATATGGCATTGATATTATTTTGGTTGTTTTTGTTTATTCAACATATCTATACAGCCATTACTGATAAGGATATACAAGGCTATTATATACAAGGGGACAATTATATCTAGCATTGTACGTGAATTTCCGATGGGCTCTTGGGTGCAGTGCTACTACTATAGAAGGAAAGGAGTGGTGCATGAGTAATAGTAACTAGTAATTAGTGTAAGAGGAAAGATGATAGTTGTTAATCTATATCATTTTCTATTTCTGCATATTGGCTACCTAAATTACCGCGCCTTGCTATGAGAAAGCTCATGGGGAAACGTTTGAAACGTATTTTTCTCATCATTGATATAAACACATCTCTGATTTGCATTAATGAAATTGATACCCAGTACGTTACAGGTAAAAACAGGCACATAACGGCAAGGCTAATACCATCCTACCCCCACCCATCCCCAACCCCTCCCCAACCCCACCCTGACCCAACAACAACTTATGGGTCAGATTTTCAGAAAATGTACAATTGGCAGCGGTACACATTTAGTCAACTCTGCTAAATTAGACTGCAATTTGGTCAATACTAGGTAAATTCGAGTATATATTTGGCATTGCATTGATTCTAGCAATGTGTTTGGTTTGATTGAACTGTATTTTGAACTTTATTTTTGTCTGAAATTTGGGTTATTTGAGAGGGTTGATGAAGGTGAATTGTACATTCTCTGAAAATCTGACCCTTATAGTTATGAGAACCGCTACTGTATAAACCTAAGGATTTTACAATCCTTTAGGTGCCACTTTCTGGGTTAATAGAAGCCAATAAAAAGTTACTAGTGGAAAAACATAGTCTTTAACCCATATCTACCGTTAGCTGTGGAGTTCTATTTCTAGGGAAGGTCTGTCATGTCTGTATCATAAAGTATGTTTATGGTCGTTCCTAATTTCAATATAAGTACCTTTGCCATAGCCATAGACGCTGCGCTGACCTACCATTCACTGACACTGATGATAGCAGAAGAGTCACACCAATCGTTGATATATACATCATATTTGTGATGTGTTACAGGAAAGTGAGTCACAAGTCGCAACGATTGGATTTTTAGATATCGTCATATTTGAAATATGAGATCAAGCCGAATCTAATGATCTTAAACAGCAAAGTACAAACAGCATTAAGCATCTCAAAAATAAAAACA
Organism: Sthenelais limicola; assembly: GCA_942159475.1. NCBI lineage: Eukaryota > Metazoa > Annelida > Polychaeta > Phyllodocida > Sigalionidae > Sthenelais > Sthenelais limicola. The sequence goes on along the minus strand of OW804095.1, from coordinate 9,871,034 downwards.
TTCCCACAAGACATCTTGTGAATAAAACACATTAAAATATATATCAATTTTGCGAGTTGTGACTCATTTTCCCAAGGCGCATCATATTTATATATATAGAGAGAATGGGACGAGCCGGCAATAATCGAAAATTTATAGGACGAGATTCGTCCACATAAGCACGATGCCGTAGGCAGAGTGCTTATTATTGCTGCTGAGTTCCATTCTATATTTATTATATGTGCATAAAATTTGATCATCATCAGAAATCACTGAAAAAGTATTAAATAACTCTCAGAGAGCCCCTGCTGCCCCGCTGAGAGCACCGTCAGTAGGCTACAACGGTAAGCTGTCAGGACTGTGTGATCATGCAGTGTTTACTTACTGACTTGGTTGAACTAAAACGTTCATATCGTAGCCATTTCTTGAGCTACAATAATAAACCTTACATCATTTGATAGAGAATTTAATTCTCTATTTAATGGTGTGGTGTTTATTATGTATTTTTATAATCACAGGTGGATTACCGATCGCGGGGATCTCCGCGGGGATCTCCGCGGAGACAGCGGAAGTGCTGAGTCAGAGCTATTTTTAGACAACTACATTTTTATAGGACGCGTCCTATATGACTATTTTTATAGCACCCCACTTATAGCACCTCTCATATAGCATGGGCGTATAATAAATATATATATAGGTTCAATCTAGCCATGGTCATCTCCGTCCATATTTAACCATGCACAATTCCACAATTGATCCCGTTTGTGTCCTTCTAGAAAGGAATCCAATTTGTGGCTCAAAACACAAGTGTTGTAAAAGAACATCTGGGCGATGCTTTGACAATAAAGCAGCTGAATTCTGACCCCGAATCCCAGTATTTTGCCTTTATAAACACATAAATGCCTAAGGCCTACTCCATATGCTAGGCAGGTGTGGGTGCCAATAAGGGTTGGCATAGGTAAATAGGAGAATTACAGGATATCTGACATGGTACAACCATCCATCAACCCAGAGGGTATTTATAACCATTACTCCATCTTGATTGATGCCTCCTTAGCTTAATTATCTGGCCATCAATTAGCGAGAATCCCATGATAAATCTCTACCCTTTCACGAGGATCCACCCTCTCGGGGGATCCATCAAATATTGAGTCTGATAGAGGTCACTATGTGGGACAGTAATACCCCCATTGAAACAGTGCTAAATACCAAGCATTAACTGCCACCTAACTTAATTATTTAGGCTCATTCTTCCCTAATCATCTTATCTCTCCGGAGACAGGGAACACTTAAGGATGCTGGGTTGGTTTGGTGGACTGGTTGGTGCGATCATTAATGATCAAGCAATTGAGGCATTGGTTACAACACCTTGCGACTGTATGCGATTGCAGGTTATCATTACAAGCGATCAGAAGCGGTTGCAAACGGTCACTAGCAAGTAATTATTAGCAATTGGTCCAGCAAACAATGGATACTTGATTGCAATGAATCATCTGACCTTGTGATATAGTGGAAGGGCTCTATTATCTAGTATTCCTTTCCCCTCTCAATGTTCACCACTAATTTAAAGCTGAATTCATCAATATTCTCCTGGATTACAGGATTTCAGCAGGCCTTCAAAAAATAAATGGGAACTTCTATGAAGCCCATGTAGCAAAACAAACAGACAAAATACTCAAAATTTCTGATCAAATGACTTTTAGATGTGTTGGAAAAGAAAACGTAGAAAATATTTAGTTCTGGACTGACTAATGTAAAATGTAAACTTTAACATCGTCCGATTCAACTTCAAAGATTTGTATCATGTATTAGGTTAGACTGCAACTTTAACACGGGAAGCAGCAGAGACAGATCCCTCCGTTCTACCCTGCCCTTACTACTGCAACTCATCCCTTAATTTTCCGCCGAGCCTGGCACCCCTATTTAGGTCAATTAATCATACTCAAGCTCGCTAATTACTCATGTTATTAATTATTGAGAAGTCACACCAGTATTGGGGTTGCAATCGCTTCTTCTTCCCAACATTATTCATGTACCATGCGCCAATATCCGTTTCTGAAGTGACTTATAATGGGATGAGGGGGCAAATGGGTTTGTGTGTGCTTCTAGGCAGATGTTTTATTTTTTTAAAGGTTTCGCATCCTTTACAATGATATATTCATATTTGCATATACAAATGAATTGGGTATATGGAATTAAAAAATAACAAATGATTTAAAATGATTAATCGGAAAGAATTAATGATAAAACGTACATAAAAATGTATTGTGTATGAAAAAACAGTTTTGGATCGATCTAAAACACTGAAAAGCTTCCCGCGTTTAGAAAAAAAAACATTTTCCATAAGCAAATGTAAGAGAAGTACTTGTTGATGATCTTCTTGGTAAAATTAATAATGGCGATGAAACGCAACAACACAATTGAGTGAGCTAAGCTCTTGTTGTATTTTAGTATGACTAACAGTTGTTTTCAACAAGGTCAACAATATCATTACAATTCATTTTTTTAGAACCCATTTTGCATAATGGTTTCTATTCACTTGTTTATATCGTTGTATCTCCATATCGTCTTTGTATAATAAACATTGTGTTTTTATTCCTTTTTTGCAGGTGAGTTCCACATTGTCTAACACGTCACTTCCGGTGATGCGGTAGGTCTGGAGGTGTGCATGGTACCACGTGGTTACTGGTTCACTGTACAAACACATTCACCCAATCTAGTGTGTGTTTATATCACTAGGATGCTCTCTTCACAGATAGATCTTTTTTTAAACCATATATCTTTTTCTTTATCTTCTTTGAAAGGTTTTTGTTGTTCGTTATTGGAACCTTATGCTCAAATTACCACCGTATTTAAATCACAATTACAATGTGCTGCTGAGAGTTTTTTGTATACTGTTTTCTTACTACTGCTGTTGTTCCAAAAAGATCAATAACTTCCCACCTTCTAATTTCATTTTTAAAGGGCGTATCAAAAGAAGGTGTAGCATATAGCTGGAGTTCTCATACGTAACCCAATTATTTTAACCTGTTTATATGGGTTAGATAACTCGCCTATAATTCTAATTTTACAATAGGCATTTTATTATTTAACCTACTGGAGGTAATCACATATGTGATCCGTTTTAGGAAAATGAGTCATAAGTCGCAAAATATGAATTTTGAGATATCATCATATCTGAAAAGAGGAGATCAAGCCGATTCCAATGATAGTACACAGTCCAATATTCTAATAAGTATTTCCATATTTTAAGTTTGATATTTTTATTTTTGAAAAAAAAACTTTGTAATATTTCTGGTAGGCAATAACCAGTAAAGTAACTGAATATACTCCATATGTGGACCTTTAAAACGAAAAGATATATTATATATAATGTCCTAAAATTTGATACATGGATTGATACAACCATAAGTGATAAACTCGCCAAAAACCAGAACATTCCAATGAAGTGATCTTGTACAATAAACACTTTGAAAAATATAATTTTTGCGACTTGTGACTCATTTTCCTGAAACACATCACATATAGTGGAGAACTTATCTTACTTCTTACTCCCATGCCTCTCTTCCTCAGCCAGATCAGGGTGTAACCTATGGACATACATAAGAATTCTTCACATAAAAATGATTCAAATCAAACAAAAGGTGACAAAACATGTGATAAATTGCCATGGTCATTACCAATACGTAAATCCTTTCTAAACAAGCAGAATAGATAGAAAGTGATGCTTATCTTACAGTAACCTCTTGATTAATGGATATATTCACTCATTTTGAATCTTTTATATTGAGGAATATGTCGAATCATTGTCACTGGTTCGATATTTTGACTTTGATTAACTTAAAATGATTTCTTATAATGAATGGGTTTAACATATAAGCTGATATAAATACAGGTTAACTAACGAGTTGGTTGAAGGAGCGTAAATATTGCACGAGTTGCGTAGCAACGAGTGCAATATTCTAAGCAACTGGAACCAACGAGTTAGTTAACAGGTTTATTATACATGCTTTCAATCATGAAAAAAGAATAAAATCAAGTCATAAATTTGAATTTTACTGGTCATCTTAGTAAAAAAACAGATTGGTTGCCATGACAACTCCACGTAAATCACTAGTGAAATACGCACTATGCGTAAATCACTCTAGATACGTTGTTTTCAGAGCAATGCGTGTATATGTGTAATAAAGTTCAATTAAAGTAACAACAGCTATGACTGATCGTACCAAGTATATCGAAAATATCAAAATCTGTTTAAGGCAATGGAAGGGTCAGAGCCTCATTACTCCCCACAACACACACAAAGACATAGTACCTCTCTCTCCCAGCATCCCTTGCACGCCACTCCCATTATACAGCGTGCAGTGATATGTATGGGTCAGATTTTCAGAAAATGTACAATTCAACTTCACCAATCTTCTCAAATAACCCAAATTTCAGACGAAAATAAAGTTCAAAATACAGTTCAACCTAACAAAACACGTTGCTAGAATCAATGCAATGCCGAATATACTCGAATTTACCTAGTATTGACCAAATTGCAGCCTAATTTAGCAGAATTTATTAAATGTGTACAGCTGCCAATTTTTACATTTTCTGAAAATCTGACCCATATATACACGTGCGGGCAATCCTTAAAGCAGGCAATCGGCCTTTTGATGTATCACTTACAACTGATTTGGTGGTAAGCCAGAGACATTAGCTCTTTTCCACTGTAGAGGAGATTCTTACATCAAGGAAAATTGGATTTGCGTGATGTTTTTTGCCTCAATTTGCTTCTCATCTTTTGGTCTACTATTAGGGCTGGCGTCTGTGATCTGTTTATTCTGTGTTATCTTTGTTATCTAATGGCCGAGACAGGATATGTTGCCTCCCTCTCTCTCTCTCTCTCTCTCTCTCTTTGTGAATTGCATGTAGTTAAGGATATATTTGAAACTTGAAGTAGAAGGTTCAATCGCCGGGTTTTGTTGCAATTGGTCTGTGTGCCACCAATTTGCTTTGATTTCTTGTTTACAATGCGAATGCTATTGGCATTGTGAACAAACATACAAATAATGCTAAAAAAACACATATTAGTAGAATTATGAAAAGATATCATAAGTTCCTTCTGTCATTTCCACATTCAAAATAAATTCCACCAATTTGTTTAGCCTTCGTTATCTAATGGCCTAGGCAGGAGATTGTTGCCTCTCTCTCTCTCTCTCTCTCTCTCTCTCTCTCTCTCTCTGAATTGCAAGTACGTAAAGATATATTTGAAACGTGAAGTAGAAGTTTCAATCGTCGGGTTTTTGTTGCAATTGGTCTGTGTGCCACCAATTTGCTTTGATTTCTTGTTTACGATGCGAATGCCATTGGCGTTGTGAACAAACATACAAGAATATGTTGTTAAATTGCCTCTCTTTCTCTCTCCCTCTTTCTCTCTCTCTCTTCCTCTCTTTCTCTCTCTCTCTCTCTCTTTCTCTCGCTCTTCCACTCTCTCTTTCTTTCTCTCTTTCTCTCTCTCTCTTTCTCTCGCTCTTTCTCTCTCTTTCTCTCTTTCTCTCTCTCTGTCTCTCTTTCTCTCTCTCTTTCTCTCTCTCTTTCTCTCTCTCTTTCTCTCTCTCTTCTCTCTCTCTCTTTCTCTCTCTCTTTCTCTTTCTCTCTCCCTTTCTCTTTCTTTCTTTCTCTCTCTCTCTCTCTCTCTCTTTCTCTTTCTTTCTCTCTCTCTGTGAATTGCAAGTACTTAAAGATATATTTGAAACGTGAAGTAGAAGTTTCAGTTTATTTTCTTTTTGCTATTGGTCTGCATGCCACCAATTTGCTTTGATTTCTTGTTTACGATGAAAAGACTTTCCTTTTTCCCCATTGGCATTGTGAACAAACATGAAAATGATGTTAAAAAAAACCCACAAGTTAGTAGAACTATGAAAGGAAATCATAACGTCCTTCTATCATTTCGAAATTCAAAATAAATGCCACCGATTTGCTTTGATTTCTGTTTTACCATTGGCATTGTGAATAATCATGACAATAATGCTTAAAAAACCCACATATTGGTAGAATTATCAAAAGAAGTCATGAGGTCCTTCTGCCATTTCTAAACTTAAAATAAATCTCCCAATCTTGACACATTTATAGCCGACTTGAGTAATTAACTCATCACGATAATCATCCTTCTCTTTCTTGGTATTTTTATTTTGAAATCTTTCATGATAAAATCTGACATGGGCATAGTTGTGGCATCGTCCTACAAACAATGCCATGAAAACTGCACTGAAAAGAGGGATCCGTCTACCCTTCCTGACCTGAATATTTGATTTCTTGATGTTATCAAAATGTAAAAATAATTAATCTGGGGTGAATGGCCTTGCTGCATGCATGGCAATAGGACAGTGACTGGGTGTGTGCATGATCTCTCAGTCATTGACAACAATTCCTCATTTAGCAGGGCATCGTACATCAACAAGTCATCAAAATGGCGGACCGTCACTGATCAGATCAAACCTATTCACTCATTATTTTATTCTGTGTGGGGTTCCTCTAAACAATATACGTTGGGATATGGAGATTTTAGTGGATATCCTCTTCATCGTCAATTGAAGAAGGATTGGTACAGAAAAGAACAAAGAATACATAATAGAGCTATGCCTTAAGATGGTTGTGACGTTCTCCTCTGAGACAAAATAAAGGGTTCCTCTAATCCTTTAAAAATTCTTCCAAATGCAATGACATTCTCGGAATGTATTTGGTGCATATGAACCATTTGGACCAGTGCCATTATATCTAACAATGTTGAAGTCCTGAGATTGTCTCTGTATGCAATCTGGCCGTACTTATGGGTGGAGGGATATATAATTATATTGATACCAAGGAAACCGATGCCAGAAATGACTTTCTTTCTGGCTTTGGAAATTGCTGATGGTATCATTATTAAATGTCGCTGTGCGGATTTCCAAAGACATAAACACTTCTTACACAAAATTCTAATTTATCTACAAGAAAATCATTGAATTCAGACATTTATTGAACTTTTCATGAAGAAATAGATCAATTTAGAAGGTTATATTCAACCATATCAACGCAATATTACCCATCTCTTGCTTGTCATGTTCTAGACCCATTCTTAATATATACATGCATATGGATATAGGTGACCAAGCCATCAAGATTTAGAGCTTATCAGCCTGCCCAAATATGCAGAGAAAACCATTATAAATTGATTCTAGATTGAATTCCATTAACCTAGCAGCTTACTCCTGATATTCTCTACACTAATTGACCGAGCAAGGGTTCGACATGACATAAAATTGATCATAAATATGATCATCACGCTCTGCCTATAAATCTGTCCCAGGAGGTGGCTGCTGTATAAGCCCTCAGCCCTCGCTACAAGGCTCTTACAAGCCCTCAACATGGCCCTCTGCCTATTAATAGTCATGCACTATTCCCATTTAGGCGATAAAGCTTCCTTGTCTCACACCAAACTGACATCACTCTTCCATATGAAGGTCTCTAGGAGTGACATCGCGGCTTAGAGTCACTACTGCATGAAAATAGGCTAATTATGGAGGCTGATTGTCGCAACATGTTGTTTTAACCTGCGTTAGGTTTGGTTTATAAAGCTGATTATTATTTTAATACTTTTATTCCGAGTCAATATCATTACAGTTACATTTCCGAAAAATATCAGAATAGGTTGCGCACCTCTCCTCACTCACAGGTTTTCCTGACTGGCCTTTAAACAAAAAAACTCATTTTATTACATTATTACATCAGGAATACTCTTATTGCTTTACAAATTCTTTCTTAGATTAACAATCTAATGCTTGCACCGTCATAATGGTCTTGCATCAATGCGTGAATATTAGATTTGTGGTTCGTGAACTTCGTTATAATGCTCTATGGTTATGAGTAACAATAGAGCCATCTAGCATCAAATTTCGAATTTAAAATTTTTACATCTGGACTTATTTGATTGTGATATTCAGATATTAACAACATTAAATGCAGTTTCAGGCTGCATAAATATAGGTTTGGTATCAAAGCTGATTGTTACGTTAACATAGGTTTCAGTCAGCATGAAAATTGAGTTCCTTATCCAAGCCGATTGTCACATAAATGTGATGTGTTTCAGGAAAATTAGTCACACGTCGCAAAAAGGATATTTTCCCGATTGATTTCTTCACAGGATATCTTTGTAGGGATGTTCATTTCTTAGGGGCTAAGCACTTTAAGTCATATTAGTCCATGCACTAAACTTTAAGACAGTGTATTAGATATATCCTTGCATTTCAAAGGTCATCCTATGGAGTACATTCAATTGCTCAACTGGTAATTGTCCATTAGTATACAAAGCAATACTCCGCCCTGCTCCATGGTGGTGTTGTGTCATGTGACTGGTGTAAACACAGTCTGGATTGTCAACTAACAATTCATGGAAACGAGTATAACACGTGGATATTGACATTACAGCATTGATTAATAGTCCATGCTGAATATGACATGTTTTCTATAGATTTTATATTGTACCACTAGTCCCACCATTCCATGTGAATCTAGATTCAAAATGGCGGCTATGCAAATCCCCTATTCGCCTCCTGACTAAATGTTAGTTTTTTCCCCTTGTGCGTTACTTTTTCGATATTTCGTTACATCGTTTATCGTTTAGTTTGTTATACCTGTTATATGCATGGTAACTGCGTGTTTTCTATCACTATTGAAATATCTAATAGGCCTTTAAAAAGTACAATACCAATAAATTAGATTCACCATTCCCGAACAATATTCAAACAATACCATTCCCGCCCGAATATCCCAACTTTAGGGACAACAACACAACCATTCTCATATGGAGTAATTTGTGTTTAATAGGCCTACATATATGTTGAGTCTTCATGGGGCGTGAATGGGTCTTGCCTGACGGCTGTCAGATCAACACCATATTGTTCCAGGTGGCTTATGGCCTTCTGTGCGAATTCATCAAGATCAGCACATTTTCCTAAATTTTCCTTCAAGAGTTCCCTGGTTACATATCTTGGTATACTTATGTTTAGGCTGCATAAATATAGGTTTGGTATCAAAGCTGATTGTTACGTTAACATAGGTTTCAGTCAGCATGAAAATTGAGTTCCTTATCCAAGCCGATTGTCACATAAATGTGATGTGTTTCAGGAAAATTAGTCACACGTCGCAAAAAGGATATTTTCCCGATTGATTTCTTCACAGGATATCTTTGTAGGGATGTTCATTTCTTAGGGGCTAAGCACTTTAAGTCATATTAGTCCATGCACTAAACTTTAAGACAGTGTATTAGATATATCCTTGCATTTCAAAGGTCATCCTATGGAGTACATTCAATTGCTCAACTGGTAATTGTCCATTAGTATACAAAGCAATACTCCGCCCTGCTCCATGGTGGTGTTGTGTCATGTGACTGGTGTAAACACAGTCTGGATTGTCAACTAACAATTTCAGTTTAAATGTGTAACAGTCATATTCCCAATGGAGTTAATGAATTAGTGATGAAAGGAGTACTGAGGAGTATGATTTTTAATGTAAGTAGACATCATTGCCTCCATATGTTCTTTTATATATGTGGCTAGTTACATGAACAAACAGTGGCTAAAACATGAGATATTAGGGAAGACATTCAAAAACTGTGCTCTGCTCTTCATGGGACTGTGTCTGACAGGGGAAAGCTCCCGCTGGCCCCACCCACCCCTTTTATGGGTCAGATTTTCAGAAAATGTACAATTTACTTTCATCGATTCAAGACGAAAATAAAGTTCAAAATACAGTTCAATCTAACCAAACAGATTGCTAGGATCAATGCAATGCCGAATATACTCGAATTTACCAGGTATTGACCAAATTGCAGCCTAATTTAGCACAATTTACTAAATAATGTACTGCTGCAAATTATACATTTTCTGAAAATCTGACCCCCATACCGAAGGTGCCCCTTTAACACACTTTCAGGCTGCATGAAAATGGGTTTGGTATCACAGCTAATTGGCACACCACACCGCCATACCGCCCCAGGCAGCTTAGGCAAGGCTTAGGCCTTATTGAATCTAGATTGGTGATTAATTTCAGAGAGCCAACAGAAAAAAGAAGAGAGAAATAACATTTACCATAAATTTCATGTCAACACTTTACGTACTTATGCAAAGAGAAGCACTTTTTGGTGCTTTCTATTAAGCTGTAGCATTATTCATCATTAGGGTTAGATTTTCAGAAAATGTACAATTTGGAGATCAAAACATTTAGTACATTCTGCTCAATTAGACTGGAAAATCTTCAACACTAGGTATATGTGAGTATATTTAGTATTGCCTTGATTCAAGCAATCGGTTTGGTTATGTTGAACTGTATTTTGAACCTAATTTCTCTCAATTTTTTTTTTTTTTTTTTTTTTTTTTGAGCAGTATTACATTTCACAGATTCGGCTTTTCGGCGTTCTTCCGACTGCCTGCTCGTTAGTAAAATGATTTTTATTTCTTATATATTCTTATCAGTTAGGTGCAATTAATCATTCTAGGTTCTAAATTTGGCTTATTTGAGAGGATAAGTGAAGGTGAATTGTATATTTTCTGGCGATTTCACCCATTATCATTTGATTTTTATTTCCTGCATACACACACATTCACCCATGCACCATAAAGTTAGAATGGAGAATATGTGGGAAAAGACATCATCTTCTGTTAGACTGATTTCTGACACTAAGCCCTCCCTCCACGCATAGGAGACATCTAATGCCAGATACCTGATGATGTTTCCACCAACGGTGAATAGCGGATTTGCATGTGCCCCTGTGCATGTCTGTTACAGAGCATCATTGGATGGACTCTGATGAATTCTGACATGCAAATATTCGGCAACATTTGTATCAATAATTGCAAGAATGTTTTCACCAATATCTTAGCTTGTATTAGTGATATGTGTTAACCAAACACATAATGGGAAAGATGGGGAATTGTGAGTGAGTGAAATGTTGTGAGTGGTTGCTATACGTCCTTATCAACACATTTAATATGGTTATAACAAGGGCGGGAGTGTCATGGAAACGAGTATAACACGTGGATATTGACATTACAGCATTGATTAATAGTCCATGCTGAATATGACATGTTTTCTATAGATTTTATATTGTACCACTAGTCCCACCATTCCATGTGAATCTAGATTCAAAATGGCGGCTATGCAAATCCCCTATTCGCCCTGAGAGCGTTCACATTGAGGGTTTCCGCAATCAGTTAAGTGCTCTCACTAGAATCACAAAGGCTTAGTCACAGGGTAAACGAAATGAAGTAAGCTGAAATGATCTCTTGATCTGTTTAGGAGAGAGTGTACTTAGGTGTTAGTTTTTTCCCCTTGTGCGTTACTTTTTCGATATTTCGTTACATCGTTTATCGTTTAGTTTGTTATACCTGTTATATGCATGGTAACTGCGTGTTTTCTATCACTATTGAAATATCTAATAGGCCTTTAAAAAGTACAATACCAATAAATTAGATTCACCATTCCCGAACAATATTCAAACAATACCATTCCCGCCCGAATATCCCAACTTTAGGGACAACAACACAACCATTCTCATATGGAGTAATTTGTGTTTAATAGGCCTACATATATGTTCAATATGTTTAATTTATTTTAAATATTTTACTTCCACTGGGAAAACATTTCCCAGTTATCCGGGTTTTTCCAATGCGCCCAGCTTGGGGTAACTATGAGTAATTGAGAGAGAAAATCATCAATTATATTTGCTAATTACAGAGAGTTAAATTGGAATTGATGGCTAGGTATAGCATTGCGTAAATGAAGTATGAATTAATATATGTATATATCAAGGCTCCTATGATTATAAGATACAATACATAATGAATAATATAGATAATCATTACACATGGAATTTATTGTTTTTACCCACGAATATCTCAGACTTCAAACACTAGCCCCCATTCAATCTCTATAATGTATGTTGCTACATTACTCGTCAATATGATGGCCACCATATATATATATATATACACTAAGCCATCCCTTCATACTTTAAAGTTCAGCAAGGCACCCGCTTCTCTCTCCCTTGCTCTTTTAAAACCATTTTAGGGCTTGGTTTCCATGGAAACTTATCCCGTTACCATGGCATCTACATCCCTTAATTGAAGTGGCATCGTCGCGGGGTTGCTGGAGCGACTGGGCACAAAATTCCTAAGGTGGCTGTTGAAGGTCAGATAAGGCTGGTGGCTTGAAGGGGGTGGGAATGTCTGCCTTCCTCCTCCATAGAGTGACATGAGTCTCCTCCTCCTCCTGCTTCTCCCCTCCTACATCTCCTAGTGAAAACATGCAGCCGTGTGTTGGGGACAAAATGTTGACAATTGGGTCAGATTCTTTAGTACAATTGGCTGCTGTACACATTTAGCAAATTCTGTTGAATTAGGCTGCAATTTGGTCAATACTAGGTAAATTCGAGTATATTCGGCATTACATTGATTCTAGCAATCTGTTTGGTTAGGTTGAATTGTATTTTGAACTTTATTCTTGTCTGAAATGTGGGTTATTTGAGAGGATTGGTGAAGGTGAATTGTACATTTTCTGGTGACTTCATCCAATTACTTCAGCTATGCTGATGGTGTGTTGAGGATAAGTGATGGTGTAATTTGGTCATAGGGTTCTGCATTTCTTTAGTAATGCTGGTGTTTTTTCTCTTGCTCCTTTGTCTCTTTTTCCCTAATCTCCAATTCTTTCTTTCTCTTGCTATGTGCATTCTTGTCTATTGATTTTTTATTGATTAATTCCTTATTGCATCATTTTGTACAAAACAGTTCAACGTATGCATCTGAAATCAGAATCATGTCTTCCTGTTTGTGCTCGGCAATAATACATGAACAGTTTCAGGTCAGGAACGATTTGTGTCTATAGGGCCTAGTCCACTAAGCTGATTCTCATGCAATGTTGCACCGCAGAGTACTCTTTTCCACTAAATTATGTGAGAACCACATGAGAATCTGCTTAGTGGACACGGCCCTTAACAATAATAAGAAGCAACTACAAGACAGAATACAAAATAAAAGGACCATAGCATGTTATCTCTTGTGGCATGATATGACTCCTGCTCTCTCTGCTCCTTCTCATTCCCTACCGAGTTCTCCCTTCTGTTTCTTGTCCTGTTGCTCCCAACACTCCCTCTGTCGTTGGTCATGCTATCTTTGCTACAATCTCTTCTACTCTTGTCTCGTCTCTTCTTATTCCTACTCCTACCCTTCTCTCTATAGATCTCCCTCCTCTTGTTTTCCCTTTTGCTAAATTGTTTGTCATGAAGAAGGACACACGTCCGTGATATAGAAGGCTACGTCATATTGTTTCTCTAGAAGGGAATGACAATTATTTTTGTCTAAAACAGTTGAACCTCTCTATTAAGACCCCCTTGGGACTGAATGATTTTGGTCTCATAGCGAGGTGGTCTCTTTAGAGGGCTCTAAATCTAATAAGAGGGAATAATTCGGGGCTGGGAAAACTGGTCTTAATAGAGGGGTGGTCCCTCTAATGAGCTGGTCTTTATGTGAGATTCCACTGTATGGTTAAACACAGCTTATACTGAGAAAAGTTGTATTCTGAAAACGTCTAGCCGAATAAAAAAAAAGTTGCCACTTTTTCGCTTCTGCCCCTCGTGCTTCTCCCGCTGCTGCTCCTCTCCTCCTCCTAGAAGGGAGTGAGAATTATGTTTTTCTAATGTGGTTTTAGGAACACAGCTTGTATGGAGAAAATTGTACTCTGCAAAACATCTAGCTGAATATAAATATTTAAACAAACAAGTGATGCCACTTGCTCATATCAAACACCGTTTCTCGCTTCTGCCCTTCGTCTCCTTTCTTCTCTTGCCACTGCTCCTCTTCCCCTCCTTGCCTCTCTTCTCCCAGTAATGTTCCCCTACTCCTGCTGCTTGTCCTCCCGCTCCACTTCCCCCTACCCTGGCACCATTGAGAGCTCTTTACTAAAGCCTCCCTAGGGGTCGTGTGACCTTTAAGTTGACAGTGAGGGAAAGCATTTGTGTCTCCTCGGAGACTTGGACGCTCTGGAGGAGGCACTGGAGGAGGTACTGGAGGAGGGTGAGGAGGTCTTGGTCAGACCGGGTATGGAGGAGGAGGGGGTGGGGGATGAAGAGAAGGGTTAGGGTAGTGTGTGTATGGTAGGGGTGAAGGGTGAGGCGCAGAGAGAGGGCAGTGAACTTTTTGTATGGAAATCGAAAAAAAAACGCAATAGAGAAGGAAATACACCACAGGACTTGGTCCACTTTTGGAACCACACAATGTATGTTGTTTTCCAGGAAAATGAGTCACAAGTCGCAAAAAAAGATATTTTTCAAAGGTTTTTTTTTTACAGAAACCCTTGGCAACAATGTTTGCATTTCTGGGATTCTTGGAGCTGCAAGTAGAACACAAATGTGAAGAATGTGTAATAAATATATACATGCCTTTCTAACGTTATTCTATGGAGTTTATTTAGCTACTTTGCTAGTAATTGTCCAACCAGAAATATTGGAAACTTTTTTTTTTTCAAAAATAAAATTGTCAAACCTAACTTATAGAAATACTTATTAACTGTCATAATGTTTACCATCATTAGAATCGACTTGATCAAATCTTTGCAAATATGATGATAAAATCCATCTCCAAAATCCATCTTTTGCGACTTGTGACTCATTTCCCTTATGACTTGTGACTCATTTCCTTATAGAATTATTTGTAATACAAATGGAAGTGCTTTTTGGTAGAACTACTTTCCTTCCTACACGCAGTATTTTTAAGATTAGATTGGTCCAAATAATATCAGAATATTGGAAGGAAAGTGCGCAGGGAAATGGTTACGCTTTGGTTTATCTTTGTTGTGATTGTAAACGCTCCATAATCCCTAAATAAATATTCAAACTAAATCATGGTGATGGAGTTGATCTCAGAGGTTGCTAAAGCCAATATTTCTCCACAAGTCACCTTTCCATGATAGTTGTGATGCGAACTGATGGATTTTTCAATCATCTGAAAATAGATCGATAGATGTGAGGAGGATGTATGGAGAATTGGGATGAGATTTCCGGAAAATGTACAATTCAACTTTGCCAATCTTCTCAAATAACCTAAATTTTAGAGGAAAATAAAGTTCAAAATGCAGTTAAACCTAACCAAACAGATTGCTAGAATCAATGCAATGCTGAATATACTCAAATTTACCTAGTATTCACCAAATTGCAGCCTAATTCTGAAGAGTTTACTAAATGTGTACAGCTGCCAATTATACATTTTCTGAAAATCTGACCCATTGATGGATGAAAGGGGGACAGGAAGGGGGACAGTGTGTATCCGATGGGCAGATAGACAGGCGGAAGTTTATGTGTTGTGTCACAGGAAAATGAGTCACAAGTCGCTAAATACGGATTTTGAGATACCATCATATTTGAAAAGATAAGATCAAACAGATTCCAATGATAGTAAACATGAAGACCAGGGAAATGAGTCACAGGTCGCAAAAAATGGATTTTGCAATATCGTCATATTTGAAACGATGAGATCAAGCTGATTCTAATGATAGTAAACATTAGGACACCAACTATGGACTTTCATATTTATGTATACATGAACAAAAAGTTAGTGATATTTCTTAATAGTCACTCACTACAGTAAAGTAGGTATATTTATTTAAATGAATTCCTTAGGTTAACCTCAGATATGTATGAATATATTCAATACACACTCCCACAATTTGATATATGTACTCGGGTTACTAAAAAGGCTAAGTCCCTTAAGAATGAAAATATTCTAAGCAAGGGTTTTGCGGATAAATCAGTTTGAGAAGCACATCACATATCTACCATATCTCTGTATTGAGTGAGCTAGATCGGTTGATATAGATAGAGAGAATTCCATATCACAAGCAGAAGGAGAACCAGAGATGAAAGCCTTGTGTTGTCAAGTGCCTCATCTGGGTCAGATTTTCAGAAAATGTACAATTCAGCTTCACATTCCTCTCAATTAACCCACATTTCAGATGAAAACAAAGTTCAAAATTCAGTTCAACCTAACCAAACAGATTGCTAGAATCAATGCAATGCAGAATATACTCAAATTTACCTAGTATTGACCAAATTGCAGCCTAATTTAGCAGAATTTACTAAATGTGTATAGCTGCCAATTGTACATTTTAGAAAATCTGACCCATCTCTTCACTAAGACCATGGCGAGACAGACTTATCGATTGACACAACGACACAGCTCTGGGCCGCCAACTATCCTCAACTTTTGACTGTCGGCATCTGGGAATGTCAATAAGCGGGTCATCAATGCCTCGCTGTGTGGCCCATTCACTGCCAAAATATAATTCACCGGAGATGATTTCCATTGAAGAGAAGAGAGGATTTGGATGAGGTACTAGGCATGCGACGGTCTACCTAGAGAATGAGTTTATAATGTTTTCATAGGAATTATATTGAATTGTGAATAATAACAATATATGGGTCAGACTTTCAGAAAGTGTATATTTGGCAGCTGTGCACATTTAGTAAATTCTGTTAAATTAGGCTGCAATTTGGTCAATACTAGGTAAGTTTGAGTATTTTTGGTATCGCATTGATTCTAGCAATCTGTTTGGTTAGGTTAAACTGCATTTTCAGAGTAATTTTGTCTTAAATTTGCGTTGTTTGAGAGGATTGGTGAAGACGAATTGTACATTTTCTGGCAATTTCACCCATATAGAAGTATATAGAAGCAGGTTAATAATCAAGAAATGGATGAAATATGCGAGACGGTAGTTCTGCAATGGTCAGCAGACAATTGATATTTACCTATGCTAGGGATGTGTGTACCAACTTGGATGTACGATTAAAAAGAGAGCAATAATTATACTATATCAATTGTGGACTGGTTTTTGAATATGCACATCACATAAATAGAGAAAATGGAATGAGCCGGCAATAATTGAAAACTTATTGGATGAGATTTGTCCTCATAAGCATGATGCCGTAATATCTATTTCTTTTTCCAAGATATTTTAACACATTTTCAATGGAAATAATGGATATTTTATTATCAAGACACACACTAACTAGGATTTTGGAAATTCTTTCTTATGCCAGAGTCAGTTGCTCATTTTCATATACTACTATGTGGTGTCTGAGCAGAGGCCAGTAGACTAGCCCTGAGTCCCTTAGGCTATACTCATAGACCAGAAATCCGACCAACGTGACGTTGGTTATTACATGATACATTTCATTTCTGTTGTTCGGTCTAAATTTAGCAGAGTTTACTAAATGTGTTGATCTGCCAATTGTGTACATTTCTGAAAATCTGACCCATATATTGTAAACTGACAAACTAGTTGACGGTAACCGGCTGCTGCTATTGTGCAAACCTTTGGTCACTTGCCAAGAGCTTCTAGAGTCACGAAATAACGCCTTACATATGTGATGTGCTACAGAAAAAATAGTCACAAGTCGCAGAATTGATATTTGTCAAAGTGAGTGAGATTTGGTTGCTTTACGCCCATATCAACACATTTAATAAGGTTATATCAAGGGCGGGAGAGCTGAGAGGGAGGCAGTTTATTATCAAACCCAGGAAATAGAGATAGAGAAGTAGGGAGAGAGAGACAGAGAAAAGAGACAGAAAGGCACTTTATGGTCATACCCAGGAAATAGAGATAGAGAAGAAGGGAGAGAGAGAAAGAGAAGGAGAGACAGAAAGAGAGAGAGAGACAGAAAGCACTTTAAGGTCTTACCCAGAACCAATATTTGTCAAAGTGTTTTATTCACAAGATCTCTTTGTGGCCATCACAACGATGTTTACTATCATTAGAATCCGCTTCATCTCATCTTTTCAGATATGACAATATCTCAAAATACATTTTTTGTGACTCATTTTTCCTGAACAGATCACATATGCTGAGATATTCGTGAAAACATTCTCTAATTTCTTCATGAACTGATTCTCAAACATTGGTACTTCAGATGGGAAATGTTTCAATCTGAGCATGTACTATGACCCGTAAAAAAACCTATTTACGCTATGTACACTGAGAATAGAAATTTGGAAGAAGTAAGATATATAATTTGATCAATTTTGTTCTACTAGGGTTAGATTTTCAGAACATGTACAATTGACTGCTGTAAACATTTAAAGGGTCAGTAAACGGGTTCATAGTCACTTTTAGGACAACAAACTTCATGCCGCCATAAATACAACATCCAAGTATCAATTTTTTTACCTCCATTTATGTCTAACTTATAGTCACTTACAGGCCCGAATTGAGAAAGCTTACTTCAAAAGGTCTGTTTAGCACAAGAGGGCACTGAGAGTGCTGTGTGACGTCATAGAGGCGCGCCAGAAATGAACATAATATCCCTACCTTCCCCCCCAATCTCACAGCAATTGAAGCAGTTATGCAATACAGCTAATACCTATTCAAGAACCAGTCATGAGAGGTCAATAATTGGGTTGGTACACCCTCCTTCTTTCTAGCAGCAATTATGAGAGTTGTTTATTATGTTCATTGCATGTACATTTCTAGATTGGTGCACCTTTATGACGTAGGCAAACAGTGGTGCCTTGAATGAAGTGTTAAACTGTGGAACTACTTTCTCACTCCTTTAAATGGGTAAAACTCAATAAATGATAACTTGAATTAAGTAAAACCGGGGTGGTAACATTTCAATAATAGTAAGGAAATGGATTTGCTCATAATATTTGGGGGTTTACTGACACTTTAATAAATTCTACTAAATTAGGCTGCAATTTGGCAAAATCTAGATAAATTCGAGTACAGTCGGCATTGCATATATTCTAGCAATCCGTTTGGTTAGATTGACCTGTATTTTAAACTTTATTTCTGTCCGGAATTTGGGTTATTGGGGAGAATTAGTGAAGGTGCCTTGTACATTTTCTGGCGACTCCCCCAACTGGGTCAGATTTTTAGAAAATGTACAATAATTATGAAACTAAACCACCTTTAAGTTAAAAATGAGCTTCAAAATGCAGTTTAATATAACTGAACTGATACTTTAAATCAATGCGATATCAAATATACTCAGATATACCAAGTATTCAACATTTGTCTGCCTAATTTAGCAGACTTTCCTAAATGTGTAGCGTTGCCAATTGTACATTTTCTAAAAATCTAACCCTATTACATTATAGTCAACTCGCTCTAGGCAATGTACATTCAATCGCATCCATCTCCTGAGGGCTTTGCAGCAAGTTTTAAACCTGGCCTGGATACACAAACTTTACCCCTCTGTACATTGCATAATATCCATCATTCAATTTGTCTCCTCCACAAGCTAAGGTTTCTTGTGCGTGTTTACCAGATTGATGAAGTGGAATGATCTATTATTCATGCTTTGTAAATGAGGCAAGGCTTTTCATGAAGCGCATGTTTCTGGCTTATTCTTAACAGACGCTAGATCCAAGATTAGGAGATCCAAAGTAGGTGGTATTCGAGCTAAAACGGTTCTACACTCTGAAGACATGGGGTTCTATGTAATAGCTTCATTACCAGCGGACTGGACGGCAATTTCTGTGTATTCTTATTCTTAACACTGTTGTGGGATGCGTTTTGAAAATTGGTTAATGTGTCAAATATGTCCGACCCCTAATAAACAAGCAATTGATTTCTTCCTTTTCATATTTCTGCACTTAATGTTGACGAGATTTTATATTGGATTTAAAGAAATATATATAATATCATTTGTGATTAAATTAAGGGAAAAATAATTATGAAAATGATATACACATTCATATGTTTCACTCTTCATAATAACCAAGCCTTTTAATCAATATTCCTATTATAATAGGAAAATTAAAAATGGTTGACCATATTTATTAATAATTCTTATAGTTCAATTTTGTCTAGGATAAGGAGTGTGGAAAGCAAAAGGTCGTTTTACACCGAAACTGAAAAAACATTAAATATCTTCCAAGATGCCATATGTCTCAAATCTCACATCCAAGACCCTCTATTTCTCCCAGTGCTAGATCTCTCAAGTGAGCGATATTTGGGGTAAAAAGGGGCTTATGCTCCCGCCTTAGGATGATGGAGAGGCTTAGCCTGCGAAACCCTAAATGCGGACCGCATCCATCTGCAAGTGCTTGAAATATGACAAATTGAAGCTCTTTGACATTGAATGATTATACCAGAGTAAAGCCACATATTTGATGGAATTATTTGACTAATAATGACGTGAATTTTTGATAAGATGCTCAGGGAAAGAGCTCTTCCTTCACCGCCATTGACACAAATGCTCAGTTGACAGGGTAATTTCTTTATAGACTACCATGGGCCAAAGAGTAATGACCCATTAACTGGACACTCTTAGAAATCAATGTTGCTGTGGGGCCCTAGATTTACCTCCAGGGTTCCATTAGGTAGCCCAGGGCTCTATGGGTTTCCTGAAGATGGTCAGATTTTCAGAAAATGCACAATTCACCTTCACCAATCTTCTCAAATAACTCAAATTTGAGACGAAAATAAAGTTCAAAATACAGTTCAACCTAAGCAAACAGATAGCTAGAATCAATGCAATGCCGAATATACTCGAATTTACCTAGTATTGGCCAAATTGCAGCCTAATTTAACAGAATTGACTAAATGGGTACCGTTGCCAATTGTACATTTTCTGAAGATCTGACCCATGTACCTTCAGGGTTCCATTAGGTAGCCGAGGGCTCTATGGTCTATTGGAAACCTCTGTGTATGGGTCGCCCAACCCTGATCCATTTCTTTAATTTTTTTAATCAAAGTGTCATGAGCAGTTTCTCATACATGTCTTTTCACATGAAGGAAATCGCCCAGTGCGTTTATCCAAATACTTAAGGTCCGATTCCACTGGGTCGCTTGTATATGTGCTCATGCCTCGCTCTTGCTGCGCTTGTTTATAGAGAGCTTGTCATTCGCTCTTCATCCGCTAATATTTTTAGCGCAATACAAGCGCAGAGCGATTCTATTGGTGCGCTTCTTTCCTTATGAAATAAATGGTAAATGTCTTGGACCGCTCTTACTGCGCTCTTGGTCCGCTACTGTAACAGGCAGAAAAGCGGTGTGTTGTTGCGCTCATATCAAACAGATCAGATATTAGCGCAACGTCTGCACTCTTCTAAAGAAGCGCACATAGCCACTTTTTAGAGCGTATAGAAAGCGAAGTTACCAATTCTATTAGACCGCTCTGGTTTCACTCAAACTTCGCTTTTTATGCGCTCAAGACAATAAAAAAGAGCGGGCCATGAGCGGGCCAAAAGAGCGAACCAGTGGAAACGCAGCCTGTGGGATCCCACTGGCTCGCTTGTATCTGTGCTCATGGCTCGCTCTTGCTGCGCTTGTTTATAGTGCGCTTGTCATAATTGGATCATGAATAATGAGATAATACTGAATTTTCATGCCATCTTATTACCATGAGCACAGGTACTCGGTATAATTTAGTATATGATCTAATTGTTGGCACTACAAAACTGACAAATATTATAGAGGCAATCCATATATGGTGTGATATAACGTGGGATGAAGAGGGTTTTGCTCCTGTTGCATAACAATCTGCGAGCTCGTGAGTTGATTCTTGACGTCGTGGACAGCATCTGCAATATCTGCACTAGCTGCATAACATTTCACAACATCCTCTTTACTTTTGTCTGAAATTCGGGTTATTTGAGAGAATTGGTGAAGGAGTATCAAGCTTTGCTATGCTAAATGCATGCCATACGTCTGTACGATTTAGCTTCGTGAGATAATTCGACCTTTAAAATTATAATTCAAAATTTAGATTAGAATTTAGATTTTAATTTCAGTCTACATAGCCAAGAATCCAGCATTAACTGAGTGAAAGAACAGCCTCCACAAGAATTGCATGGGAATCACCATTAAAAGCCTTGATCAAAATCATTGCTTTAAAACGTGTCGCTCTCCGGATAAGATTATTGCATGAGTTCTGGCATCACACGACTAACATCCCCTCTCCATTTGTGATGTGTTACAGAAAGATGAGTCACAAGTCGCAAAAAAGGGATTTTGAGACATTATTATATTTGAAAGGATGAAATCAAGATAGTAAACATTAAGACATTTAATAAGCATTTCTTTATTTTAAGTTTGATATTTTTATTCATGAGAAAAAAAATTCTGGCTGGACATTAACTAGCAATGTAACTAAACATACTCTATGAGATGACCTTACAAATTCATGGATATATTTAATACACTGTCTTTGAATTTGGTAAATGTATTCGTGCTACCAAGAGCGTTAAACACCTCAAAAATAAAAATGTTCCCACAAAGACATCTTGCTAATAAAACACTTTGAGAAATATCAATTTGGCGACTTATGACTCATTTTCCTGAAACACATCACATTTCTATTAAGACTGGAATCGGTCCCTGACGCTTATCTCCGTCAGATATGTCTATTGGCCAGTATCATAATTTAATATTGATTTACTGGTAGTTGGGAACAAGCCATTAAGTCTCACTTTTAATGACATTTTACACCAGCAGTGGAAAAGACACTTCTTTCTTGTTTTTGATAAATGCTTGGGTGGTGATAATTCAGTCTGCATTGTCATTGGGACTTTGCCTGATAGGGGAGTTGCATGTGCCACTGCGCATTTCTGTAACAATGCATTATGGGATGGATTCTGATGAAATCTGACATAGCAATATATGGAACAACATTTTTATTGGATATTGCAAGCACGTTTTCACCAATATCATTGCTTTTATAAGTGATCTATGAAAGCCAAATGCATGATAAGAAAGATGGGGACTTGTGCTATCAAAACATGTATAACACATGGATATTGACATTAGGGCATGGATAGTTTTTCCAGGCTGAATATGACATGTTTTCTATAGATTTTATACTGTACCATTAGTCCCATATTTCCATGAATGAGGATTCAAAATGGCGGCTATTGAAATCCCCTATTGTGATTGCCTTTACACTATTTGAATACATGGTTAGGTAGATAAGAATTACCTTACAGATGCATGGCCTATAATGGGGATGAGAGAACGGGGCAAATGTGAGTCAGATCCTCAGGAAATGTACAATTTGCCTGAATCCAATCCTCTCAAATAACCCAAATTTAGGACAAAAATGAACTTCAAAATGTAGTTTAACATAACAGAACTGATACTTTAAATCAATTCGATACCAAATATATTCAAATATACCCGGTATTCATCATTTTTCAGCCTAATTTAGTAGAATTTCCTAAATGTGTAGAGCTGCCAATTGTACATTTTCTGAATATTTTACACACGTGGGAAACACTCAAGCATGTGTAAGTGGTTAGTTCCTGCCTTGAACAGTTCTAAGGCTATGAAATCCACTTTAGACTAAAGGGATTAATAACCTCCATTCCTGCTCTCCTGCTGCACTGTTTGGTGTATAGTACATTGGCCTTAAATCAGGATTGTAACCAAACAGTGCAGTACTTAGCAGTCCCTCACTGTTGGTCGTTAATTCCTCAGTGAACCTTGCATCAACTAACAGTAATGAGGAGTTTAATACTTTTAGAACTCCGTCTTCTTAAGCATTGTTTAGCTGACCATAAGTGTAAGGACCTTAATGCTTAAGTCTACATTAAATTATTTGTATATGTTTAATATAATAGTACCCGATCGCCTTAGGCCAACATGTATGGCTATGTCTACAATTACAAAAGTTACAAAACACATTTCACAAAAAAGATTCAAATCATTTACCGATTGTTAGTGGATTGTTAGCTGATCGTTCGCCTGTTGTTAGCTGATTGTTAGCTGATAATTAGCCAATCATTAGTCAGGGAAACTCCACCAAAACGGATAAACTCTTCTCCTCACATTTTGTTTTCTATTGCTCAATATGGTCAGTGACTATCAGTTGTCCATATAATTTGAATAGGGTTATTTCTACTCTCACTATATTGCTTTTTAAATACATATTACAGTAGATCATGTCAACCATGAGTTCTAAGAGTGTTTTAATCATAATGTCCCGCCGTCAGCAACAAATAAGATGAATTTCCAGCACATTCAAATCCGTCCAATCAGCAGTAATGGGACCAGCCGCTAAAGGCTAATGCTTTTATTGGGCCTGGTTTTGCATCGGCTTCATGAGAGGTCAAAAAGTTCAAGAAATAATAAATAATCAGAATCCAAAGAGCGTGACGAATGCTGAAGAAGCCAAAAATTATTGTCTGGTTATTGTCTCTCTGTGGACTCGCCTCTGGAGACCATGGAGGAAACCATTGTTAAGGACGAATATTTTATATAAATATATATAAATAGATAAACTTGACATTTCATACAAATTATGACTAAGAACATTTTTACGAGTTTCCCTAAGAAAATTTGATTGAATTTAATCATTCTCTAATTTTTTACGAAACTAAATGACAGGGAATGTAACCAGGATGCTGACTCTTACTTAATTAATACCAGACTAATATAAAACCATAGCTTTACATGTTGTACCATTTTGCTCATTTTTTTATATAAGCTATCATTTACATATCATTACCATCCTCTGAAGAAGCCTAAGAAAGGCGAAACGTGTCAGGGACGCCAATAAACCTGCATGATGCCAACCTGACTCGTTCCCATGATTGTTTTAGTGAGTTGCCTTCCTTCAATCTTTTGATATTTTATATAAACTTAACATTAATCCTATATCTTCGAGTGAACCATTTATGTTAAATTTATGGTGCAATGTTACATATCTCACATTTTTAATAGAAATCTTTTAACTGAAAACCTGTAGAGAATCATTGACAGTCTATGACTCAGATGATATGGGTTTCACTGAGTTAGTATTTGGGTACCAACTCTTCATCGGATAAAGCAGTAGCTCTTAATGGGTAAAAGCAAAAGGCCAGGATACTGACAGAAATGAGGTACCAATCAGCAGATGTACCTGTTAATAAAATATATTAAAACGTTTTCAAATAAAGAAAATGTTAAATAAAATAAATGTATTTAGGTCGCTGAACACATGAATATGGAATAAATGTCTAAACCAAAATAAATCCATAATTAAAGGGGGTATGAATTAAGTTCAGGGTCAAGGTCGCCATTCCCTCTGCCGTCCTCAGGTAATTTGTCAAAGCTCCTTTACTCTACATAAGCCCGTGTGACTTTTCTTAGCTCTTTTAAAGGTGTGTCAGGTCGGTTGGGAGGGAGGGAGATGATAGGTATGAATTGTTAATCACTTGTGACACTTTAGGCTAAAGGTAGACTGTGAAAAGGAAGAAACATTTTCTCAAGAAAGATACTCCTGTGAATGGAGTTCTTCGGCTTGCTTTGAGGATTCTGAAGTCTTTGTGACACGCAACTATTTCAAATCGCTCTAGTATGCAATACAATATGACGTGTGTGATAGTGCAGGGGAAGTATGCGGTATGATAACTGGCATATTATATCTAAATTTGGTTTTAATAGGTGTAAGGGAAACCATCAGATTGTTAGAATATCCATTATAGATATGTGATGTGTTTAGGGAAAATCAGTCAAGAGATTATTTAAAGAGTTTTATTCACAAGATCGCGCTGTAGAAATGTTCTCATTCTCTGGATATCTACCCTACCGCCTTGGGTCGTATGAATACATGTACCAAAGACAGTGTATTATATAACATATTCATGTATTTCTAATGTCATCTTATAGAGTAGATTTACCTATACTACTTTACCAGTAACGGCCCCACCAAATTTATTTTAAACTTATTTTTCAAAAATAAGAATATCAAACTCAAAATATGGAAATACCTATTAGATGTGCTACTGTCTACTACCATTGGAATCTACTTGATCTTATCGTTTCAAATATGATGATATCTCAAAATCGACTTTTGCGACTTGTGACTCATTTTCCTGTAACACATATGTGTGTGTAAAATCTAAATTTAATCTTTCTACTAATTTGATAATACATCAGACACAAATTGGTATCATTCCTTCAAGTCAAAGCTACCTGGTGTTACACCTTTAGTTAGAGTCAGTTTAAGAATGTACCGTACTCCTTTAAGATTTGCAATGTCATGAAGTAATAAGAAATCTCAATAATCACAAGTAAGAATGGGATAAGATTGCATGAGCATTTAGTCAATTTAGATGAGAATACAGCTATAAAGTCGCCATGGAAGTGCCCAACTAATCTCGTTACATGACTTCTTTATACATGTTCCTCAATAAACATGTGCGTCACATGGATGTCAGCCTTTTGACTACTGCCAAGTGCACCACCTGAGCCCATGCTTAGAACAAACCCTGGGTGATAAATACATGTCAAGTAACAAGTGGGTCAGATCTTCAGAAAATGTAAAATTGGCAGCTGTAGATATTTAGTAAATTCTGCTAAATCAGGCTGCAATGTGGTCGATAGTAGGTAAATTCGAGTATATTTGGCATTGTATTGATTCTAGCAATCTGTTTGGTTAGGTTGAACTGTATTTTGAACTTTGTTTGCGTCTGAAATTTGGGTTATTTGAGACGATTGGGGAAGGTGAATTGTACATTTTCTGAACATCTGACCCAAGTACAAAAGGTTCAGATCTCATCTGGATGGTTATCTATCATTACAGCTACAAAGAATTAGAGAGAGGCGGACAGAGAGATACAAACATATAAAATGTCCTAAAAATACTTGAGTCCTAAAGTCCTCGATCCGACTTATAGAGTTAGGATTGATATTTATGAGGATTACATATGGGCTAAATTTTACCAAAGTCCAGAATTGGCATGTTATAGATATAGAAAGCAGATTCAAGATATACCTTTATGATTAATTTGAATCATTAAATGGTCTGGGATTAACACAGTAAAAGTGAAAATTTCTGAATTTGTAACAAATTATCAATCATTATAATCATACTAAACAGTGAGTTAACAGTTTAGACTCATATGTAACCTGAAAAATGAGTAATGAATATATACAGGTTAACTAACTATTTGGTTGAAGGAGCGTGAATATTGCACAAGTTGCGCAGGAACGAGTATAATATTCTAGGCGACTGAACCCAACGAGTTAGTTAACAGATTTATTATACATGCTTTCACTCATAAAGATAGAAAGAAATTGAGTCATAAATTTGAATTTTGCTGGTTATCTTAGTAAAAAAAAACAAATTGGTTGCCATGACAACCCAACGTAAATCACTATTGAAATACGCAGTATGCTTAAATCACTCTAGATACGTTGTTTTCAGAGCTACTATTAAATGGGTGTATTCATCCCACTAGAAGTGAATAACCCATTCAGTTGTAGTATAAACATATATGCACCACAGCAAGTAATCAACACTGTAGAAAAAAAGACTGAGTAATCATTTTATAAAAGCCAACTTGTCAGGATAAGCAGCAAAAGTGATAAATCCTTTTTAAGTTTTTCTATCAGAGCCCATCCTCAGACTCCTTGCCAACTCCTTTATGCCTCTTCTACTCTCTATAGGTCTCATTCAGTTTCATTCTCATGGTCTCCTTACCCTCCCACGTTAGTGTATTTTTAACATCATATAACCCACACTCTTGGAAATAGTTGTTCCTCGTTCTTCAATCCTATTTGGGGTTAGGAACCAACCGCCTAGCTTTAAAGCTGCTTTCTCAGCTATTATGACAAAACAAATCTTATCAAATTTACTCAAATTATGACTTGTATGACTGAATTCATAAATATTCTGTGTTCGTACCCAAACAGGTAGTATACTCGTCGAGAGAAAACTGCCGCCTGTGAGCGATAATAAGTGAAGTCACCATTGGCAGGGATTCGGGCAGGTTTTAGCAAAAACAACTGCTCCTAAACTTTGGTTAAATGACCTTTAGATGGGTTGGAAAAAATAGAACAAAAATAAAAAAGATATTTCAATTTTGACCGACGTTAACTGAGAGTTCTGCTTTAATGGCTACAAACTACAATACCTTAATCAAGAGCATGGGGACTGTTTTCTGGTGGCTTTTGACATAAACTCGAATTTCTGAGAACATAGACGTACCCTTATTTTGTCTTCAATATAAATATTTGATGATGTAGCCAGGAAATATTTTGCCTAATATAACACCATCACCTACGTTATGCAGAGAAGCATAGATCATCTATCTATGTGGAATAAGGCTAAGCCACTCTAGTACCAGTAAGCCTTGCAATAAGCTGTGCAATAGGCCTTCACGACAGGCCCTGCTATTGCCGAACCCTATCATGAAGCCTATTGCCAACGTCGCCACACCCTCCCAATAGACCTTCACTAATAATCGCAAAGGCATAGTGACGTCCCGATACCATGCTTATCACCAACAACTATTATCTAATCTAATATTTCTGTAGCAGACAGCAGTGCATTTCTTCTCACGAGACATGTGGCAAAGGCTATTGCAAAGGGCCCCACACACTGCCCTCGTATTGATTGATATTGTTTATCTCCAGATAAAACAGTTGCAATTGAAAGAATAATAATACATGTGTGGAGAGGTGTTCGCCTCTATGCTAGTATACACTATACCAATTTTACATAGAAGTTTGTCATTTCTAGGCCCTTTGCAAAGCTTCTTTCGTGACTAGTGTGAACCTCTCATGTATGTAGATTCCGTAACTTAACATAGCATGGCCTTACTCAAGAGCCAGAAAGAGATAATGCTATTCTACATTCGCAAAGAACGAGATGGCCCAGTTTAACATCTGACCTATTTATCTGCAATCTCATTGGTTAAAAAGCGAAAGTACAAACCAGAGAAATAAAAGGACAATGGTGGTTCTTGTAGTGTGTGATTATTTTGCATTGTATGATAATTATAAGAACTCAACTACGATGTGGATCAATTATACAGGTGGGTGGAAGACCATGGTTATTCTGTATTGAATTATCATCTGTGAGCCCATATCTCAATGTTAATGTCCTCAATTGATTATTGGAACTTCATTGTACGATGTACTTGTTTGTCGATAACTCAACTGTCGTTATTACAGAAGATGTGCTGTATAAAAATACTAAAACAAAAACAAATGTTTCATAGAATGTGAAATAAACCTGAAACTGACCTTGAAACATTCTCATTTTGCCGAAATCGACCTTGACACATTCTCATTTTGCTTTTGGGCTACAATAAAGACATTGGAGCTCCACAGACATTAAAGTGAAGGGAGAACATGAGAGCTGATGTTTTAGTTTCTGCTGAGTCATTGTGTGGAAACAGAAACATTTCAGATTGTTTCATATCTTCTAAAAGCTCTCATGGAAGATCCTTTATTTCTGGCTCAGCTGAGAATCCTTTCAACGTCCTCTACATGGACAATTGATGGAATGTTGGAACCAATCGCGGGTGAGGTCGTCAGAAAATGTATAATCGGCAGCTCTACACATATCGCGTTGATTCATATTATCTGTTTTGCTACGTTTAACTGTATTTTGAAGTTTATCTGTTTTTATCTTTGTCTTATATGTGGGTTATTTGAGAGAGTTATTAGTAGTTAAAGCCATCGGGACGCTTTTACTACTGTTATTGAACGCGATTTGTACATTTTCCGAAGGTTTGACCCTGCAGGTTCAAACCCTCAGATCAGATAAGAACGGTATGTCAGTGATTGGACGCCTACTTCACTAATCTCTTTCCTGGCCTAGGACTCTGCGTTTTAATAGGAATATAATGACATTTTGCCGCCTTAACATAATTATTATGGCACTTTGCGGTTTGAGGCCAGAGGCTCCTTTAACTTTGGACCTAAACTGGAACCGTTTGTTTTAAATATGAATTACCACCTATCACTGTTATAACATATTCAAAGAGACATTTATTGCAACATAGTGGATGCAGTGTATGGTCTCTTTAAAGAAAAGGGATAATTTATCCTTGTTATTTCTAAAAGAGTTTTCTTGTAGGGATGTCTATCTCAGTTGTTATCATGGCACATTCCAACACTACCCTATTACCGGGTATAAAGGCGCTAGGCCCCGGCACAGACAGCCCTATTTTGAAGAGATATCGACTCCCTGAGAAAACTCCATATGCTCCTTATCCAATATGTATCAAATATGCATCTAAGGGTTGAAGAAATTCCTGAACCTGTTCATCATTGGTAGTCATATATGTAGTCCACTATTGGAAAACCTTCAGAAACTTAAAAGGAGGTTGTGTACATATATGTGACATTGACAAAGTTTACCAAGGTCATGGGAATATACAATATGGTGTGATACATTGTACATAATAGTAGTCTTTCTAAATTATCCTTTTCTATATCTAATCAAGTTTTATTAATAGATAAATAGTAATAATTAGTAATTATTAGTAAGCAACCACTGCACAATACTGCACAATATTCAATGAATGTTACTAAAAATGTGATTTTGTGATCTTATAAAGTGAATTTATTAATAAATCCTATGATTATTCCATACATAAAAGTTGATATTCTTCCTGAGTTTAGAATTTGATAGTTTTAATTTTGATGCACGCTAATTTCCCCAAAGGTAACAAAATTAATATTTTACAAATTCACAAAACCTTACGACAAATATAATGTATTGACACAATTGATATTTGCTATTGTAGTAATTCAATCTGTCTGCAAATCGATACGTTGGCCTTCTCCTTATAAATATTATGATTCTTCATGCTCCATTGATATAAGCCTTTCATTGATATCAGACTTTAAAACAAAGATTTCCGCAAAACCGAATCTTATTTTAAAGAATTGATTGAAGCTGATGTCTGCGACGACTTTTTATGAATATGTGCGTTCCGATTTAATACTACTCTGTCAAATACTAAAGATTTTCAACTTTTTGTCCAGTTCTGGAGCAGAATTCTGGAGGATTATGTGGGATTGTGTTTGCTACAAGGTTTCGTAATAGACACCAGTTATATTTCGAAGACCTGCCGGAATCCTTACCTGTGGTGGCTTCACTTATTATCGCTCATCAGCGGCCGTTTTCTCTCCGCAAAGTTCTTGTATTCATACATATAGGTCAAGTTTTCAGAACAGTCCCCTGAAGAAGGCAACCCTATGCCGAAACTAGTCGGGAAATAAAACACTGACAAAATGTACATACCGGGTTATCATTTGTAGGAAATATCTACTCTACATATTTTTCAGAATATGTACATTTCACCTTCACCAGTCCCCTCAAATAACCCTTATTTAAGACGAAACTCAGGTTCAAAATACAGTTCAACACAACCAAACAGATGTATTGAATGAATACAATACAGAATAGACTCAGATATACTCAGTATTTATCATTGTTCAGCCTAATTTAACAGAATTTTAGAGATGTGCAGAACAGTAGATTTTAATTTTGTTTAAAATCTGACCCATATATATGATGACGTATAGTGTAGGTATACGTATATAGCTGGGATAGGTCACATGACACGACCGTCACGTGGATCACCGGCCCGCGAACATTCAAACTAGCTACCTGCATCATGTTCGTTCGGACGTGATTTTCTTGCTGAGAAAAAAAAATTCTTTAATAAAGGGTGGCGAAGGTCACCAACGAAGCTGCCTACCTTCTTCATTATTATTATTATTATTATTATTATTATTCAATCCTGACTAGTTATAGCAGCAGTGGAATATTTCTAAATCCAGTCCTTTCAGTCATAATATGAGTAAATGCAGTAATACAGTTTCAACTACATCAATGATAAAGACTGCACCGCAGTACAGATGATATTGAAATCTCACCAAAATCGTCCCAAGAATATTGTACCCATATCATGGCACTACATAATACTGATATGGATCTCTGATATCATAGAAAACCGCTAGCTCCTCCTCCTCCTCCTTCTCCTTCTTTGTAAGCTCCTGATAAAATCCACTTCGGGGAAAATTCCAGACGGTGGAACTTAATGCCCGTGATTCACGGTCATTCTCCACAAAATTTAGATAGGAAATTGAGAGCCATTGTTTCTCCATTTTCCATTTGCGAGCTGGTCTGGGTGAAAGCTTGTGTGGTGAGCTATTGGTGAGCTATTGGTTGCAGCCTTCTACAGAGCACTTGTGAGCAACACTAGTTTGTTAATATGTGATGTGTTCTAGTAAAATGAGTCACAAGTCGCAAAATTGATATTTTTCAAAGTATTTTTTTCACAAAATCTCTTTATTGAAATGTTCTGATTTTTCGGGGGTTTAGCACCTATAGTCATATGAATCCATGTAACAAATTCCGGAACACTGTATTAAATGTATTCCTGCGTTTTGAAGGCCTTGGTATGGAGTATATTTAGTTACTTTACTCGTAATTACTTATCCAGAAACATTGCAAAAAAAACTGTTCAAAAAAAATAATATCAAACCTAAAATATAGAAATCTGTAATAGGTGTCCTAGTGTTTACTATCATTGGAATCGGCTTGATCTCCTCTTTTCAAATATGTTGATAACTCAGGATCCATATTTTGCGACTTATGACTCAATTTCCTAAAACGGATCACATAATATGAATCATTTTCAACTATTAGATGAAACTTTATATATAAAATGTAAGAAAATACCCACTTAATTAATGTTGAGAAATTGGTTTCAAGCTTTTAAAATCCTAATTTCATAGAAAGTTTAGTCAGTCTACTGTCATTCTTATGATTATGTTATATTGGCAACTTGATATTATTCATTTTAACTTAATGCCCTGACTTAAAACAGACCAAATTAGCAGTCTGAATTTTCATTTCGTAATTACTTGTTCATAATAAGATGATTACAAGGGGCATATCTCTAAGATGTGCAAGAATAAAGGGCCACGGAAATTGGAAATAGTCTACAAACGTTAGCGAACCGATTATACATTTACTACATTTGCGTCACTAAAATGAAAGGTTCAGTTCATTTAAAATGATGATTATGAAATAACACAATCTAAAATTCCTGATGTTGGTCAATAATTGTTTTATAAGTTGTTTTATTTATTAATGTAAAACTTGTGTTTATCAGTTTCCTTTTGAGATATCAATAACAATTACCACCATCCTGATAGATACCAAATTGGAAAATCCCTACTTTGATCAAATATCCCCAAATCGTTCAGTTCATTGCTATACAGTGTCACCAATAATTATATGAAATGAAAGGTTCAGTTCACTTCAAAATGATGATAATGAATTTACCCAAGCACTTCTATGATTATGTTTATAAACGAAGTTGTAGATATAAAAAGAAGATGTAACACATTTGGGTCAGATTTTCAGAAAATGTACAATTGGCAGATGTGCACATTTAGTAAATTCTGCTAAATTAGGCTGCAATTTGGTCAATACTGGGTAAATTCGAGTATATTCGGCATTGCATTGATTCTAGCAATATGTTTGGTTAGGTTGAACTGTGTTTTGAACTTTATTTTCGTCTAAAATTTGGGCTATTTGAGAAGATTGGCGAAGTTGAATTGTACATTTTCTGAAAGTCTGGCCCATTTGAGTAGCAACAAGTGGGAAAAGCGGAAAACACTGTATAGGTATTCTATGTAGCTATGAATAGGTGTTGTGTATTGTTCTTTTACTATGGTAGAACTCATGCTGCTCAGTTTCTTGTGCTACTCAGTTTCTTTTTGAGATATCAATAACAACTTCCCCCATCCGGATAGAAACCACGTTGAACAAAATCCCTACTTTGATCAAATATCCCTAAACCTTTCATCAGCCCATTG
This sequence comes from Sthenelais limicola, assembly GCA_942159475.1. NCBI lineage: Eukaryota > Metazoa > Annelida > Polychaeta > Phyllodocida > Sigalionidae > Sthenelais > Sthenelais limicola. Next base: position 9,837,434 of record OW804095.1, on the reverse strand, counting down.
CTAAAACATTGTCACAAATTTATAAAACACTCCTGAAGTTATATTTACGAGAAGCATTAAGCTCCTTGTGATGTAGAAACCAAGGCAGCCCACTAGCTCCCAGATCCCATATAGTAGCAGCGCTAGTGCTACATTAAGAGCCACGTGGAGAACAAGGGATAATAACCTTGCCACTAAAGAGATTGGTAGCACTCAGGCATGATGTGACATGGTTTTAAACAGGCAAACAATCAATCAGCGGCATTGCAGGCAGCCATTAGCGGGGCTAAAACAATGCAGGCTCCGCTCAGAAATCACGCTAGTACTTTAAAGCCCCCACTACTCCTCCTCCTCCTACTCTAAAGTCCGCCTCCTCGCTTTCTCTGAGCTTTTTCACCCCCCATTCTACTGCTTTCATAACTGTTCATGTTCCTTTTAATCTTTGTCTTGTTCCTCGTTATATGGGGCTAAGACCTTTTCTCCATTCCCTGGTGGCTTTTCTTCTTCTTCTCATTCTTCCCCCTATCCCGTTTTCTCCCTCTCTTCCCCCTCCTACTCCCGTTCCGTCCCTTCCTGCCCTTTTACCTTCTCCTCCTCCTCCTCCTCCTACTCTAAAGTCCGCCTCCTCGCTTTCTCTCAGTCGCATTTTTCGCCCCCATTCTACTCCTTTCATAACTGTTCATGTTCCTTTTAATCTTTGTCGTGTTCCTGCTTCTATAGTTCTAAGCCCGTTTCTCTTTTCCCTGGTGACTTTTCCTCTTCTCCTCATTCTCGCCTCTCACCCGTTTTCTCCCTCTCTTCCCCCTCCTACTCCCGTTCCTTCTCTTTCTGCCCTTTTACCTTCTCCTCCCCTCCTCTAAAGTCCACCTCCTCGCTTTCTCTCAGTCTCATTTTTCACCCCCCATTCTACTCCTTTCCATAACTGTTCATGTTCCTTTTAATCTTTGTCGTGTTCCTGCTTCTATAGTTCTAAGTCCGTTTCTCTTTTCCCTGGTGACTTTTCCTCTTCTTCTCATACTTCCCCCTCTCCCGTTTTCCCACTCTCTTCCCCCTCCTACTCCCGTTCCTTCCCTTCCTGCCCTTTTACCTTCTCCTCCTCCTCCTCCTACTCTAAAGTCCGCCTCCTCGCTTTCTCTCAGTCGCTTTTTTCGCCCCCATTCTACTGCTTTCATAACTGTTCATGTTCCTTTTAATCTTTGTTGTGTTCCTCGTTATATGGGGCTAAGACCTTTTCTCCATTCCCTGGTGACTTTTCCTCTTGTCCTCATTCTTCCCCCTCTCCCATTTTCCCCCCTCTCTTCCCCCTCCTACTCCTGTTCCTTCTCTTCCTCTCCCATCTCTCCTTCCTTTTCACCTTCTCCTTCCCCTGCTCCTACGCTACTTAAAGCCCCCACTACTCCTCCTCCTCTAAAAACTGCCTCCTCGCTTTCTCTGAATCACATTTTTCGCCCCCATTCTACTGCTTTCCATAGCCATTGCCGTGTTCCTGCTTCTATAGTCCTAGGCCCTTTTCTACATTCCCTGGTGACATTACCTCTTCTCCTCATTCTCTCCCGTTTTCTCCCTTTTTCCCCCTCCTATACTCTTGAGCCCTTGTTTACGTGTAGCTGTGGTATACCTGGGTTTAATCGGTATCTATTCTAGGTGGGCAATACTCGTAATGATACAGGGTGTTAAACTGGGGTTAAAACCCTCCCCCTCCCCCTTACACTCTCCCGTGCAACGTATCCGCACGATACGAAAATGAATACGATTTTCTTGTACCCACTTTTGATACGATTTTTTTCGTCTCAGGCGTTTTTCGTACCTGGGAAAGCTAAATCTCATAATCCCTGGTGTGCGGTGGTGCGTTAAGAGTTGGCGCGCCTGGCCGTGTGCGGCAGTGCGTGAAGGGGTGTGCGCTCACCCGTGACGGTGTGAGAAAGCAGAGAAAAAAACCTGCCCATGCTTGGGTTTGATCTAGCAACCTTGTGATTAAGAATCAAGTGCTCTAACCATTACACCACTGAACCAGCTATCAACATGGCCTCAACTAATCAATCTGAATGTTAATAGTGTGTGTGTGAGAGAGAAAGGGAGGAAGAGAGAGAGAAACTGAGAGAGAAAGTGGGGGAGAGGCAGACAGGGAGATTGCAATTGAAAGAAAGTAAGAAAGAGATGGGCCGGAAAGGTGAGGAAGAGCAGGGAATATTTTTTCTCAGGAATGTATATGAGTAATTCTCCCAAACGGGCAGCATTTGATTTCAGCAGGCCATTTTTTTAGAAAAAATAAAATTCGTTCAATCTCTACAATTTTGTGCGTACATATAGAAGGGTATATCAGCATTATACAGACAAAGTTTGGGTAGGCTGTGGTAAATATTTCGATCCCTACACCTATGCTTCAGAAACCTCCATTTTCGCCTATTTTTTGCCTTATTTCGCCTATATTAAACCAGATTTAGCAAATAAAAAAGTGTTTGTTAAATAGTATAAATGTATCCTGGAATAACCTTGGTCCAGACCTGAGATTAATAGGAGATGAAAAGATATTTAAGAATATTTTAAAAAAACTACTTAAAGACGAAAATGGATGAAAACGCACATAATACAAGTGAATATTACATCTCACGAGTCATACCCCCTGTCATATCCCCATACCCCCTCATCTCAATACGAAAAACGGAGCACGAATACGGAGCATATCATATTTCGTCTCCGTGATTCAAAACACCGTTTTTCGTATCAGAAGTTCAGGCAATTTCGTCACCCCAGTTCACCAGTAGCGTTCGCGGTGCTCGGTAGACAAAAATCGTCACACTGAAGACGAAAAAGCTCGCCGCTCCGTATCGCCCGGGTACGGTGCGCGGGAGAGTGTATACTTGTCTACCACCCCATCCCATTCTACCCAGCCCTCTTCTCTCCCCACCCTGATATAGGGTATTAAGCAGGGGTAAAGCCCTACCCCCTCCCCCTCATACATGTTTACCACCCCATCCCATTATACCCAACCCCCTTCTCCCTCTTACACCCCCATCTCTACCTATCCACCTCCCCCTCCCACCCTCCCCTCCCCCTCCCACCCTCCTCGCCCCCGCCACGAGCTTAAAGGCCCTGCATTAGAGCGGTTCTATACTTTTTCTACGGCAAGTTTGAGCTGTAAAAATGGGCCTTGATGGATGGTTAGCCCTCGGCAGTGGCAATAGATTAGGCCTGGTAGAAGTGTAAGGGATTGGGCTCAGCATGCCCACATCGGGGCCCACATCGATTCATTGCTGGTATTAAAATATTACACACGCCTACTGACTCCCGTCACCAGCCACACAGTAGCTAAAGCCAACTGATACCCATTTGTTGTTTTAGGAGAATTATAGGTTTTTTAACCATTGCGGTGTTTGAGTTGTTTATGGGTCATATTTTCAGAAAATGTACAATTGGCCGCTCTACACATTTGGGACATTCTCCTAAATTAGGGTGAAAAATGAAGAATACCGGATATATCTGAATATATTTGGTATTGCATTGAATTTAAGCATCAGTTCTGTTATGTTAAACTGCATTTTGAAGCTCATTTTTGTCTTAAATGCGGGTTATTTGAGAGGATTGGTGAAGGCGAATTGTACATTTTCTGAAAATCTGACCCTTATGATGGGAGTCATGTGGGAAAGGGTGTTAAATGACAATGTTTGGTACATGGCACGCATGTTGCATGGTTGTAGATATGATATCTTTTCAGACGGTATCGACATATTTATGTGGATGGTAATTACATGTGATTTAAGTTATGAATTCAGAATACAGAGGCTCTAGCATGCGAGAAATCAAACATGTGCGATTATGGTCACTTGGCGTACATAGAATGTTCTAATTGACTGGCTTCCTCTAAGAGTAGGCTTGTTTCATTAATTATCATTATAGCTATACAATATCGTTAAGAAGCAGGAAGAATGTTTATGAAAATCTCAATATCTTGCTAATGAATACAACAATACTAATTATGTGGTGTGTTTGAAGTCTTGAAGCATTAGAATCCTTTAAAGATGCACTCTTAGTTAACATCGGTTGACATCTAAATATTTTCTACTTATTGTTCCATTCCTTTTCCAACCCATCAGGGTCTTTTGACCAAAATTGTGGAGCTGAGTGAGTGAGTGAGTTTGGTTGCTTTACGCCTTGATCAGCACATTTAAGATGGTTATATCAAGGGCGGGAGAGCTGAGAGGGAGGCAGTTTATAGTCATACCCAGGAAATAGAGATAGAGTAGAAGGGAGAGAGACAGAGAAAAGAGACAGAAAGGCACTTTAAGGTCTTACCCAGGAAATAGAGATAGAGAAGAAGGGAGAGAGAGACAGAGAAAAGAGACAGAAAGGCACTTTAAGGTCTTACCCAGGAAATAGAGATAGAGAAGAAGGGAGGGAGAGACAGAGAAAAAGACACAGGAAGGCACTTTATGGTCATACCCAGGACCAACAGCATTTGAGAAACCAAGTCATACAGCATATATGGGCTGCCAGATGTGTCATATCAATATTCGATTGAATTCGGAAATCTGAGAAGATTTGAAAGTTACAAATTCCCTTTGAAAGTAGCACACCACATGGTGTATAAATAGTAAATATTTTGCCCTGGCAGCAAACCAGTGTTATTAGAAGTTTGCATGTCCTTTTCTAGTCCTATAACCATAAATAGACATTCCTAATCTCATTTACCTAACGGTTCCCAAACAAGAGCGATAAATTGGGTGAATATTTCTTCTTACCATGTAAGGCTAATCTTCCAACGTTTATAATTTTTATTATGCAAATTATATTCTTAAAATAGTTTTTATTCTATTCATTTTGTATCAAACATTGTTTGTTTGTTTGTTTGTTGTACTTTTATTGGTTTGTGCCATATCAGCGGATCCTGTGCTCCCCAGTAGTGGGAGGTTCTCAGACCCTGCTGGACACGATGGCTTTTGAACATATTAAATGAGAAAACATTGAAATTAATAGCTGAATATTAATAAGAAAATAGATAATAATGAAGGTTTAAAACAGTTTAAATCACTACTCGCCAGAATAATGTGAAAGTTCAAGACCAATATATATGTTGCCTTACAGGAAAATGACTCACAAGTCGCAACAAATTTGATTTCCTTAATTATGATTATCATACATGATTACACCTCCTTAGGGTCAAGTGACTAATCCTATTTACCCCGTTTTATCAACTGGAATTCATCCCTTTTTTCTCTTTTCTTCTTTTAAAAATAAAAATCATGCTGCTCAATTTAAGAATGGATCAGAATGCAAAGTTATGTATATCTTCCTCTGACCCATGTGTACTATCTTTATCTTATATATTTTGTCCCAGAGAAGTTTGGTTTCTGTTTTGGGTCTACCAACATATATATGGGTCAGATTTCCAGAAAATGCACTATCACCAGCTCTACACATTTAGTAAATTCTGCTAAATTCAACTGGAAAATGTGTTGGTCACTTGCAATTAGCAATGACTGGGCATTGCGACTCCCACTAGGGTCGCGACCAGAAGCACCACATGCTGCCCCCTATCCTCTCCTCTCTCCACTACCTCCTACCTCGCAACACGCGCTCCTCCTCTCCCCCTCACTCTCCTCCGGACGCCTAACCGTCAACACCTAGTCACCTTCTTCAAACTTCAAAATTCTTGGCTCCAATCAAATGTTTCACATCTACTAAGAAACAGTTGGGCAGGAAATACATACCACCAACAGGAGTACACGTTAAGATAAGAACATTTCGGGAAAAACATTCAATATGCCTAGGAATACTAGATCGAGAAAGACCGGCAGTCAGCAAGACGACCAAGATAGTATAGACAGTAACACCATCTTCAAATTCCCCGACCCGCCGAAAGCCAACTGTAAGTCTCTACAGGAAGGTCTAATCGGGGTGTCCGGAGACGTAGCAGCAGTGAAGGAACAAATAGCGAGTCTGTCAAAACAATTCGCACTGATTCTAAAATCAAAAGGTATTGGCTCGGAATCATCGGAGGCAGATAGCTCGGACGCTGGGTCACAATCATCCAGACGCTCCAGGTCTACCACGAGGTCGAGTAAGAGCTCCAAGCGGGGACGCGAGCAGTCCTCAGAGACCGGCAGCAGCGGGTCCAGCGAGGGCTCGGCGAAGCCACCCAAGAAACCACAACACGGACGCGTCGTTAAGTGGGTCACAGACTCACAACGCAGAGCACACTCCGCGCCGAGGATTATTCGCCGCCAGGTCCAGGCAGATGACTTCTTGGAGAGGGAACTGGACCGGGAGAGATTTGCACACAAGTTACATGGTAGGGTAGATATTATATCAGACATTCATAACTCCAAAATTATGGCTAAACCCTATATGTACGTCTACAAAGAGGGCGTCCAGACCATCAAGCAAAAGCTTGATGCCCGATCATCGCTAACTTACAACGAATATCTGGACGGATATCTGGCATTAATGGATGACCCAGAGGGATACATATCAGATGACTACACGCATCTGATGCATCACCTGAGACAGGTGACGAAAGACAGTTTAGAGAGGCCATGGAGTGCAGTGAGAAGATGGTCCCAGTACATCTGGGATATGGTCGAGAGCGGCAAGATCAGCTGGTCAGACAAGTCCACTATCCAAGACGAACGAGTAAGGATTTGCCTGACAGGTGGGGGACAGGGATACAGTGCCCCCCACTCAAATGACCGATCCACAAAGAGTCAGAACAACAACCATAACAACAAAGGAGAAAAGCAAGTGGAGGCTATATGCAGGCAATACAACTCCAGAGATGGTTGCTCATTCTCTGCCGACCACAAGGAAGGTCTGATCTCAATGTTACATGTCTGTACATACTGTGACTCTATAGGTAGGAGGAACAAGCACTCCATCAGAGAATGTCAGAAACGGCTAAAACACCAACAAAGTCAGATAGATGGATCTTACACACCAAGGAATAACATTCAAACACAAAGTGGAAGTGGTCCTAGATACAAGCCTAACAATGGATACGATGCCAAGTCCTCCACAAGTTCAAAAAACGAGTAGCGGGCGTGGAGCACGCGGAGGACCTGCCACGCCCACTGGATGTAAACATACGCGACCTAGTTAACCATCCAGGGGCGGCCCCAGGGGCCACGGTGGCGAGCCTCGCTCCACGCCACGTTCCCGGCGAGACTTCCGCCGAGAACCATCATGGCGGACCACAACAAACATCGAACGGTAACACTGATTATCAATACGTTAAATCACTCAATCCACGGGCCCCAGAGTTCATTCCAAGCGTTAAATACAGCCAGGGGTATACAGGTAGGCCACTGCTCACCCATGAGTCCTACCAACAGCATTTTGAAACAGTTATACAAGTGTGTGCGGGAAAGATCAGCCCGGCCGATGTAGACACGAGCCCAGTCTACCTCGCCGAGCACAGGCAGCAAAACTGGCCTAAGACTCGAAGTAATAACACCTGGGGTCAGTTTGCAAAAATATATGAAATGGTTCGTGAACAAGGAGTACCAAACGCAATCGGTTCACAAGTGATAATACCTTCTAAACTAAACATCGCAGAGTGGGACTCGCTGCTTACATCGTCAGACGAGGATAGAGAAATTCTATCGTTTGTGAAATATGGATTCCCTATGGGGTACCTGGGCCCAATATCACAAAACTGCGGAGCTAACAACCACCCCAGTGCTAACAAGTTCAAAGAAAAGATTGACGACTTTATTAAGAAGGAGATCGACCTCAGAGGCCTCTTAGGCCCGTTCGATCAGCCCCCCTTCGTGGAATGGTCGCACACGTCACCCATGATGTCAAGGGCTAAGAAAGACTCAGACGCCCGGCGTGTGATAATTGATCTTACATTCCCCGAGGACAATTCAGTTAACAAATACATAATTAAAAACTCAGTATGGGGAGAACAGAGGGATCACTCTCTCCCCACGGTAGAGTCACTGGTGTCACACCTCAAGAGAATAGGCACCGGAGCGCACATGGCAGTAATTGACATCTCACGAGCATACAAGAACTTTTACAGCGACCCCCTCGACTGGCCCCTCCTCTGCCTCGAATGGGAAGGCAAATGGTATTGTGACATAACTATGCCATTCGGCAGCCGAGGATCAAGTGCACACATGCAAAGGGTCGCCAATGCCATAGTAAGGATGCTTAACAGAGATGGACACACCGCTTTTATGTACCTGGATGACCTCGTGCTGATCTCCAATAACATCAGCCAGGCATCACGGGCATATGAAAGTGCAAGGATAATACTAAAGAGATTAGGACTCGTCGAAGCTGCATCTAAGCTACAACCACCATCACAACATGTCACCTGGCTAGGTATAGAGATAGATGCAGAGCACATGACCCTAGCCATGCCTCAAGAAAAGGTCAGACAGGCCGTAGCAATGACCACAAAGTACACATGCCGACGATCCATCAGCAAGAGGGAGCTGCAGTCACTCATAGGCACATTGATACATGTCAGCAAATGTGTCCCCCCAGCGAGACTTTTTGTGTCTCGTCTACTCGAGGCCCTAAGAGGTTTTAAAGGGGCGCATACAAACATCAACTCAGACATGAAAGAAGATCTAAGGTGGTTCACCGCCTTTTGCTCAGAGTGGAACGGCATGTCAGTGATACCAGACCTCTATGCAACAAAGGTAATGTTAGTAGACGCCTGCTTATCAGGCGTCGGTGGCACTGATGGACAGTTTGCCTATAAGCACCAGATATGTGACATATCAGACCAGGCAATAAATATATCAGAGGTGGAAGCGGTAAATGTGGCGATCGCGCTACACACCCTGGTCAAGGAAAACGACAGAGGCATACACATACACATCCTATGTGACAACATGTCGAGTGTACAAGTACTAACAACAGGACGAGGAAAGAACAAGGCAATGCTAGCAGCCGCACGAATGGCCTGGATGATGCAGGCAAAATATGACATCAGGCTCTCATATGCCCACATCCAAGGATCTATTAACAACGTGGCTGATTCGCTCAGCAGAGCACACCTTAGCAGGCGCGATCATGATAAATGTCAATATTGGCTAAACCATTACTCTCTTGAACTTGTAAATACATGCACCTATGCCCTTGAACAATCCATTATCTCTTTCAGGGACTCCAATGGAGGGGCTCGCGAGACAAGCAGCAGTAACACAGGAGAAAGCCTGGGCGCCAGGAACAACCAGCAACAGAAGGTCCGCAGCCAAGGCTTACATAACGTTCGCACATGACATGGGCTTTGACTATCGCCGACCAAGGGTGGCCCACATATGTGTATACATACAGGCGCTAGCAAACCGCCTGGGATCCCTCAAAACAGTGAGAAACCATCTCTCACACATAAAGACATTTATGAAGAAAAGCGACCACGACATAACGAACTTCCAACACCAAAGGGTCGGCTGGACCATCGAGGGCTTAATGAGAAACAAGTCCTATACCCCCAAGGCGAAGAAGCCTATACAACTATCAACCATAAAACGGATGATCAAAAGGCTGGGCCAGGATCAGGACTCGATCATGGTCGCAACAGCCGTACTAATGATGTTCTATGGTGCAATGAGACAGTCTGAGGTCACACCACAGTCAATTAAGAAGTTTGACCATCACAGACACCTAACAAGGGCCGATGTCACCGTACACAAGGACTACGTCACCATCAGAATAAAGGGGGGGAAGACCATGCAATCAGCTTTCCAGAGTAGGACCATCACTCTTAATAAAGCTGACGACAAAGATATATGCGTGGTAAGAATGATCAGAAAGCTCATCGCAATGGCCCCCACTAAGCACGCTGACCAACCATTCCTTACATTCAAGTCTTCACTGCGACCTGTCCCCGCCTCATACATTGCAAGGCGTTGGAAGCACCACCTACAAGCCAATGCAGTCGACGTGAGAGCGCTGTCGCTTCATAGCCTGAGGAAGTCAGCGGCCACGGCGGCCTTCTGCCAAGGAGCGACCGAGACAGAGGTCAAACGCCTAGGTGGATGGGCGTCTGACGCATTTAGGGTCTACATGGGTACAGACCAGTCAAATACTAATAAAAAACTTGTGAAGGCCATTCAGGCCAGCCAGCCACTATAAAGTGGATTTCAGCACGCGGACAAGTGCCCTGGCAAAAATATAATTATCCATTAAATAACCCAATAGTCAAGAGCTCGCAAACTGACATAATACAAAGCAGATGACATGACACAACGAACTGTCTCCTGGCATAATGCAGAACTCTAATAATAACGCCTACTCAGCCGTACATCAACAATCAAACTCATATATCAATAACTCACGCCCCTGATATACACCTCACCTACTCCACATCTACCACTCTTTTAAACCCTCCCTCCTCTTCCCATTCTATATGGCTCTTGGCCGTATATTAAATAACTCAACTCTTAATTACCTCGGGTAATTAATTAATTAACCCAATTACCTATCATCTTAATTACTTATTGTTTTTGTTTCCTGTGTATACTACCACATAAGCATTGGAAAATAAAAACAATTTCCCATAACTGCTCTCTGGTACTCGTCACTGGGGGGAGAAACTCGTAATGTGTTGGTCACTTGCAATTAGCAATGACTGGGCATTGCGACTCCCACTAGGGTCGCGACCAGAAGCACCACATGCTGCCCCCTATCCTCTCCTCTCTCCACTACCTCCTACCTCGCAACACGCGCTCCTCCTCTCCCCCTCACTCTCCTCCGGACGCCTAACCGTCAACACCTAGTCACCTTCTTCAACCCACCCTCCCACTCCTCTCATCAGGTGACACGGGGGCCGTGTATATTAAATAACTCAACTCTTAATTACCTCGGGTAATTAATTAATTAACCCAATTACCTATCATCTTAATTACTTATTGTTTTTGTTTCCTGTGTATACTACCACATAAGCATTGGAAAATAAAAACAATTTCCCATAACTGCTCTCTGGTACTCGTCACTGGGGGGAGAAACTCGTAATGATAAATACTAGCTATATCGCAGTATATTCGGTATTGAGTTGATTCAAAGAATGTGTTTGGTTATGTTGAATTATTTTTGAGTCTCATTTTTGTATTAAATTCGAGCTATTTGGGAGGGTTTCTAAAATGTGAATTGTGCATTTTCTGGAAGTTTCACCCATTTATGCCTAATTCAATGACTAGAGGGTTCTTCTGGAGTGTTGATTGTACTTCTAGCCTCTAGCCGACCCCCCCCCCCCCCCCATTCCGCCCACCCCCCAATTGGCAGCTCTACATATTCAGTAAATTCTGCTTAATTAGGCTGAAAAATAACCAATATTTGTTATATCTGGGCATATTTGATATTGTCTTGATTCAAACAATCTTTCTGGTTATGTTGAACTGTATTTTGAACCTCATTTTTATTTTAAATTTGATGTACTTCAGAGGATTGGAGAAGGTGAATTGTACATTTTCTGACGATCTGACCATATTTATGCCTAATTCAATGACTAGAAGGTTTATCTGGAGGTGTTTCTAGCCTGTAACCCCCTCCCCCGTTTCCGCCTCCCCTCCCCCCCCCCGCCCCCCACCCCTAACACTCACGTCCATTACAGGTATTACTGTTGTGCTTTGCTTGGCTACCATGTTTACAATCAATCACGACCTCCAGTGGGCAAGCACTGATTTATCCCTGACCCAGCTTCCTGGAGGCCCGGAAATGTAGCACAGTGAGTCTGTAGGTATGGGGGTCGGGTTGTCTGGGTCAGTGCTCGAGTTATTGCCTGCACATATAGAGTGTCTTACCTCCTCTCTCTCCATGTTATATGTTACTTACACAGAACTAAACTCAGTGCTATTTTTACTGCTTTCCCGAGATTTAGAGGTAATTAGAAGACGCAATGATTGCGCAAGTCCAAGGACAAAATTCAATACTAGAAACTGCAATGTTCCTCCTTAAGCCAAAAACATATAGGTGTGTTTCCGATTTATCTGGCTGAAAACTAGGGAATGGGGGGGGGGGGGTAAATTTATTTTGAGGAAACCAACTGCCAGGAACTGAGAAAAATGTCTATCTTATAACAATACTTGTTTTAAACAGACACACAAACACACCTCTGACGCCTACCACCGAGGCCTACCTTCCAGTCAGTCATCCTGGGCATTTTTCTTTTTAGAAATAGTACTTCAGAGACGCTATCTTATCCGTTGGTATAAAAGCAATTTCCCCTCTCAAAAGGCTCTTCTTGAATTCATCCATAAGTGGTCCTAAACATGTGAATTATATTTAAATTAATCCTTTAATCTCCAGTACCAGACACAGGCAGTGTCTAATCCTACCCCTCTATTGGCTACAGTAACAGTTAAGGCGGGTCTCCATTGGCTGTCGTAAGCTCTACAGTAAGCTCTGCGGTAAGCCTTCCGATGTTGTTGTGCTGGTTCTGTAGGTGGAGAGGAGTGACGAGGTGGCCAGTGAACCATATAGGGAGGTCCTCGACTCCTCTCCACATAGAAAAACCAGCACAACACCCTTGCAAGGCTTACCACAGACCTTACTACAGCCAGTGAGAACCCCCCCTTACGGGGGTCTCCACTGGCTGTGGTAAGCCTTGCAATGGTATCGTGATGGTGAGGAGTGGCGAGACCCTCCCTACATAGCCAGTGAACCATGCAAGCAGGACCTCGTCATTTCTCTCCACCTACAGAACCAGCATAAACCATCGCAAGGCTTACTGCAGACCTTACCGCAGAGCTTACTGCAGCTAGTGGAGACCACCCTTAATGCACCAGTTTGCAGCAATGGCTTGCCTATATACACAGACTTTCCATTAGACTGGGGTCAGACCTCACCAGACACTGTTTCTACACGGTAAATGAGCCTATAGAATAAAGGTATCAGCGCAGTAACAAGTCTAGCATGGTTATCTGTATGAAATAATGGGTCTGATCACCGCTTCTCATCTTATTTTAGAATATAATGATATTATCTTACACAAAATTGAATTTAGTGACCCATTAGTATTATTTAAAATTTATCAAAACTGTTTTACATACTATTATGTATATAGGCATAATACAAGTAACAGTGACAGACTATGGGATTCCCAGTCTTGTGGCTTTATTAACAAAGACAGGAGAAATTTGGTACATGTGTTGATATGACTAGAGGCAATAATTGGCAGCTCGACACATTTAGGAAATTCTCCTAAATTAGGCTGAACGATGACGAATATCGGGTATATCTGAGTATATTTGGTATCGCATTGATTTAAACTATCAGTTCTGTTATATTAAACTGCATTTTGAAGCTCATCTTTGTCTTAAATTTGGGTTATTTAAGACGATTGGTGAAGGTGAATTGCACATTTTCTGAAAATCTGACCCATATATGGAATTCAAACCTTGTACTCCCCCTAGCCTCTAGTTTCCGAACGAACGCCAATGACCTCTATGTCGAATTTTAAAGGTCACCTCGCAACAAGCATTAACCTACGCCCACACCTCCACATTATTAGGCAATTGTTGTTCATATTAGATTATAAAATCCTTTACTGATACTATTAAATTACGCTGGGAAGTGCACTTCTAGATTCTCTATACATGTCTTCCAGCTAATACCTTGTTCAGTCGGCAACCATTGACGGGTCAGATTTTCAGAAAATGGACAATTAGCGGCTGTACACATTTAGTAAATTCTGCTAATTTAGGCTGAAATTTGGTCAATACTAGGTAAATTCGAGAATATTTGGCATTGCATTGATTCTAGCAATCTGTTTTGTTAGGTTAAACTATATTTTGAACTTTACTTTCGTCAAAAATTGGGGTTATTTGAGAAGATTGGCGAAGTTGAATTGTACATTTTTTGAAAATCTGATCCTGAATCCAATGAATGTCAGCTGGAAGGAAGATAGGATAAACAGCTTAGGGAATGTGGTCTTACAAATGGTGTTTGCTTTTCAATTATAGAATTATATGGTTTCTCTGAAGTGTGAAATACCTCTGGTGACATTTACCCCTCTTATTCAAATCTGATCTCTCTAGCTCATTTGTCGGATTTACCTAAGAAGGAAATTAAAAAAGAGCTTATACAACCACCAGTGCCTACAAAAGTATTCCCGATTAAAACAGATTAGAGCCAAAGAGCGTAAATATCTATATATTAATATTTATATTTACGCTCTTTTTTAGAGCTCTATTTTCAGGTAATATTGATCAAAAAGGCAAATTTCGTGCGTTTTATCTCCCGCCAATTTTAACATGTTCTTTTACCATTTTCACCATATCTGCTGAAATTCAACTCCAAATAGCGATTCGTTATTAGAACCAATTATGGCACACTTTTTTCTCAGTTTATTATTTCTATTTGAATCATTTTGTTCATTTTTACCTTCGATAGGGTGCACAATTTGCGATATATAATTTGTGATGTGTTGCAGGAAAATGAGTCACAGGTAGCAAAATTGACACTTTTCAAAGTATTTTATTCAGAAGATCTCTTTGTACGAATTTGTCGAATATAATGCTCCAAGTCGTATGGATAAGTGTACCAAATGTTTAGATCGTGTATATCTATATATCTATACATTTCTAAGGTCAACCTTTGGACTATATTCAGCTATTTCACCAGTAACTGTCCACCGACATATATTGCAATATTCTTTTTCAAAAATGAAAATATCAAACATAGAATACAGAAACACTTATTAGATGTTCTAGTGTTTACCTTCGTTAGAATCGGCTTCATTTCCTCTTTTCAAAGCGGTCCTTGGTACGACCGACACGATCTTAAATGTGTTGGTAAGGGCATAAAACAACCAAACTCACTCACTTACTCCCTCTCAGCTCTCCCGCCCTTGATATAACCATATTAAATGTGTTGATAAGGGCGTTAACCAACAAATCTCACTCACTCACTCACTCATCTCAAAATCCTTCATTTATGACTTTTGGAACTTTTAGCAGAGAATGCAACTTTAATGCACCTCAGTAGAACCTCAGTAGATAAACATTCAGGGTCTAATCCCTGTTCCCACAAATACCTCCAACTTAATACAGCATCAAAGGCTGCAGTGCCACTATAATCACTAATCTGCTACACGAGTTGTGATTGTATTTCTACGGTACAAAGCGGGACTAATCCAATCCTTATCACTAGAGGTGTCCATAATATAATTGAGCTTTCATTCTGAGGGGGAGGAAAAGCCTCAGGGGGAGCTCATAATCCTACGCTCTTGTTATTATAGAAGCTGGTTGTAAGGTATGTGGTGGAGTCAGTGGAGGGGAAAAGGAGGTTATCGTTGTAATTGGTTGATGATATAGTTTATTTGTGATTTGTTAAAGGAAAAGTGTTCAAAGTGATTTATTTATATGATATCTATGTTGTAATATTCTTAGTTTTGAAGTGCTTAGCGCTGCTAGAAGTATGAATACATCTCTCAACTTTCAAGACAGTGTATTAAATATATTTATGCATTTCTAAGGTCATCTTATAGAGTACATTTAGTTACTTTGCTAGTATATTTCCACCCAGACATATTGCAAACTTTTTGTTTCAAAAATAGAAATATCAACTCAAAATATTAGATGTTCCACTATCATTTGAATCGCCTTGATCTCATCTTCTCAAACATGACGATATCTAACAATTCATTTTTGCGACCTTTTCCTGTAACAGATAACATTCATCGATATTTAGACATACTTTTGCTCCTTGAAGTGCTCTGTCTTCAATTATCATATTCTAGCATGTTAAACTGTTATAATCATCCCTGGACAAGTCATAAGACATAGAAGAATGAAGAAGGTGATCAGAAATATGAATATAAGAGATTCTGGGTTGATTCTGACCGCCTGATTCTGATGTGTATTCGTCCTAGTGTTATCATTGTGTTTATTGTGAACACATATTTGAAGGCTCTGTTAAGTGTTAGTTTCAGATTTCCTGCCAGCAAACCTGTTATACATTTAAATATTCTCCTCATATCTGAAATATGAATATCTGATCTCATATCATAGGCTTACAAGGAATTTTAGAAACAGAATGATTTCAAAACATTTGAATTATATAGACCAAATAGAGGTAAGATTTCATTTAAAGTTGGGACCAGAGTTAACAACGGTCAAGAACTACCGATTTTCTACTTCTTTTCCTATCACCAGATTGTCATTTGACCAACTTTGTGTAGGGGCAGATTTTTGTTTGTAATAGGAGAGAATGCAACTTTAAGCCATTCAACTAGAATACTCAGAAAACCGAAATGAGCCTGCAATACTACAGGACGTTAAGGAATTCCACTAAGAAAATGGATATACTTTGACATTTCCATAATAAGCTCATAAAAAGTCTCGTGTAATCTGTGTACACAGTTCATATAGCTATACATATTATGTTAAAGTTTCCATACAATATTATATGTACATTCAGTCGATCCTCAAGGATGTGCACACAGACTAGTTTGAAATGATTTCTGACAGAGATATATGTCATATATGAATGCCCACAGGCATTACATATAGCAGTAGTACATTGTGACAATGCCCTTCAGCACAGGGCACATATTCATGCAGTGCATCCAGACCCCCAGTAGCTTCTTCTGATGTTGATGGATTGTATCAAATACACACGCCTGGAGGGAGTTGGGAGGGGAAGGAGGTGAGGGAGGGTTGGAGGAGTTGGGGACACACAGAGGTGGAGAGAGGGGGAAGAAGAGAAGAAAAAGCGTGAGAGAGAGCAAAGGGAGAGAGAGGGAGAGAGAGAGAAAGAGGGAAGGGGAGCAAGGGAGCGTGAGAGAGAGCAAAGGAAGAGAGAGGGAGGGAGAGAAAGAGGGAGGGAGAGGAAGGGAGAAAGAGCGTGAGAGAGAGCAAAGGGAGAGAGAGGGAGAGAGAGGGAGAAAGAGAGAGAGGAGAGAGAGAGGGGGTAGAGGGAGAGAGAGGGGAGAGGGAGGGAGAAAGGGGTGGAGAGAGAGGGGAGAGAGCCGAAGATGAGAGAGAGAGGAAAAGAGAGAGAGAATAAGAGAGAGATAGACAGAGAGAGAGACAGAGAGAGAGACGGAGGGACAGTTAGAGAGGGGTGTGGGCAAGAGAGATTGAAAAAAGGAAATGGAGGAAGGTTGTGTAGGGGATGCAAAGGAGAGAGAGGGATGGTTAGAAGGGTAAGAAGGGACAGTTGCAGGGACAGGGACACACATAGCCAGACGCTGATGCAGAGAATAATAAAGGGAGAAATGAATGACAAGAATGACAAGAATGAGATGAGAGGGGGGAAAGATTGGAACCTCAAAAAGGGGGGAGGTGTATGGGGTAGAGATGCCCTAGATGCCCTCTGTCTAGGACTAATATATGCAGTTGTTTACGTGGAATGGAAAGGAATGTATCGGGGGCGGGAGACGAATCGGGGGAAAGAGTGACGAGGGATGAGGGGTAGGAGGGGGAGGAGGAGGCATCGGGTGCCCTCCTGTCTACCCTGGAGTAGCGGGGGGAGAGGGAGACTTGACAGGAGGTGTTCCTGCCTAGAATCACATCAAATCAACTCAAATCGCCGCGCGTGACTGGATTTACCAATACCAATTCCACCATTGTTTGTTTTGTCCTCATATGAACATTGCCAGGCCTACCCACAATAGCTCATTCAATAGAGGGGTTGCATATGAGACAGGGCATGTCACCGATAGTGCATGTCTTTATATAGTCCAGTTCGTTTGACTATCTAATAACTGCCTTTTCTGTTAAGGTGTGATGGAAGGAACACTGAGACACGTGTGATCTTCGTGAGAAGAGCGAAGCAACTGATTTAATGTTCTAAATAAAAGTACAGATCTTCCTCTATGGTCTGGATAATGAGTAGGGGGTGGAGCCTGTGGTGTAATATCCATGGCCTAGCATGAATAAGTAGACTTGCACAGTACTGGATAGCTAAGCATAATTAGCGATTTTATTAATGAGATAATAATTAATAACTGCCACTCATGCAAATCCTCCTTTCTACCTTTCTATCATTAACGTTGCACTAACAACAGCCCCTGGCGGAAGATGGTGGAAATAAAACTGTTGTGCAAAAATAATAATAATAGTGAAAAAAGATCGTGGAAGGCAACATGTTTTTTTTTTATTTCGTGAGCCTCGTAAATATGTCTAACATAAATTTGCTGTATGAATATGTTAAAATATTTGGTAGAAAAAGTCCTGTTATTTTATGCCCCGCCTGCTGAGCCCATATGAACATGTTTAATATCGCAATAAAGATTGCACCGAATTTATTGCTCCAAGATCTTAAAAACTGACTATGGAGACGGTCCCTTTGCTGAGACCTATTGCTGACCAATATAGTGTGTACGGTGTTACTGTGTTCAGTTTTACCTCAGCTCCATAACTGGTCCTCCATTAACTCATGGGTTTGGATACACGTCTCACTGAAACACGCTTATGGATGCTATACCCTACTCTTTTCAAATATCAACATACCCCTTGAAAAAGGCAACTAATATACCGAAACTAGTTGAAAAATAAACTTGGAAAAATATAAACTGACGTACCGGTTTTCATTTGTCGGAACCTCTACTCTATCTTATATTAACAGTGAACCCGTATAACAAATAGTCTCACAGACATAGCACCTGTACGTTATAACCAGGGGGCCAGTCACAGAGTAAAGACGATTGAAAATGTGATGTGTTTCAAGTCGCAAGTCGCAAAAATGATATTTTTCAAAGTGATTTATTTAAAGGATATATTTGTGGGAATGTTTTGATTTTGGGGTGCTTAAAGCCTCTCGTAGCCTGAATACATGTACGAAATTTCAGGACAGTGTAATAAATATATCTATGTATTACTAGGGTTGTCGTAATGAATATATTTAGCTACTTTACTAGTAACTGCTCACCCCAAAAACTTTGTTTTCAATGATAGAAATTTAACACTTGAAATATAGAAATGCATATTAAATTTCCTACTGTTTACTATCATTAGAACCGGCTTGATCTCATCTTTTCAAAAATAATAATATCTCAAAATCCATATTTTGCGACTTGTGACTCATTTTCCTAAAACACCCCCCATAGGGCCTTTGCTCTCTGCCCCCCCAACCACTCCCGATGGCAAATAGAGATCCACGATTCAAGATGGCACATTTTCAAGACCGCTATGACGAAAATAATATTAAGATAAGATAATAATAAGGGTATATTTATGTGAGAAAGTAGATTTAAAATGCCAATAGTAAAGTCATTTTCCTAAAACGGATCAGAAATGTTGTTCCATATGAAACCTCCACTGATAGAACACAATCCATGATAGCGCTCATGCAAAGCCCCCTATCACTGAAGCAATACGAGACAAGGCAGTGGCGGTGCGAGTCACTCGCGACATTGTTGTGGCTTTGATAGAGTTACTCTCAGCGCTTTGTACTGTAGGCTGGTGGTGGGGGAATCACTCACATTGCTTACACTTGTTTTTACACTCACATCTCACTACTTACTGCAGGATTAGTTTAGCGGAAATTGAGGTTCAGATCTTGTCAATTGAGGAGGGGAAGAAAGGATTGCCTTAGGAATGCATTACTACAGCTGCACTCTCAGTTAGCATCGCTCAAATACTATAGAGTTTCTACTTTTTGTTCCGTTTTTTACGTGGTCCTGGGTAAGACCATAAAGTGCCTTTCTGTCTCTTTTTCTCTGTCTCTCTCCCTTTTTCTCTATCTCTATTTCCTGGGTAAGACCATAAAGTGCCTTTCTGTCTCTTTTTCTCTGTCTCTCTCTCCCATCTTCTCTATCTCTATTTCCTGGGTATGATCATAAACTGCCTCCTCCCTCTCAGCTCTCCCGCCCTTGATATAATCATCTTAAATGTGTTGATGAGGGCGTAAAGCAAACAATATCACTCACTCACTCCGTTTTTTACAAACAATTTTAAAGTCATTTGACCAAAACATTGGAGGATTTTGTTTGGTTCTTTTTGTTGCAGTGCTTCATAAAAGTCCACATTTACATTACGCAGACCAGCCGAAATCCCAATCTGTATTCACTCAAACTATTATTGCTCACCGCTGGTTTTCCCTCGAGATGTATTTGCAGGACTGTTTTCATGTCATTAATGTCATATATCAGTACACAAACTTGCTAATTATTGATTATATTGACTCAATTCTCAATTATATTTCATTGCATTCGCCATACCTGGAAACATTGAGAAAATGTATTCACACTTGAATATATTATGTTGATTTTACACTGAGTTATGGCGTTTCAAAGTTTTAGAGGCGGCCATTTTGTTTTTGTTTTTTGCAATTTTGGGCATGTGCCCCATCATAGATTTTTCTAGACTTTTAATATGTTAATAATGGGTACTCATACTATCCAAAACCGTTAAGAAACTTTTTTATGCAATTTTTCCCAGGTTCAGCCCTTTTTTTAGCTAGATTGCCTGGACTATATTGGATCTCAACGTCTTCTATAAACTTCATGAATAAAAACCTATAGTATAAGGGGTTGAGCCCAAAAAAGGAGGGGACAGGAGTAGTTCATGGTTTGAGTTTTATTGGGGTCCAACGTTTCGGGCGAACATTTACCCTTTATCAAGGATCATATATAAAATATAATTTGAGTAAACTTGGCAAGATTCCTCCTGTCGTAATAGCTGACAGTGCACCTTTAAGGTACCCGAATCTGAGAAGTGAGAAGTGAGAAGTCTTTGTTAAATGAGGTACACTTGGTTTAGGTTTCTGAGAATGTTATGGTTCAGAGATATCTTCTTTACATAACAGATTATCCTGTTCCAATTAATGTACTTTATGTGGAATGGAGAACTGCATCCCCCAAATCATCGCAATTTACCTGCTTTAAAGTGAATTGAAGCCTATTCATGCATCTTTTACACCACATTTAGTTAACCACCCACCCACCCGACACACACACACACGCACTTTTCTCTTGGGTCAGATTTCCAGAAAATGTACAATTCACCTTCACCAATCCTCTCAAATAACCCAAATTTCAGACGAAAATAAAGTTCAAAATACAGTTCTACCTAACCAAACAGATTACTTGAATCAATCCAATGCCGAATATTATCGAATGTACCTACTATTGGCCAAATTGGAGCCTAATTTTGAAGAAATTCTTAAATGTGTAGAGCTGCCAAGTGTACATTTTCTGAAAATTGTACCCTCTTATTATGTGATAAGGAGATTTATTATCTGCCAGCCCATAGTTGACGCCATCCCCCTCCACTCCCCCCCCCCCCACTCCATTACCCCCCCCCCCCCCACATTACCCCCTCCCCTAATATCTTTACTTTGCCGATGCACTGGTCATTAAGGCAGACACTAATGTGGCTGTTAAACACCTTGGATTACATATGAGTTTTTTATCATCTTACATTGAATTACATTATGTTTTTCCTCCCTTAAAATGCTCTAGGAATCCTGCATTCATTCATTCATTCATTCATTCATAGCAAGGTGACAAAGAATCCACAAAGACAATGCCATGTTAATTAGTGCAAAAACACCCCAGAACTCACTGGGACATACATCACGCCATTTTACTTTCACCATCAGGGTCAGATTTTCAGAAAACGTACAATTGGCAACTGTACACATTTAGTAAATTCTGCTAAATTAGGCTGCAATTTGGCCAATACTAGGTAAGTCTGAGTATATTCGGCATTGAATTGATTCTAGTAATTTGTTTGGTTAAGTTGAACTGTGTTTTGAACTTTATTTATATCTGAAATTTGGGTTATTTGAGAAGATTGGTGAAATTGAATTGTACTTTTTCTGAAAATCTAAACCATCTGCCCCCACACTCCCTCCTCCTGCAGTCATTCATTCATTCATTCATTCATAGCAAGGTGACAAAGAATCCACAAAGACAATGCCATGTTAATTAGTGCAAAAACACCCCTCACCACTGCGACATACATCAGGACATTTTAGTTCCACCATCTGCCCCCACACTCTCCCCCCCCCCCTCGCACATTGCACTGTAAAAACACCCAACTAACACAATTAACCAAGATACAAAAACCTAATGTGATGTCAATGTTCATCTAATTCACACAAAAAGGCAACCAATCCCCAACACTTAGTATGTAATAAGAAGGGATTTGTCTTCCACCCGCTCGCTAAGACGCTAAACGGCTAACGACCGACCCTCCTGCATTAGATGAGCTTCATTTTGCAGAAGCAATAATCATTAAGGCAGGCTCTGGTGGGGCGGTAAAAAGCTGGGACTATTAGCGTAACTACACCAGTTACTACACCAGCTTATGGGTGGATTCCCAGAAAATGTACAATTCGCCTTAGCCAATCATCTCAAATAACGCAAATTTCAGACGAAAATGAAGCTCAAAATACAGTTCAACCTAACCAAATCGATTGCTAGAATCAATGCAATGCCAAATATACTCGAATTTACCTAGTGTTGACTAAATTGCACCCTAATTTAGCAGAATTTACTAAATGTGTACAGCTGCCAATTGTACATTTTCTGAAATCTGACCCGTCTGCTGCTACTAGTGGTGATGGTGGTAGATGGTGTGGTTTTTCACTGGCAACCAACTGTAGACAGTCTCTAATTCCCACTGCAGTCAATATGCTAGAGGTCTATAGCAGTGGGTAGAGATGTGCCAATATGTTATAGAGCAATGGAAGCTGGTTGTATGTGGGTGGGTGGGTATGTGATATGTTATAGGAAAATGAGTTACAAGTCGCTAAATTGATATTTTTCTAGGGGTTTTCTTCACTAGATGTATTTGTAGAAATGTTTTGATTGCTGGGATGCTAAACCCTTTTCGTACATTGATTTCAAGACACAAGTCGCAAAATGTGAATTTTGAGATATCGTCATTTTGAAAAGATGAGATCAAGCCGATTCTAATGATAGTAAACAGTACAACATCTAAGTAAATCTATATTTCAAGTTTGATATTTTTGAGTGGACATTTCCTAGTAAAGTAGCTATATATACTCTAAAGGTTGAGCTTAGAAACGCAAGGATATATTAAATACACTGTCTTGAAATTTGTTAATTTTAGTTAATATATTTATGCAACAAACGGTGTTAAACACGCCAAAAATAAAAGCATTCCCACAAAGACATCTTGCAAATAAACTACTTTGAAAAATATTATTTTTGCGACTTTTGACTCATTTTTCCTTAACAGATCACACATTTTATACTTGAAAACAATATAAGTTAGCGCTGTAAACATAGACACATAAACCAACACCCCCAGTTCAAATCCCTGACCCCCCTACCGGACCCTGTGTTGGTGTAATACGTACATGGGTCAGATTTTCAGAAAACGTACAATTCATCTTTACCAATTCTCTCAAATAACCCAAATTTAAGACAAAAGTGAGCTTTAAAATGCAGTTTAACACAGAAGTGATACTTTAATTCAATGCAATAGTATACCAAATATACTCAGATATACCTGGTATTGGCAATTATTTAGTCCAAATTAGAAGAACTACACTGTAAATGCGCCGTTTACAAAATTGTACTCAAAACCATCCATTTGAGGACACATGTGTTTACAAAACCGTTTACAACACATTCCCCAGGACGCATTATGCTATGGAGACACTGCTGCTACTCACTGCGCAGTGACCACAACTGATCTAAACGTTTTTGAAGACAATTTTATATCGGTAAAACAATCTGCACAACAGTGTGTTTTCATCACCTTTTAGTCCAAGGTACACCTAACTTTCTCACGCTACTGATGACCAATCATTGTGTTACAAACTGACAACATCATCAGACCAGTAATATCTCTGAGTCCAGACTAGAACATGTTCCCTTGCACTTGAACCCTATTCCATTCTGATAAATCATGATTTTATTAGAATAAAATCGAAAATTTGAACACAGTAACTTGAACATTTCTTATAATTACTAATACTAAGGGATTATAGTTTGGTGTGATTAAGTCCAACATTTTATTGTTCTGTTGCCTCTTTGGCTGCTCATAACGCCAGAGTTAATCCAATCAGGGGGACTTAACCTAACATGATGCAGATCTATATTGTTGCGTCACTGCCCTTTCCTATTTTTAAGTTCTGTCCCTTCCGTTTTCACAGTGCACAGGTACATGTATTTAATACTATAGCAATGTACTCGTCCTCCGGACGGTCACCCTCTCTCCCCACACTTCCCCCACTCCCTCTTTTCCCTCCCCCTCTTCTCTCTCATGCCTGTTTTTCTCTCCCAACCCCATCTCATATTTCCCCTCCTCTCTCCCTCCCCTCTTCCTCATGTTCTCCCTCCCCGCTCTCCCTACCCTCTCTCCCTTCCCCTATAATAAAATCATGTTTAATTATTAGATAACTTTGTGAATATCATTATAAAATATAAATGGAATTTAATATTCATACAAAATGTGTATCAATGTAGCGGCAAGGCGATTAGCCTTATCTCAGGAATATTAATCCCAATGCATTCTTAATCCTTGCATATGGGTGACTATAGGGGTCTACCTAGTCCCCATGGATTATAGGCAAGGGCAAAAGCCTTGTCCAAGCTTGATTTTGTTTATTTGCGACCATGATTTAACCTGCATTTTCATGTATTTCCAATAGGGGAGTTGCATGTGCCACTGCGCATGTCTGTACAGTGCATCCGGGAAGGATTCTGATGAAATCTGACATACACAAATTTGGCAACATTTTTATCGAAAATTGCAAGAATGTTTTCACCAATATCCCAGCTTGTATAAATATGATCTATGTTAACCAAATGCATGATGGGAAAGATGCAGACTTGTGTTATCGAAACATGTATTATCCATCTCCCCTACAGAGGAGGGAGATGATTATACTAAACACCAGAGGGCAGCACCGCCTTCTTATGAACGGTTCATGATTGTACAACCGGTGATCGGTTACTCACTCTTCCACTGTTCACCAACCTACATCCACGTGTTTTCCACACGCACAGATTATTTTTTGGTGATTCTGCCCGTCTGGCATTATGCCACGACAACGTTATTGCAAGAAGTGTACTTCTACTCATTATCCCCCTACTGGGGCGAAATGTGGGTTAGTTCCTATATCTGGTAAGGCAGAATTTCCTTCTTTAAAAGAGACTTTACTCAAGAGGGAAACGGAAGAGTTATCGGAGCCCCCGGTCGATTGGTCTCAATGGACTCCTACTGGTGGCAAAAATCGGAAGAAGATGAAGAACTGGGCGGCTTCCTTGAGGAAGAATGTTCGGCCGACTGTCCACAGTTTCAAGCCGCCTGAATCACGACGACGAAGGCGTGCTTATGTTGGCTCTACGTCGGAGGGAGATATTCAGAATTTGGGTGAGGATGATTCGGATACATTGAACTTGGATACTGTCACAACCAAAGCTGAGGTGCACGTGCGTGCTCCTACCATTGTCAATGCTCCTCCCCCTGCTGTCAACCCTATGGTTTTCCCTCCCGCTGCAACTCTACCACCACTTCCTCCACCTGTGGCCATTCCTCCTCCATTTAATCATCCTCCGCCTCCATTTTTCAACGCTGTTGTCAATCCTCCGGTGATTCCGCCCGCCATTCAACCCGCTGCTCCTCCGCCTGTCATGGCTGTCAGGCCGCCTCCCCAAGCTGTCAGGCCCCCGCTTCCTCCAGGAGCTGTTGGTGTGGTTGACCAAGTTTGTCGTGACCAGTTGCATGGAATCAGGACTAATATGGCCACCCTTAGAGCAGATTCAGCTCTCACTGCGACCAAAATGGATAATATTGAATCTTTGCTTGGTCAGTTGGTAGCTGACCCCTCCAAGACCCGTCGTAGCTCGAAGGCTAAGCACTCTTCCCGTGCTCGTGACCGTGGTAACAGCTGCTCTGACAGAAGCCGGACCCGGACCAAATCCAGGCTTCGTCGTACACGTGGTGCCCACTGTCGTGACAGTGATTCTGACAGTCGCTCCCCCAGCCCCGCCCATGGGCGTGGCAGGCGCATGTCGAAACATGCTTCTCGTTCAGTGATTGATTCGTCTACCTCCTCTGACTCCTCCTCCAGTAGCTCCTCCTCGTCGAGTTCTTCCAGCTCTGGACTTTCGGTCAAGAAATCGAAGAAGAAAAAGGATCGCCATTCTAAAAAGTCTTCACGAGATACTCAGAAACGTATGTACAAACTGAAAAGGTTCCTTCCTAAAGATGAACGTTCTAAGTCTATGTCAACTGATAAACTTTGGTATTGTCACGGCAGCCTTATGCTCGAGAAATATAGAGAAGGTGCAAATATCTCAGGTCTTTTAAAACATAACTGTTTCATCAGTGAAAAGGTATCCACGAAAGCTTATCAACCTGTAGGGGTCCTTAAATATGATGAGGCTGTGCGAGAGATTGCTCGTACTAAAGGGGTTAAGGCATATACTGGTGGTAATATGGATCTGGCCATGCGCTTTCTGTCGCACGAATTTTCTCGCCGGAATCAGAGTCAGAATGTAAACAAACAGGTTCAAAAAAGGGGCGGGGCTGCTAAATCTGACTCTCCTCGCCCACATTGTTGGTCCTTCAATAAGGACAATTGTTCTTATCTCAATTGCAAATACCCTCACGTGTGTAGTGTGTGCTACGGTAATCATTCAAAAACTGCATGTAGATTTGCGCCTGCAACAGACAAAGGTGACAATGCTGCATAATGTGTTTATGGTGTATTAACAGGCAGGGGCCATGATATGAGCCCCACTATCAATGTTTCTCTTTTCCCGGACCATGATATGAGTCCCGGTTTTAGAATGTGTGTTATCACTACTCCCAGTAATTTTTCTGATATGTCAAACTACTGTAATATTGTTTCTGTTATATCTCCAGGGCGTGATATCGCTCCTTACATTGTTAATAATTGCTCGGTGATACCAGCAGGTTATATTTTCAGTGTTGAGGTTTACTCGAATCAATTTTTACATGTTACCGATGCTTGTCTATCTGGTAGTTGTTCATGTATTTATTATCTTGATTATGTACCTACCCAGGTTAAACCCTGCCGTTTTGCGGCAGCTTATTATGCTTTACTTGATCATGGATGTATATCATGTACGGACTTGTTTGTCCTATCGGGTATTTGCCGAGGTTTCAAGATTTTGGATTCTGATACGGATCTATCTTATTATATGTCTAATTACAATTCAATTCTCCAGCCAGAGGCTGCTAGACAAATGTCTGCTTCTGTTATCAAAGAGTTGGAGTCTGGTAATATATCTGTTTTTTCTGGTACACCGAAATGTGTTCATGCCCTAGGTGCTGTCATGAGAGGAGATGGGAGGTTGAGACCGATCACCGATTGCTCCAGGCCTGAAATCTCAGTTAACGATAAAATGTCTACTACTGCCTGTAAATTTTCATTTGCCACAATTGACAATGCGATTGGTCTTATACGTCCTAATGATTATGGTTGTGTCGTTGATATATCTAACGCATATCGTAGCATTAACATTTTTCCTCCCCATCGTGATTTCATGGGTTTTCAATGGAATTTCAATGGAATTTCAATGGAATTTCATTATTATTCAATTAAATTAAATTAAAGAATTCTTTATTGCAGGAGATCTTTTTTACATGATGATCCATATTATTATGAAATTATATTTAGTTTGCTGCTCCGAATGCTCTTAAATGAATAAATTGTGATGTGTGGAAAATGAGTCACAAGTCACAAAATTAATATTTTTGAAAAGGATTTATTTAAAAGATCTATTTGGTAGAATGTTCCGATTTTTGTAGGGCTAAGCGTTTTGAGCCATATCAATGTACATACCAAATTTCAAGACAGTGTATTAAATATATCCTTGCCTTACAAACCTTTACTGAAGTAGGCCTATATCACATTAAAATTTAAGAATTATTTATGGAAATTAAATACCGTATTAATTGTATTGGCCTTAAACTGAATGAAAAAAAAAATAAAAAAGATGGTGCCCGATTTCCTGGGTATTATATATATACAAAATGATCCATATATGAAAAAATTTAATTCTGTTGGAGGGTAGTGCAAAGTTGCCCTCTACCCCCTCCCCCTGCCCCCCCCCCCCCCCCCCCCCCCGTCCCCGCCGCGCACACATAGAAAAGTTTGCCCCCACACACACACACAAGTGTCGCCACCTTCAGGTAGAAGGACAGACTCCCTGAACCATGGGCGGAACCGTTAGCCTAGTGGATTTCAAAATCTGCAGAATAATTCATGGAAGTTCGCCGATTTTGCCGTGTTTTGAACATCACATTTCATTTTATATCTATCCAAGGACACCAAGCAGTATGGTAAGTACTCTTTTTGAATCAATAATGACTTCAATCACTGGAAATCTCACTACATTTTCTAGTCGTTTAATATTATAATAGCACCTGGGCGATAATGCAGATTATATAAACACTTTTATTTGGTCGTTGAAAGGCTCAGCACTATGAAAAGACCAATGCCTTATGCTACACTAAGGTTATAACTTATATCATCTCTGTATCTCACTTAAAACATCCTATATCATCGTTATTGTTTAGAAAAATCCTTATGAATAACTTTCAATGTTTGAAGACCACCACCGCTAACTGATGGCCCAGGGACCCACGGTGATACAGGGAGTACTGTAGAGTGCCGGGGGG
Organism: Sthenelais limicola; assembly: GCA_942159475.1. Lineage (NCBI taxonomy): Eukaryota > Metazoa > Annelida > Polychaeta > Phyllodocida > Sigalionidae > Sthenelais > Sthenelais limicola. The sequence continues at coordinate 9,808,926 of OW804095.1, read as the reverse complement.
GTGAGCGCTACACGTTCCGTCAGCCACTGACGGGTATCAACGGTATGAAATCTGTGTTTCATCGTGTCAAATAACTCAATAACTTTAACAATTTTAACAATGTTTTCACTGGTTATGTAGTCTAGGGGACTTTTCCCACCATATGAATGAAAATATTTTTTAAATATTTCAATATTTAGCGTTTTTACGGCCGCAAATGGGCACTTCTCATGAAACGTGGACAGAGTTCCTAAACTTGTATTTCATGATATTGAGTCATTTAGAAAAAGAAATGACTTGGTATCCGACTGAATTCAGTTTTACTTAATGCTAGATGCATATGGGCACGAAATGGAGGCAAAAACAGACATGATTGAATTATTTTATCTTCATTTGGCCCAAAATACAGGGAAATGCAATGAGAACTTAGTTCATTTAGGCATTTCATTATTTGGTGAAGGGGGTGCATCATTTCGCATCACGTTTTATTCCAAATACTAGCTAAGAAAAGTGAGCATGATTTGTACTCACACAGCGAACGACGTAATGAAGGATATTATTATGTTATCCAATTGCATATCACATATATTATCTCAAAAACATCAAACCAATACATATTGTATGGGATCAATTCAAGAAATTTAATTACAATTTTGATGTTTTTCACGCTTTTTGTTATGTCATTTCTGATCGTATAAACCTACACATGGTATGTATGTATTCCTAGGAACATGCTCCATATTTCTAAAAACATTTTAAGATTATATGAATATTATGTCTACTCATTTTCTTCATCTTTGCTAGTATATCTTTATAAATTATACTTGATAAGGCTGTAATAATCCACCTTTCGGTGAAATAATATTATTGAATACAGTCAATATCTATACTTATACCTCAGCGACTATTTGAGATTTTTACTAAATTTCAAAAACAATAAATATTCCGACATGTCAGTCTGACTTTTCTAAAATTGAATGCTTATACAACTATTCTATCTTTCAATAGGTATATGACGCTTAGGCTTTGATATTTTGTTTCCACTTGAAAATAGGGCCCTTGTCGACGTTTCATGAGAAGTGCCCATATAGAGAATTCCTATACTAGGCCTAACGCTATGGGCGCGAGATTTAGGATTCATAATTTATTTCGGCGAAATATTATTAGGTCTGTACAAGCAAAGGGCAGGGCTGCCGACCTGGGGAAGGCCAAAAAGCTTAAGCTTTGTTGTGCGCACGTATGGTGCATGCCAAAGCTAAGGGGGTCTAGGGGGCACCCCCCCCCCTCCCGGGAAAATCTTAGCAAAATGACAACTATTTTAGGGCCTTCTGGGTATGACTAGGTTCCAACTCAGTCAAAACCTGTTGCCCAGGCAACCAACTTCACACACAATTTTTTCAGTGCAGCAATAACATTATACCTTGTTTATACTATAATTTAGAGGTCCACACAGATACAAAGGGGCATGCAGGTCTTTTATTTTGTTTGGAGTTTATGAAATGGTAATAAGTTATGCCTGCAATGTCTGCCAACCACTAGTCCTCCTTTTATGTAATACTAGAAATGTACATGTTCTATGGACAGGAGCCCACCTCTCCCTCGTCCTTATGAAACTAGACAACCCAACAATGATAGATCTAATTTAGACATTTAGTGGCCATCCTTAAATTATGTCACGCTATATTTTACAATTTTTTACACCCTATATGTGATACATGCATCACAGGAAAATGAGTCGCAAGTCTCAACAAATATTTTTTTTTTTTTTTTAAAAAAGTCTCAAGTCTCAAGTCTCAAAAAATAATTTTGAGATATCATATTTGAAAAAATTAGATCAAGCCGATTACAATGATGGGAAACACTAGGCCATCTAATAAGTATTTCTATATTTATGTCTGCATGAAAAAAAGAGTGTGATATTTCTTAATTGTCACTGACTATAGTAAAGTAGGTAAGTATAGTTGATTAAATATACTTCTTATGGTAACCTCAGATACGCATAGATATATTCAATACACAGTCTTCAAATTTAATACATGTATTTAATGCTACTAGCAGCGCTTAACACCTCAAGAATAAAACATTCTGAGCAAGGGTTTGTGTGGATAAATCACTTTACTTATTAAATTTGTGTGACATCACATAGCTTTATGTGGAAGTGGCTATCTTTTTTTGAGGAAAAGATGTATAAAGTAAATATGAAATACATTATAAACGATTGTTATATCCCTTTACTTAGTCTCTAAGAAGTCATTAAAAAGGTCATTAAAAATCATGTAAATAAGTCATTAAAAGTCATTAAATTCAACGTGCTCTGGGCCGCGGGAACCATGACATAGTTGAAACTGATAAGATTAAGCATTTGTTGGTATGTTGGCGGGGGGGGGGGGGGGGGCGGAATGCTCAGTCTCCCTTTACCTCATCCTGCCATTCCCTCCTTCTCTCACCCCCTATTTCTATCTCATCCCACACCTCTTCTCCCCTCTTCCTATCTCTTTCCTCACCCCAACTTCCTTTGAAACTAAAATATTTCTAAGATATTTCTATTGTTTAATATGTACATATTTATGCTATATGTACATACGCCCCACACCCTCTCTCTCTGTATGTGTAGTAACTAAAAGTATTGACAACCTTTAATATTTAGTGTCGATTTTGTATATTATCCTCTTCAATTAATTTTGAACTTTGATTTATTCTCAGATAATTGATACCAATTTATAATGCTTTTTATTCCAGAAAGACGAATTGTGGGGCAGTCAAGCTTCAGAAGTTTGTGGTGTCAGTTGCTCCCCTTCATTGTCACAAGCAAACCGATAACAGATCTATGCTGAAAATGCCAGAAAAACAACACCCTCATGTATGCAGTGCCAACCAGAGTGAAGGGGACAAGTCCAAACATCTAGAGGAACAGGCCTGGAGGAACACCTGAGGGTTGTCCACATGATATTGTGTTCAAATCATGCGAGTAATTATAGTGTCAATAAGTTATTCTAGGATATCAAGTTACACCATTTAATGTTTTGAGTCATAGGTTTGAAGTGACTAGACTAAATACCTAAGGGCAAAATGAGCATAGATAGAAATACATGATATGAATAGTATCAAAACAGTGCCAAGGTTATTGAATGACAGTTATTTACGGTCAAACAATTTATGATGTGAATAATTATGCTAATTACATGGTTTTGAGATCAAGATGGTATTATAATTAATTACAGTCACAATATGATATGAGTTAGTTTCAAAATGGGTATATTATTGTATGCATTCTAAGATTTGGTAATGCATTCATTGATTTAGTTTTAGGCCTAGGCCTACCTGATTGTTCTGAACATGAGATCACAGTGTGAAATGTTTTGTAATCATTGTGTTTCTATGTATGTATGCTCTGCAACAGCATATATATGGTAGAGAATAATAACAAGCTTAACGGCAGATTCATTAGGAGTAATCTAATGTGTTTGACCAAGGTTCTGCTTTGTGTTCTGAAGCTTTTGCACTTTAAACTTTTCATGAATCCCCGGCCTAGTTAAGAGCTAGATTAATTGGTATTTAATTTGTGCAAAACATCTAGGGTTAACATATTTAGTGTCTAGGTTAGTTCAAGAATGATTGAGATTTATGTTATTAACATGATGCATGTGATATGGATTGAGTGCAAATCATTTGTTAATTGTTAAAAGTTATGTCATGACAGATCTAAAATTCATCTACATTTGTTCAAAAGGACAGATTGATATTCCCTGGATTCTTTATTTTCCCATATATTACATCTTAAAAATCTGTATTTCACATATGAAAAAATTGGTATAGATGCACACAACTTATGAACCTAAAATAAAACATGTAATCTGGGAAGATTCCCCTCTAAAAACCAATCAACTGTGTTGTTAGAATATATAGCTATGTGTACAAATGAATCTCAGTTTCTCATAAATGAACTGGGGTAGGCAGGCCATTTTAAGATCTAGAACAAACAATACATGCACATGAACCTTTAACCCTAAAAGATTCAATAATATATTAGGATAAAAAGCCATCAGCATGACAGGGACCTGTCAAACGATGTAACATTAATGTTATATTTGACTTTTGCTTTGTAAATTATAAACTATGTTAGCCCGAAATGAAATACAAAAATAGTGTATAATCTGTCAATACATGTATCAATTTTGATATTATGTTGCGAATATGCAAAATATTTGTTGTGCCAATACTTAAATTTGCTATTTATTGTCCTCATATTGACACAAAAATGAATGTACATGTATTGTACTCTGATATTATATGTGGTGACACGGGTGGATGTTTTACTTTGAATATGTTGGAGCTGGTTGGTTGCTAAGTATATATGACAGGTGAACGGGCACCGATCTATCGGTTGTATGTATTATGATCTCTAAAATAGTTGTCAGGATCACTGAGAAGAGTCTAGGATTAATGTATAAATTGGTAAATTTTATTCAAAATGGGTAAATTTTATTAAAAAAATATTGGCACATAATTTCCCGACTAAGTTTAGATAATATTTAAAGCTAGATTTATTTGTATATTTACATGAAACTTCTAGATGTATGTATTCTCTGCTCAATAGAAAAATATTAAGGGTCTAGTTTAGTTCTTAATAGTGTATATTACAGTTCAAATATGACAAAAAATTGATGAATCACCTGAAATGAACTTTACTGGTAATAGTTAACCTAGTACAATGTACCATACATACAAATACTTCATGAAATTCACAATATTCCAGTCATTAGAACTAAAATACTACTGCGTAATATCCCCTGACGGTTCCTGTTAATGCAAACCAGGTAGGTATATACTGTCGTAATAAATAACATTCTTTTATATTGGGTTGTATAGACATACGACAAGCAATATTCGGTTGACGAATGGTGTATTTTGGAACATACTGGTTTTTAGTTTAACATGCAGGTATTATATGATTGCTAAATGTAAAAATGTATAATGTAATCTAATTCTGCACAGATCAACGCAATTAAATAAATGATAATTGACTGAATCTGCCATTGTTGTGTTGTGTTGTTCCAGCTCCTACATCCCTTTATAGAAGCATTATAAAGCGCATCATATTAAATATCCATAAGCTGAGAAACGAGGACCTAAATATGTCAATCAAGACCATATGATTACTGAAAACACTTTTTTACTTGAGGACGTTTTACCTTCTAAACACTTTTTTACTTGAGGACGTTTTACCCTCTAAACACTTTTTTACTTGAGGACGTTTTACCCTCTAAACACTTTTTTACTTGAGGACGTTTTACCCTCTAAACACTTTTTTGCTTGAGGACGTTTTTCCCTCTAAACGTTTTTGAGAACGTTTTGGGGAAAAAAACGTCTCAAAAGTGGGGGCAAAAAAAGCGTCTTCACGACTGTTTAGAAGGAAGACGTTTTTGCTTTCAGTGTAACTAAATGTGTAGAGCTGGCGATTGTACATTTTCTGAAAATCTGACCGATATAGGAGTGTGAATATTGGTGTGTCTGATAGGTATAAACCAAAGGGCTGCACAGCCTCATGTCCCCAGCAGCAGACGTACACGTGAGCTGAAAGACCAATGTATTGAATATAATTTAAAAAGCCATACTACGGTCTGCTGTTCTTATTGAATATACAGCCATACATGATGCCACTGGCTAGCTTCATATGCACTGCTAGCACGGGTGTAACATCTAGTCGTCTTATGTTTTACCAGGTTGTTAGGTTGAGCCCTCATATATATATGCTCTGCGAATTGTACTATTTGAGAATTTCAAAAAATTGTTGAAATCAATGAAGCTACTGGAGTATTAGCATTAGGGTCTGTAGCTTGAAGTAAATTTTGAGAATTACTTAGAAATTTCCATTAAACTGAACTATTTTGTATTTATTTATTTTATTCAATTTTCTTTATAAAGTAAGACATGATTATACGCCAAGACCAAAGCTCTTAGGATAAATAGCGTGCTTTTCTGCCTGGTGCTGTGATTTTAGTGATTTTCTAACCCTATTTTATTCTTTTGTCATCTCTATCAGTACATCATTACATCAATAATAGGGCTCAATAATTTAAGATAAACATTAAAGTATGTATGCCCGCTTACCCCAAACCACACCCCTCCTACTGAACACTATCACAGCACTTTTGAATGCAATTGGTAAATCCATGTTTTGGGATTTTGCTCAAATATATTTCTAAAATTAATCAAGCCTAACATACTGGGAGTAGAGTTGATTTATACCATGTATTGACTGTAGAAACCCCGCTTAATCATTTCTCACTCCAGGCGTGACCTTAAACATCAATTCTCATCAACTTTACGACATGTGAATTGACTATAATCAATATATGTTGTTATCGATAATGAATGATTTTCTTTCCTTTTTTTTCTCTATTCCGAATTGTTATACCGCAAATCGTCCGTAAAATGCCAGTTGAACATATAGACAGGCATGTATAGTGTACAAACAGTGTTATGATCAATGGATGTCATGCACATATATATGAGGATAATGGACTCACGGGCAATAACTCAATGCAGAATAACCATGGTCTTCCGCCCACTGATGTGTCTAACTACACTATAGGCTCTATGCATGTATCAAAACTACTCAACATCAAGTCGAAGTTAGAGGATATAAAATGTCTGAATGACTCCTATCCATCATTGCAGTAATAATTCATAGAAATGTTTGTCTACTTCTCGAATAGGTTTGTCAGTATGTACTACTGAGGTTTGAAAGTAGGACTATAATAGACAATAGAAAGGACAGCATCGCAATTCCCAATGTGGCATGCTCACATGAAGGCAATAGCTATCCTATTATTTATTATATGGATCAGGCCATCAGAAAATGTACAATCCCCAGCTCTAAACATTTAGTCAATTCTGCTAAATTCGACTGACAAATGATACATACTAGGTACATCTGAATATATTCGGTATCGAGTTGATTCAAACGATGTGTTTGGTTATGTTGAATTGTGTTTTGAGTCTCATTTTTGTATTAAATTCGCGTAATTTGGGTGCGTTTCTAAATGAGAATTTCTAGAAATTTCATCCATATGCGCATTCCACTTGAGAGGTGCAATAATTGGGGTGCAATAACAATATCACCATCATATGCATGTGTATGATAAAAGTAGGAAATTAGCTTTCTGTCAGCCTTTAGATATTTCATGATTATTCAAAACTCACAATGAATGTTTATCTTTCAATATTCTTTAATTCTAGGGGCATATAATAACTAGTGAATGGAACGAGGTGCTAATAATTAAATATCTAGTCAATATTCATGCAGTTACTAGCACCTCGTTCCATTCTCTCTATGTATGATATATGGCTTGCATGTAGTAATCTTTATACTAAATGACCAACAGAACTCTTGTGATTTTACTGTGGAAACTTTCCTTCTTTTTAATTTTTGTCCTTTTTTCATGAAAGTTCATAACCGCAGACAACCCTGACCCGCTTCTAGTTTATGAGATTAGGCCTTGGCCAGCATAAGGGTCAGATTTCAGAAAATGTACAATAGACCTTCACCAATCGTCTCAAATAACCCACATTTAATACAAAAATAAGCTTCAAAATGCAGTTTAACATAACAGAACTGATACCTTAAATCAATGTGACACCAAATATACTCAGATATATCCGGTCGGCCTATTCTTCATTGTTCAGCCTAATTTAGGAGAAGTTCCTAAATGTGTAGAGCTGCCAATTGTACATTTTCTGAAGATCTGACCCACAAGGTGGTGGCTAAAGGACGACAATGTCTATGTTTCTCCAGCAGTTATCTGCGCCCAAGTTATTTGCGCCCAAGTTAGTTATGCGAGACTCAGGTGGCTACAGGTAATTAGTTTCTCCTTTAGCTTGTAAGGTCGGTGTTCGAGGAGACACCACGCTAAACCGGACCCCAGCTGGGCGGGGTAGGGAGGGGGGGGGGGGCAACAAGGGGCAAGGGGGGCGGAGACGGAGCTGGGCGGTCTTAGGCGGGGGTACAGGCGGGGGGCAAGGGGCAGAGGCATAGAGGCGGGGGGGGGGGGGGGGCGGAGATGGAGGTGCTTAAAGTTAAAGGGGCACAGGAGGTGGGGAAGACAAAGGGATGAAGTCCAGTAATCAAGAACTAACTGCCTTGTGGTGGGTTTATGAACGTTTATAAAGAGAGAGAGAGGGAGAGAGGAGAGAGGGAGAGAGAGAGGGAGGGAGAGAGAGAGAGAGGGAGACAGAGGGAGACAGAGGGAGAGAGAGGGAGAGGGAGGGAGAGGGAGAGAGAGGGAGAGAGAGGGAGAGAGAGGGAGAGGGAGAGAGAGAGGGAGACAGAGGGAGACAGAGGGAGAGAGAGAGGGAGAGGGAGGGAGGGAGAGAGAGGGAGAGAGGGAGGGAGAGAAATAGAGAGAGGGAGAGAGAGAGAGAGGGAGAGAGAGGGGGAGAGAGAGAGGGAGGGAGAGAGGGGAGAGGGAGAGAGGGGAGAGGGAGAGAGAGGGAGAGGGAGAGAGAGGGAGAAAGGAGAAGAGAGAGGGAGAGGGAGAGAGAGAAGGAGAGATAGAGGGGAAGAGAGATATTGAGAGGGAGAGAGAGAGAGGGTAAGAGAGAAGGTGAGAGGAGCAGGTCGGTTACGTGAGGAAGAGAGAAAAAGAAACGAGAATGGTAGAAAGATGGAATCCGAAAGTGAACAGCAGTGGAAAACAAATCTAGAGTAGCCTGAGATGTTACAATATTGTAGCTATATATATATATATAATGCTTTTATTCATTCATGATAAACAGTTACAATATCACATAATAAGGAAAAGGTTTCAGTCCTCTGCCCCTTTGCAGTTCTTCCACGACCGCCCTAGCTGACACATACCTGGATTCCAAATGTTACTAACTAGTTTTATTGACTTTTTAACAGCTTTCCATATTCAAGTGCATATAGAAATATCGTTTGAAGGTTGCTTATTGCTTCTTCTGTGTTCAATTGAATATTCTTGAATTGATTTAAACGGATTCTCCATCTCGCCTCGTCAGTCCTCTCCACCTACAGAACCAGCACAACCATCACAAGGCTTATCGCAGCCAGTGGAGACCACCCTTATACTCTCCTCCTTCCTCAGCCTACGTCCCTCCGTCTACCCTTCTCTTCTGTCAATCTTTTCTTGAATTCAGATTTTCTGGTGACACTAGGAAGTGATTCCTCTTTTTAGATCAACAGAGTTAAATACATTTAGTCTATAATAATATTCTATATAACCGCAACAGTATGAATGAAAGCATATGATGAGGTTGCCAATTATTAAAAATTATGGATAAAGGATAGTAGGGTAGCACATAACAAGTAACACACTTTAGTATTTCATAGCTTGGTTTATCGCAGCAGGTTGTCTGTCTCCATGCATAAGGCTGCACACACTTTCCTATCTCTCGTCCCTATACTCATGTATCTATCTGTCTCTCACTCCTTATCCCTCTCCCCTTTCTTTCTTTCCCTCTCTTCCTGCTCTTCCCCATTCTCTCCTTCTCTCTCACACACCCTCTCTCCACACTCCTCCCACCATCCGTCACAGGTGCCTTTGTTGTCGATTGGATACACGTGTCATCTCATGGGTCAGATTTTCAGAAAATGTACAATTCACCTTCACCAATCTTCTCAAATAACCCAAATTTCAGACGAAAATAAAATTCAAAATACAGTTCAACCTAACCAAACAGATTGCTAGAATCAATGCAATGCCAAATATCCTTGAATTTACCTAGTATTGACCAAATTGCAGCCTTATTTAGCAGAATTGACTAAATGTATACAGCTGCCAATTGTACATTTTCTGAAAATCTGACCCTCATATACCCTCTCTAACAAATGAGATCGCCCCAAAGGAAAACGTCTACATTGTGATATTTTTCACACTGTGAGTTAAGGGACGTGTAAGTACCTCAGACACTAACCTACCTGCAACTTCTGGGTCCAAGACTTCAGAAGGAAACATTGCATGGGTCAGAGCCTTCACAAATGTACAATAATATAGGGGACTTGCCGCATAAGTGGGTCAGATTCTCAAAAAATGTACAATTGTCAGCTGTACACATTTAGTAAATTCTTCAAAATTAGGCTGCAATTTGGTCAATACTAGGTAAATTCAAGGATATTCTGCATTGCATTGATTCTAGCAATCTGTTTGGTTAAGTTGGACTGTATTTTGAACTTTATTTTCGTCTGAAATTTGGGTCATTTGAGAAGATTGACGAAGTTGAATTGTACGTTTTCTGAAATCTGACCCATGTACCTTAGACACTAACGTACCTGTAACTTGGACTCCAAGACTTCAGAAGGAACATTGCATGGGTCAGAGCCTCCACGAATGTACAATAGGGGATTTGCCGCTGCGCATAACAGTTATTCAATCTTATTTGGTTAATAATACTGAATTTTAACTGGCTGCAGTAAGCTCTGCAGTAAGCTCTGCGGTAAGCCATGCGATGGTGCTGTGATTGTGGGAAGTGGTGAGGTCCTCTCCACCTACAGAACCATCACAGACCATCACAAGGCTTACCACAGAACTTACTGCAGCCATTGGAAACCACCCTTTAAGCATCACTCTCAGTTGACATCTGCCAAGAGATGTTCTACTCTTTGTTCCGTTCTTTTCTAACACATCTCATAGACATTTGATCAACGTTTTGGTGGGTTTTGTCGTGTTGTTTTTGCTACAGGACTTCATGAAAGTTCACATTTATATTTTGGTGGCCCGCCGAAATTTTTACTGCAGCGGTTTCCCTAATTATCGCTCACCGGCAGCCGTATTCTGACTTGACTTCAAATTCTTGTATTTATATAAGTATCTTTTCAAATATGATGATATCTCAATTTTTTTTTGTGACTTGTGACTCATTTCCGGATAACACATCACATGACTAGATGGACGACCCTGCTAAAGTCTAAACACATGTAAGTTGACCCTTGCATACATGTCCCCCCGCTCCCGACATGACTCATTACCTGTGTGAAAGGTCAACACAACACACACAGGACTAATGATGAACATATCCATTCATCTTAAATTTGATTTATAGCTTGTATAGCTTTATACCAGCTTCAAGCAATGGCAATCTCTCGGTATACTCATACATTGCTGTTGATGAAATACTTTTTGTCAAAAACAATCAGTAGATTTAGGTGAATCAGGAAAATTAATTTGAAGTCTAAAGTAAATATTCATTCATTGGTGACATGGAAGGATAGAAAAAAGAGAGACCACATGTCGGAATATGCACACAAACTAAGTCAAAACAAGGTCCAAAAAGGGGATTTGCATATCCACCATCTTGAATCTTGATTCACATGGAATTATGGGATTTATGCCATGATAGATGGGCATACCCAAAAAACATGGCCAGATTAGCCAATTGCATATGCGTTCGTTTTTGAATGCAGCCAATTTACTAAATCTAAATGTAATTGTAAATCTAATTGCGCCAATCAAGTACGCTTATTTCATGATGCAAAGTTGTAGGTTCCTGCTTTTGCTGAGTCAGAGGATTGTAACACATTAACTGAAGGTAAATAATGATAAAACAAGCTTCAATATATATATCATGGCATAAAAATAGAACTAAACTTGAGCTGCATATGCAACAAGGCATTCACAAAATGATTTCCTGAAGTCGAAGGCACGCGTGAAAGACAGCACCAAAAGCCACTTGCATTTTGTAAATTTGTTGTCGCATATGCAACTCTTGTCTTATTATACAATATAGCAATAGAATAGATGGAAATGTAAGAAGACCTGCCTGGGTAGAAGTCACCACCATTTTCAACTGGTAGTTAACACTTGTGATGTACTTCATGTGGAAATAAAGATGAATATATATTATATATAAAGTCGGTTCCAACTTGAAGCATAATTTAATCCACTCTGCAATGTCTTACATTCTAAAGGTGGAATTATGCTTAAAACATACTTTTCATTAAACATTTCTTTGTTGAGGGACTGCTTTGTTGAAACCTAATAATTGAATTTCTGTTCTAGTCGCCTCTCGGTCGCCTCTAGGTATACATTGCCTCTCAGTTGTACTTAGTCACATACATTCAACCTATTTCAGCGATTTCTGTAGCTTGTATTACTGTTTTTTAGATAAAAAAGTTAGTTGACACTTTCCAAAGCATATCCAGGCCAGAAGCCAAGGCCATGACACTTCAGCGACCTAATAGAGTTGGCAGCGGGACACCGGAAGTCTATATCATTATGGGATGGCGAGGCTGACCACTGACTTCCGGTTACAGGCTTTACAAAGCGCCGCTGTGCGGTGGATAATTCACTCAGTGAGCCGCCAATCCGACTATCAAATGTCAAGGCTGCATGATATAAGTAGGAATAAGGCAGTCCATACAGGTGTCGTAAATTCAGGCCGATCTGTACTTGCGTCAAGTTAATATGGGTTGTTTCAGGAAAATGAGTCACAAGTCGCAAAATTGCTATTTTTCAAAGTGATTTATTCACAGGATCCCTTCGGAGGAATGTTCCAATGTCTGGGGGGTTTAGTGCTGTAGGTCAGATGAATCTATGTAATGAATTTTAAGACAGTGTATTAAATATATCCGTGCGTTTTGAAGGTCTGTATATTGAGTAAATTTAGATAGTTTACTGGTAATTGCTCACCCAGATTTTTCAAACAGGTCCTCATGCAGTTAATGGGATGTTAATGATACGTTTCGATGTTTGACAAAATTCTCTGAGTATACGATGTACCCAGTTTGATGCATACATAAGTTCTACGTCTATGAACTATCTTGCAATATGGATACATGGTGGACCATGTCCAAATCCCCACCCCACCCCTTTCGCTGCCCCCGGGCAGGTTTTATGTTGTTTTCCAGATCGTTGAGCGGTTCACGCATGCGCAGTGATACATGATCACACAAGGTCAAGGTCACTGACCACTTCCTGCTATAAATCCTTCAGCACTTGTTCCTAGGGGATCTCAGATTATATTTACTGAGAGATATTTTTAGTAAGGTCATTCTTTCTGTCAGTCCATTTACGAAGAAATTTGACATTAGTTGAAAATCCAGTAACTCTGTCAAGTGAATATGTTTAAAACCGGAAAGACTGAGAAAATCCAAGGAAGATGCACCTTTCAATGTTAAAAAAGGTCTGTCATAATGTTGCCCTAATAAAATATGAACTTAGTGGATATTTATGAAAACTAAAAAGTTGTGATTTTTAATTTATTTATGTTACATATGTGATGTGTTACAGGAAAATGAGTCATGATACTTGAAAAGATGAGATCAAGTGGATTCCAATGACGGTAAACATTAGAAAATTCAATACGTATTTCTATATTTCACATTTGATATTTTTATTTTTGAAAGAAAAAGGGTTTGCAATATTTCAAGGTGAATATTTAATAGTGAAGTAGCTAAATATACTCTATAAGATGACCTTAAAAATGAAATATTTAATACACTTGAAATTTGGTACATGCATTCATACAAATTCAAATGGTATATACCCCAAAGAGATCCTGTGAGTAAAACACTGAAAAATACCAATTTTGCGCGACTTGTGTCTCATTTTCGATAACACATCATCTTGTCTCAATTTATTTGACAGCTCCCTTTTATTTCCATGTTAATGTGACCTATCTGAGTAAATCTGGCATCCTTTGGGTGCTTCATGAAAAACAAATCACCTCTCATCCATATCTTAATTAATAAGAATGGAAAGCTTACCACATGACACAACATGAACGAAGCTGATAATCACGATGACATTAGCTAGTATTTATACTCTGGTTTAACTTTGATATTTATTAAAGGAATACGGTATGTTGCTTCTTAACTGTCAGCTCCTGCATATGGGTCAGATTCCCAGAAAACAGCTCTACAAATTTAGAAACTTTTGCTAAATAAGGCTGAGAAATGGTGAATACCGAGTATATTTAAACACACTTGTATATTTGGTATCGCATTGATTTAAAATATCAGTTCTGCTATGTTAAACTGCATTTTGAAGCTGATTTTTGTCTTAAATGTTGGTTATTGGAGAGGATTAGTGAAGGCTAATTGTACATTTTCTGAAGATCTGACCCACATGCTTCATCCATTTCCCATTTCATATCTTGTTCTCTATCTCAGGATCACATCCAATAATTTCCTGCAGAACAGGGATGTAATGTCTGTGGGGGAAGCCATTGATAGCCTCAAATACCATTAGTTACCAGTAGTTATAACGCTACCGGAAGTTATAATGCTATAATATCTTCATCCTAATCCTAGGTGTTGAGTGATATGATTTCTCTTACAGACTTAAATCATTATTATTATGCATACACTAAGTATCAACATATGGGTTAGACTTTCAGAAAATGTACAATTCAACTTTGCCAATCTTCTCAAATAACCCTAATTTCAGACGAAAATGAAGTTCAAAATACAGTTCAACCTAACCAAACAGATTGCTAGAATCAAGGTAATGCTGAATATTCTTGAATTTACCTATTATTGACCAAATTGCAGCATATATAATCTAGCAGAATTGACTAAATGTGTACTGTTGCCAATTGTACCTTTCCGGAAAATCTGACCCATATTTCGATTTTGGTTGCATATATATATGATAAAACAAAACTAAAACCAAAAACCAAGTCCTTTCATAATATAATCATTCATTAAAAAATAATATCCAGGATGAGCTAATAATTCTTAGTCAGATTGCAATAGATCTGCGGATATATAGACTACAAATAACAGGAACAAAAAGCATACTTTTTTAGAAGACGCGAGGAGAAAAACAGACAGAGTTTCATGTATATCAAGATGTGAGCTAATATCACTAGAGACAACACTATCACAGAAAGATGATTCACTTTAGTATTTTGCACTCCCTTGATATAAATGATTTACTAACTGTTCTTAGGAAATACCATCTGAAAGATTGCTGTTTTGGCTTCCCTTGTGGTATGGTTCATAATATCAAAAAATTATTTGGCAAAGGAAGGTATAGTGTGACCCCATGGGGTCGGAAGAAAAATACTTTGTGTGTTAAAACAAGCCAATTCTTTGCATCTGAACATGTGATGTTTTTGCCTTCCTCACTAACTGCAATACAAGCTGGTAATAAATTGTGATGTGTTTCAGGAAAATAAGTCATAAGGCGCAAAAAGGATATTTTTCATAGTGATTTATCTATAAGATATCTTTGTTGGAATATTCTGATTTTCAGCATGCTTCATGCTGCTAGTAGTATCAATACATGTACGAAATTTCAAGGCAATATATTATATATATCTATGCATTTCTAAGGTCATCTCATAGAGTCTGTTTACGTTCTTTATTAATAGTTATCCACCCAAAAATATCAATAACTTTTCTTTCAAAAATAAAAATAGTATAAAGATACTTTGAACATAGAAACACTACTTAGATGTCCTTGATGTTTACCATCATTAAAATCGGCTTGAGCTTATTTATTCAGATATAATAATATCTCAAAATCCATTTTTGTGCGACTTGGGACTAATTTTCCAAAAACGGATTTCAATTGTGAGTGCATCTTTGGGGGGCAAAAAGGAGTTAAAGGCGCATTCACATGTATATATCGACCCAAAGGATATTTCCAATTCACTTAATGTTTCATGCATATCAATATGTTGCTGGTCTATGTGATGTATAATAAAATAAAGCCAGGGTGAACGAAAATATTTATTTACTAGTAACAAAAGAGTACATTAAAATACAATCTTTTGAGTACTACTTTTGTAGAATGACCCATGTCCCCGACAGCACCAGCACCAGTACCAGAAACAATAGTAACAATTATTATGATTTAAACCCAGCCAATAAGGTGGGTACAAATACTGTTATTTATAAGACCCAACCCCGGTTAGTCCCAACTGATGGGCGACTATGTAAATATATGAATTGTAATACAATACAAACTGACCATGCATCATATCGAAACCTAAAAATTTCGTTAACTTACACTACCATCTAGCAATTCTGAATCTATAGCTTAAACCAAACATTGAGGGCCACCTTTGAGGCGTTGACTCACTGGTGGATTGTTCCCTCAATAACATTGTAAAATCCATTATCCAGCACGGCGTGCATATCTCCCAAACCAAACGGAGGAGTCCGGCTGATACAATCACTTAATGATAAATAAAAGTTTAACAAACAAACACACAATCGGCTCCTGAATAATAATTTATTGAAGCCTAATTTGGTACAAGACGCGTAAGGATAACGGAATAAACCAACAATATTTCAAACATGATTCACTCTCATGATTGTCCTTCAGTTAAGTTGTCTCCGCCTTCATAGTTTTAATAATATAAAAAGAAGAAGAATATAACTAAAACTTTTATACTTGTGTCTCGGTGTCTGATGTATTGCTGAATAAGCATTTAATAACTAAAAATTCCTTGTGTTGACATTATGGGAGAGGTACTTTAATGGCGCAATTCATATTTACGAAACATATTCTGTTCATCACAGAAATTTATGAGAATGACATATCAGGTATTCAAAGTTAGACTAGTTCCTTATAGAAAACTAGTTTCTAAAGAGTATTCACCTCTATTGGATCTCCCACGAGGAATAAGTCATTGACTGAGAAAACATTTATGGGTCAGGTTTTCAGAAAATGTTCAATTCACCTTCACTTATTCTCTCAAATAACCCGAATTTCAGACAAAAATAAACTCCAAAATACAGTTCACCCTAACCAAAAAGATTGCTAGAATCAATGCAAAGCCGAACAATGTGTACAGCTGCCAATTGTACATTTTCTGAAAATCTGACCTTTAAGCCAGACAGAGATGCCTTTCAGAAATAATCATCAAAGCCTTAAACTACATTAAACTCTAATAGAGAAGATCTTCAAAGAGGAAAGCGAGCATATAAACATATAAACTTTAGAACAAGATGCAACATTAACATTTCCTGAATGGTGAGGATCGAGTAGAGATAGTTGTAAGGGCTATAGTCTGTCCGAAAAGTGTTTGACACGTGATTCCTTAGTCCCTTTAAGAGGAGGGAAAAATGGGAGATTTTTCACTTTTATCTATGACAAGGACCTGCCAACCCTTTCCCCAGCGATGCGCTCATTACAATCAACCATGGAGAAATGGAGCAGGTATAATCAGCTCTTCCTTCCATCTAAGCAAAAACAACAGCTGCTGCACATGGAACAGAGGCAGCGCAATACAATACTGCTGTATATTTGGCCATGGTTGGTCGCAAACGACCATTCAGAGGGCAAAGGTTTAAAGTCAAAAATCCCCCACTTTTCCCTCCCCTTAAAGGCCCTAAGGAATTACGTTTCAACTACTTTCTAGGCAGACTATAGGTATAGGGCATTTTACGCAGGTGAAATACATGGTAAAGGGCCTAGTCCACTAAGCCGATTCTCATGCGATTTTGCACCGCAGAGGACTCTTTTCCACTAAATTCTGTGAGAATCGCATTAGTGCACCAGGCCCTTTACAGACACTCTAAGGACAAATGGTCAGAGAGAAATGGAATTGTGCGATGGAGACTTTATCTAAAAACTTATAGATTGAACTTTATCAAAGTTCAAGAAAGAGAAGAAGAGCATTGCTTAAATACCTCAGAAGAAATGCTTATCAAGAATTTAAAAATGTGTATATAAATGTTTGATATGAAAGGTTTCATGCTTTAATGCTCTTGTAGAATTGTTAGGTAAAAATGTATTTATATTAGAAACTTCAGTAATGATTGTGGATCAGTTTGTATAAATAGCCTTGAATAAGATTGAGTCATTTTATTCTCTCGCTCTGAACTGAAATATAGCCACCTTGTTGCATTGATTCATTTCTCACCCCGCTGCCGCATTAATTTAACCTCGGAGATATGTCCAGTAATCTTCACTCTGGGCTGCCTGATGGGACACTTGTGGTTCATTTTCCTGGAACACATCACATTTTATAATAGACAAACAAACCAGTTCAAAACAGAAGAGAAATACACATGTTCTACACGATGGAGGTCACATTACAGGCATCCTGTGACATTGAGCAAACCATTATTTGCATGAGAAGAAGATCCATCTAACACTAGAACCTGATGCATAGTCTGTTGTCTATGGTCACAATGCACAGTGAAACCTGACATATATTCGTGCAGTGGCCCAAGTTCTATAGGTAGACCTACACGATGTTGTTACGATGTTTGGTATTGGGTGACCATTATCTACATAAAGACAATGTATTGTAAAGAATTGCATTTTTTTGGGTTGGTTTACCAGCCCCTTGGCCGCCCTCCCTCCCTCCCTCCCCCCTCAGTATTTCAATAGATTTGGACAACAGTATTTGCTTTGTATCATCATTCTACATTATGTAGAAATGCTTCTTTATTCCAATAACTGGTTTACCAACCATTTTGTTGTTTGGGTTGGCCATGTGCTAGTTTTGCTCCACCCAAGTGCTTGCAACGGGGTTTAATATGGAAGCCCTGTGTGTGGCTGCTGTTGGACTATGCACCTTAAAGATCCATTGTTATTGCTGGTGCACAGTTTTGAGTATAATTCATCGGCTTCGCCTCGGGATTATACTCCAAACTGTTCACCAGTAGCCCCTCATTGTTGCTCATTAATCCTATACTAATATTCGAAAAGAGCGCATGGCACCCTTTAGCATATGTCCACTTTGACTCAGCAATAGATGGTAGTATACTACCCTAGAGCTAGTGTGAAAAACCAGCTATAGGAGCTGAAGTAAACAGCTTGATAACAAATCATACAGTTCTTTAATACATACTGTAAACGCATTTATTTTCGCACAGATACATTCTAGCGCACTAAGTATTTTGACACCTTTTCGTGCAGATTTATATTTGCACAGCAAGGAAGTCTCACACCTTGTTTATGCAATAACTATACCTTGGAGGATTTATTTTTCGCGCACAAAGGTGGGTGCGCTAAAATAGCGAAAATAAATACTGCGCAAACATTAATACGTTTACAGTAATCCCATCCCAGATTCCATTTAATCCTCCACTACAGTGGATCATAGCCTCATGTCCTCCTGGCCTCCAGGTGCTAAAGCACCCCATAACACTGGCCAGGGGGGTATATATATAGTGAGGTCACCATGGCTGGCTGGCTGAGTTACCACCTTCCCCCACTCACCCACTCAATCGTATAATGAAGGGATTGATACTGTAATGCCTACATCTATCACCAAGTACGGATTATCAGAGATGTAGGTTGGGGTGAAGGTATTACACCCAATTTCACGTCACTGACCAACCCATTGCATGTCCCTGAATAATATATACTCAGCCTGATTTATCCAATTGGGATTTTTATATTGGACTTTTTATGTCAGTATATGCGTCAGATTTTCAGAAAATGTACACTGTGTCTTCAGCAATCCTTTCAAAAAACACAAATTTAAGACAAAAATGAGCTTCAAAATGCAGTTTAACATAACAGAACTGATACTTTAAATCAATGCAATACCAAATATACTCAGATATAGCTTGTATTCTTCATTTCTCAGCCGAATTTAGCAGAATTCCCTAAATGTGAAGAGCCGCCAATAGTCCATTTTCTGAAAATCTGACCCATATATGTATATAGGGTACGTACTGACTGTTATAATTCTCTCCAATGTTACTGCATTAGAAGACTTGCTATGACATCTGTGCTAGTATACCATTCAGACCGCATTCCCAAGCTTTTATTCCCTGATTTGGCCGTGAGCGGACAGTATAATCGATATACTTGCCGCTCACAAGGTGGACAATATAAACTCTGTGTATTGTACAGTGACGTCACAACCGTTCGAGACTATGAGGACAACACAGTTTGATGAAATTGATGCAAATAAAGTTGTTTTAGGGTAAGAATCATGGAATAAAAGCAAGGATAG
Organism: Sthenelais limicola; assembly: GCA_942159475.1. Lineage (NCBI taxonomy): Eukaryota > Metazoa > Annelida > Polychaeta > Phyllodocida > Sigalionidae > Sthenelais > Sthenelais limicola. The sequence continues at coordinate 9,789,060 of OW804095.1, read as the reverse complement.
CAAAGTATCGCGTCTTTGGGGGCCTATATTCTCCTTGTATGGCCGAAAAAAAACTCGGTCTACGGCTTCGTTGTTTTCGGCCATACTCGGAGAATATAGCCCCCCTCATACGCGATACTATGCTGTTCTTGCTATAATATTTCCTTTTTTTTCTCTTATTACATTTTATTCAATTCAATGTGTCACCTTGACATAATAATGCTTATAGCACCAACATCAAGTCTTGTTCCTTTCCTAGACTTCATTCAATAACAAAAGAATTCATTGCCATTGTTTGGTTCTTTCTTTGCTTCTTTTGAATAGCATGTGCTTCTCTTTTGTACAAACAATCATTGATACATATGCATGGCCTCAGTTACATACAAGGCCCCACAATGCCTCAGAACATCAAGGAAATGACTGGTACAGTGGCGCACAAACCGCTCTATAGATCCCACCTCAGGTCCTATTACGGGCAAGGAATCTGTGCTGGGGGCAAAAACAAGCTTCATAGAGCTATCGCCTGGTTGTAGCGTATCAATAACACACCAGTGTGATCAGCCTATTCACCCATAGCCGCAAACCATTTTATTGGTCGGACTTTCAGAAAATGTACAATTCAACTTCACCAATCGTCTCAAATAACCAAAATTTCAGACGAAAATGAAGTTCAAAATATAGTTCAACATAACCAAACAGATTGCTAGAATCAATGCAATGCTGAATATACTCAATTTACCCAGTATTGACCAAATTGCAGCCTAATATAGCACAATTTACTAAATATGTACAGCTGCCAACTGTACATTTTCTGAAAATCTTACCCATAGCCTTAAACCATTTTATAGAAAGCGTAAAAAAGCTGAATAAGAAACTGCCATACCTTGGCTACTGTCCTGATTGGAAGAGGCATTGCGAAAGAACTCCATTCAATATTTAATTGAAAGAAGAGAGCCTATTACTAGAGCACCAGAGTTATCGGACAATTTTATCTTATATCTTTTTAGCATAGAAAGACATTTGATTTGGAAGAGATAGAGACTGTTCAGTGTGAGTCAAGTAGTATCAAGATCAGGAACGTACTGGAAGACCTGGAATTGACTTTCAGATGCGGGTGTCCTTTTTGTACACCTTTTTTGTATTAATAAAAAATGCATTGAATTGAATTGAAGATTTGGTAAGGCTATATCAGTGTATTCACTAGCCCCATATTATATGAAGAAAGAGTCATGAATAGATTCAAAGTGATTATCTTCTTTGGCAGGTATGAATTATTGATTTCTCTTCTTTTCAAACAATTAAGTTTGATTTGGTTAAGGGTTCTCGTTTAGTGCCCAACGAAATAAAGAAAAATTATTTAAATGAAGAAATCTAATCAGTGTGTGAATAACATACGAATGCAGGCTTTGTGGGCAAGATTTTCAGAAAATGTACAATTGGCAGCTCTGTACATTTAATAAATTCTGCTAAATGGCGATTTCACCCTTGTTTGGTCAATATTCCGGAAGGTTGCATTTTAGACTGACTGAATGTATTCATAATGACTGTATTCAAGCATTATATCAGTGCATTAATCAAGCTTGGATTGTCAATTATTAGAAACATTTCACCTTACAAATGGATCAATTTACCTTTCGCTTACTTCTCAGGGCACATGCACATGTTTAGATGTATTCACATTTGGGATGTGTTTTAAGAAAATGAGTCACAAGTCACAAAAATGGATTTTGAGATACCATTATATTCGGAAAGACGAGACCGAGCCGATTCTAATAATGGTAAACATTAGGACATCTAATAACTATTTCTATATTTGATATTATTAATCAATATTATGTTTCATTTTAGCTCAAGTAGATATTGCTAGTTGACAAAGGTTGTGAATCCAGTGCTCGCAGCAGCATCTGAATCTACGCAGGGAAGGTTGTGAGGCCAAGCTTTATGATTGATGTTAATGTCTTCATATTCTGCTCAGCAGTCTTACACTATCAATGTCACTATCTTATGTCATGTATATCCCCTTTCTGCCATCAATCTCTGATCTTACAATGGATTCTATCCAGGCGGTGCACTGGGTTTCTCCTTACAATGGTGGGATGGCATGATGCGAGTGATACACGGACTGAATCATGCTTTCAGGCAGTTTATTGAGTGTTAGCATGATGCAGGGTTATATGGGTCAGACTTTCAGAAAATGTACAATTGGCAGCTGTACACATTTAGTACATTCTGCTAAATTAGGCTGCAATTTGGCCAATACTAGGTAAATTCCAGTATATTCGGCATTGCATTGATTCTAGCAACCTGTTTGGTTATGTTGAAGTGTATTCTGAACTTTATTTTCGTCTGAAATTTGGGTTATTTGAGAAGATTGGCGGAGTTGAATTGTACATTTTCGGATAATCTGACCCTCTTATCATGTAGCGCCTTGGGTCAGGATCCATCTCTGTATTGGTATTGGGCCATGGTTTGCTGCGGTGTAGTGAGGGTGTGTCTGAGGCCCATCGTATGGTCAGATTTCCGGAAAATGTACAATTGGCAGCTCTACAAATTAAGGGAATTTTGCTAAATTAGACTGAAAAATGACGAATACTGGGTATATTTTACTATAATTGGTATCATTGATTTATAGTATCTGTTCTGTTATGCTAAACTGCATTTTGAAGCTCATTTCTGTCTTAAATGTGAGTTATTTGACAGGATTGGTGAAGGCGAATTGTACATTTTCTGAAAACTTGACCTATGTAAAAGGACGGCCTAATTCTTTCTATATATGAAGGGCCTTGGGTGTTTTTTTGTTAATTCTTCATCCTACAACATGTTTAACTCTATTATTATGATTATTTAGTTATTACGATATTACGGTTTGGGGAAAGTTGTGCCTTGCTCGTTTATATCGGAATCATCTATGAACATAATTAAATGGATTTTAATTTCAACAAACTGTATTAACAGGCTTTAAACTAATGAAGTTGTATGGTCGTCGCTTTTAAATTGGAAATCCTTGGTAGTTATCTTTTGGTTGGTAGAAAGGTTAGGAAAAAATTCCAGATAGTGATATTTGATTGGGTTTTTATTTCACTAACTTTCGGGCCTGTTTTGCCCTTCTGCAGGGGATCCTGAACTACTTATAAATAGTGGATATTTTCTTCTAGTTACCAGTACTTTCCAATGTTAGAATAAAACAAGTGAAAGTGGTACATTTGAATTAACACAACAATTATTTCTGTTCTACTAAAGAACTCAGAGACTCAGACTTCCAGATTACTCAATCTTAAGAGTGAAGTCTCCGGTGTATTTAATTTAAAATTTAAATTGATTGTCATTTTAATGAAGGTTTTCTATAATAAACAGTATCCTATATCATTATGATTTTGGTGTAACATTTTGAATTTGATGTAACGATTTCCTCTTTGATTTTCAGGTGAGTGTCATACTACAAGATAATAGGATATGCTGCAGACAGATAAGTTGAAAATGTCTTTTTGGGTGTTTTTTCTGACATCATTTTCATTGAAAATGTCTTCGGTTCTTGTCCTATATTCCATCAATCAATCTATTAGAGGGAATATAATGCCTGAAGTTAAATACAACACGCCTATCAGTTTCTCAAGTAAGCAATTGCTTTTTCAAATCGCTCTTCATTGCTACCCTCCCCCTCCCCGCTCAATGTATTAACTGGTTTAAAGGTCATGAGTATTATAGAGATTACACATGTCTCCTAAGTTAGAAAATGGAACAAAACATGACCACATCCTTTTGTCTTTTATGTGTCAATAAAATTTGTTTTATGTGTTTATATTACTCAGGAACATAGTGTGATCATGAAGAAAATTATACTTTATACTCCAATAGTTATTTCTATGGCCATCTAAAATCAGGCCATAATGTACAGGCTCCCAAAGCAGCAGATGGGTTTATATTCCATGTTTATTGTGAATCAGAGCTCATAACTTTTGGAAGGTAGTCAGTGCAGAACCAACAACATAAATGTATATTAAATAATCTCAAGCTTTAATACAGTACGCCGCATATGCCAATAGTCGCACAATCTCTATGTATTCCTTGTGTGTAGGGAAATCAAGATTTCTAAATGTCACATCAAAATACGTAATTTATTCGTGACAAGGTATTTTAAATTATAAAATCAGAGGTGACAATTACAAAGTTTTATTATTCAGCGGGATGTCCGTTATTGGCTAAAATTCAATAATTTGATGTGATAAAATGTCATTGAAGAAATGATATGCCTTTTTTATGTTAAAAAGTCTGATAAGATTTTGCCCTGTTTTCTCCGGGTGGTGGGTGGGAAAACGAACTTTGCTGGTGCGTAGCAGGAGCTCGAGTAACCACTGTCCAGTCATTTCACCTCTCTACACTTGGGCTCATGAGATAGCAGTGGACATATATTACACTCAAGAGGGCGTTGATCCAAGTAGTATAGAAATGTCTAAGTATGGGGAGGCTCTCTCTCATAATTAGCAGTACTTAACTGTAATTAGACTTACCTATTGGCATTAATTTGGTGGAAATGTGTGACTGTATAGTTGAACTGTTTGACTGGGACCAACATATAGGCCCCCCCCCACCCTTCTCCCTGCCCTTCTCTACCCCTTCCCCTCCCCTCTTCCGACCCCAATCCCAACATAGGACCTGCTGTCCCCCTTTCCTCCCCTCCCCACTCCCCCTTCTCTACCCCTCCCCCTTCTCTGCCCCTCACCCTCTCCTCCCACACCCTCTCCCAATCTTCCCACCCCCAACGCCTCGCTCTTACCTAACCCCAACCCTTTCACCCCCCCCCCCACAACCCCACACTTTCATCCCTCCTATCCCCCCCTCTCCCCCCCCCTCCTACTCCCCCCAGTCTTCCCCACCCCCTCCTGCCCCAACCCCACCATTCCCCCCCCCTCCTGCCCCACCCCCACCATTCCCCCACCCTCAGCCCCACCCCCAGCCCCCCTCGTCCCAACTCATCTCAATTTCTGATCCACTGTTGATCCAGGCGGGCAGTAGTCATCAGTAGTGTCCCTGGCCTCCTACAGGGGGCAATATATGGAAAGCCATTTATACACATAACTCCAATCTACAGAAATGGACTAGGATAACTCCTGTTTAGCATTACACTGTACCCTGCTAGTAGCCCAGCACGGGCGGGTTAGGCTTCTGCCATGCTGATCAGCAACAGGTCTCTCACCTGACATGCAGGCTTGGGGTCTGGTCTGCTGTAAAGAATTGTATTCTTTTAGGTTGGTTTACCAACCCCATTAACTAATTAATTCCCATGCTGAAGTATAAATAAAGCCGCTGGCCAAGCCTTTGGACTCTGCTGCTGGGTTTGCTGACGAGCATCATCATCCGACTTGTCTGACTCCTTCATTATACTAGAAGACCAAATCTGTGGGCACATTGCCTTTAGTTTCTCACACTGCAATGGGGAAGATTGCTGAACAGGGAAATGTCTTGCGGCCTGGCTGCCAACCCGGGGAAGAATAGGAAATGCATCATGCTATTGTCAACCAAGAAATACGAAAACAGGAACTAAAACAGAACAGGAAATAAAATTCCCATTCCACAGCCTTTGCCTATGACTATTCTTACTTCAATATTGCTGATCAGCGTGCGAGTCTTCCCGATTTAGAGCATTGGAGTTATGTATATAAACGGCTTTCCATACTTCCAACTTCAATAATCAGGTGGCGGGACACATTATGTCGTTATGGGAGGCGGGGGATCAGTGCACTACCTCAGTTTATTTCCTTTTCTGCTCGAGAAGTTCATTATGTATAAGCCTCCTGGTCAGGTAGGGGGCAAATAGAGTCTGTTGGGGGATGGGTTTGTGTATAGGACTAAAGCAGAAATAATGTTATATTTTTACCAGTACCAGGTCGTTTCTGACTGAGGCCCCTAAGATGTTATAAATGTATATTTATGACCTGTCTGAATAGTTGACCTATTGACCTATTGACCTTATTTACAGGAGATTCTCAGCAACTTTCTAGCCAAATTAGGTATAGCTATGGGCGGGAATTTTGACGGTCTTATAAAGAAAGAGAATGGAACGAGCCAGCAATAATCGAAAATTTATTGGACGAGATTTGTCTGCATAAGCACAATGCCATAGACAGAGTCCATTGTGTATTTTTTTGAATGGGCATAACACTTGATGTGTAACCACAAATGTATCATGTGTAAATCTGAAAAAAGTCGCCGACTTGGTGACGAAATAGTTCATATAGTACGCATACTATATGAATATTTTTATAGCACCCGACTTATTGCACCTCTCATATGGAATGCGCATATATAATGAATACTATTTATGAACGAATAATAAGATTGATTTTTTTATATGCTGAGAAGATTATCTGAATGGTAATATGCTGTCAACAAAAAATATTAAACATAAACAATATAGCATTTTTAAACATACACCCAATGAATAGGTTCGAAGAGCCTTGAATATTCAATCAGAGAAAATAACATTTCAAACCGCTAGGAATTCTTTTCCAGGCTTTGTAAGCATACACTGTACAACCTACATGACTCTGTTCGTGTATGTCTCTAAAACATTTTTTTATCCCTGAGCTGAAAGGATCCCATTTGGCAAACACATGGCTCTTTAAATTTAATTAAAATAAGGATCTCAGTTTATTCTTGCCTTCCATGTGATGCAGCCATTTGTAGAGAGGATTGGAGGACTGGGTAGTGCAGTAGATGCAACCAGGCATGGATGGGGGCATAAAGGGGTGAGATTTTCAGAAAATGTACAATTCAACTTCGCCAATCTTCTCAAATAACCCAATTTTTTTACGAAAATGATTTTCAAAATACAGTTCAGCCTAACCAAACAGATTGCTAGAATCAATGCAATGCTGAATATACTCGAATTTACCTAGTATTGACCAGATTGCAGCTTAATTTAGCAGAATTTACTAAAATGTATGTGTACAGCTGCCAATTGTACTTTTTCTGAAAATCTGACGCAGAGGCTGGCTATTGATCCTTCCCTCAACAGATGTACAGATATCTAACTCTCTGCTGCCAATCTGCTTTACAAAAACCAGTTTGGTTTTAGACCAAATAAATCGATTTCAGACGCCCACAACCTATTAATGACTGATGTTTATAACAGCTTGAATAGAAAAGAAACCCCCCACCTAGCATACTTAGATTTTAAAAAAGCATTCGATACAGTGAATCATAAGATCCTGCTTCAGAAGATGGCCAAATTTGGCATCAATGACAGAGCACTCGAGTGGTTTGTAGATTACTTAGACAACAGGAAACAGAGGGTGGTGGCAAATGGGTATATATCAGGAGTGAGAAAGGTTACTTGTGGGGTGCCCCAGGGGACCACATTGGGACCACTGCTTTTTATAATGTACATAAATGACATACATAGAGTGGTGCAAAAGTGTAGAGTTCAACATTTTGCGGATGATACAGTGGTGTATACATCAGACTCAAATAGGGATTTAGCTGAAGAACACCTTCAGAAAGACCTAGCAGGAATAGATTTATGGTGCAAGCAAAACAAAATCTCCTTAAATGTGGGGAAAAGTAAGATTATGACATTGATGACGGCCAGGAACAAAAAAAGTCTAGAAGGGGCAAAAATCTTTATAGGAAAGAACGAAATAGAACGAACAGAAAATTACACATACTTAGGTGTAAATATTGATCATCAGCTAACTTTCAAAGATCACCTTCAGGAAAAAATTAATAGGGCCAAAAACAAAATCTATTACCTGTCAAAATTAAAAAGGATAGCTTCACCAGAAACTATTAGAATGCTCTACAAGGTCACCATAAGTCCCATTCTTGAATACGGAGACACCATATACAATGCTGCTCCAAAGAACTTACTAGACAAGCTGCAGATCATACAGAACACAGCTTTGAGGATATCTGAGGGTTTGGATAAAAAAACTAATGTTCAAAATTTACACCGAACACTAAAATTACCATTACTCCATAAAAAGAGAGAGGCACATTTATTGGAATATGCTTTTAAACTAAGTCAAAATGAGGAAAATATCGATGACAGGAAAATTAACCTTAGAAGCCTTGATTCGGGAAAAACCTTATTAGTACCAAATCCGAAAACAGAGAAAATCAAAAGATCCCTCATTTGTCAAGGACCCACCCTTTGGAACAGCATACCAACCAATCCAAAACTCTATAACTTAAAGGAATTCAAAACTTATCTTAAGGACTATATGCTGAAGGAATAATAGTGGGCAGGGGGGAAGGTACTTCCTGGGTCGCCTCCCACTCCTGGCTGCAGGAGTTTGTTGTTTTAATCTGTAAATTGTATAATCATGATTTGTTATTCCAATCATGAGGTGGCATGTAAATTGCCGACACAACATTTGTAAGCTTGTAAGACTTACACCCTCTTTAAAATTGTTTAAAACCTACTGCAAGGCTACATAGCCCCCACAATAGATGTGGTAAGATGATATGTTAATTTAGATTTATTTTATATGTATTTCTCTTGTATGTATTATAGAAACACTTATGTTCTTGTAGTGAATTAGAGGGTTCTATCGGAAGAACTGTCAAGGCAGAGATATGTGACCCATTTTTCCGAGTAGTCCATGTGTAAAAAAAAGAATTTGGAAAAATAAAGTTTCAATAATAATAATAATTATCAGGCGTGATGAACATACATATATGCAGTGAATCACCTTTTGCTCTATGGATCTGACGTGAAATGTGTACATTTGTCATGTGTTATGGACAAATGAGTCACAAGTCGCAAAATTGATAAAGTGTCTTATTCATAAGTGTGGTAAAATTTTCATATTTGGGGGGCTTAGCCGGCACGTCAGACAGTCGATCAAACACATCGTATCAGCAAAATAAATCATATCAGTTTCTTCAAATATCTCTCAAAGTTGTAAGAATGTCAGTGCTAATTAATTTTCTCGGGGGACAATATAATATACGCAGAAGTTCCGGAGATCAACAGTTTTAAAACTGGCTACGAATAAATCATAACACCAAACAAGAGTTGAGCACCATTAACTAGCCGTGATTAATCACCCCAGGATGGTTGTCAGTGGTTCATCTCACATGTTGACAAGCTTATCGTTATGTCAGCTCTGTGTATAGGACAAACCTTTCACCTCCCCTGGGTATCATCACACATCTCCCACTGTAGGGTCAAATTTTGGGAAAATGTACAATTCGCCTTCACTAATTTTCTCAAATAACCCATATTTAAGACAGAAATGAGCTTCAAAATGTAGTTTAACATAACAGAACTGTTATTTTAAATCTATGCGATACCAAATTTACCCAGATATACTCGGTATTCATAATTTTTCAGTCGCTAGTCGTCTAATCTAGCAGAATTTCCTAAATTTGTAGAGCTGCCAATTGTACATTTTCCTAAAATCTGACCCTGTAACAGATCGCCAGGTTCCCCACTGTTGTTAAACGGAGACATAGTGAAGGGTGTTGTTATCGGAGACTCACATGTTTCTCAATACGATTTGTTGATAAAATATGTTATTCAACTTTATTATATACATGTACACATTGCACCTTTAAGATACCTTTTAACACATAAATCCCTGAAGTTGTAATAGTAGGGGGAATAAGGCATCAAAATGGCCACAATCGTGCACTTTTGGTTAAAAGCATCAAACTTCTCACGATTGGTCATTGACCCCTGGTGATCAAAATCTGATATGGAACACTAAAATTTGAGCCAGATCCTGCCGCTAGGGGGCGTTTGTGTATGACCTTCCACATGTTTCTTGTTATAACGGCTAAAGTATTAATCTGAGGTATTTGACTATATAAAACCATTAATAGAGGAGATTCTATACAGATACAGTGTCTGGGTTATATTGATTTATATACAGTACATTATATCTTACTTAAAGCGTGCTCTTCATCTCCCCACTGAGGTATCCTAAGCTAGTAATGAATAGTACTTTACTTACAAGCAGACTTCTACCATTGATTTACAGGTGCATCTTCCTTGTATTGTTGCATTTACATTAGTGCCTTTAACCTTTTAGATTTTTAAAATATTAAAGTGGGAGGTGGCTGAGATCTGAGCTTCCTCTCACTTTAATATCTTAAAAATATAAAATATATTTGAATCAAAATGAAACTGTACTATACGTCTGATCCCCTTTCCTTATTGCTAGGCACTATTTGCGTGGTACACAAAACATCACTTATAGAATAAAAACAAAAAAACAAGGTAAATCTAAATAGCACAAGGGTTGTGTACGATTTCCGACTGATACAAATCCCCAATTATAAATCAAATAGCAATTATGGCATCCATTATGGCATCTAAATTTATTTCATTTAATTTTGTTTCTGATCTTGACCTTTGGTCTTACTTTGGACTTTGTTCAAAAGAGTTAGGTCTAGATAGACAGAGCGGTGGGTGGAAGACCATGGTTATTCTGTATTGAATTATCATCTGTGAGCCCATATCTCAATGTTAATGTCCTCAATTGATATTAGAACTTGATTGTACAATGTACTTGTTTGTCGATAACTCAACTGCCGTTATAAAAGAAGATGTGCTGTATAAAAATAGTTAAACAAAATTAATGGTGACTCTTGAAGTGTTTTATCTTTATTTTCTTTGACAACAAAAAGGTGGTGGTAGTAGGCGGGGGGGGGGGGGGGTAGATGCACCAGCATGACCCCTAATATCCACTAATGTTTACGTATATATTGTACCATAGTTCTCATGCAAATCGATATGTCTTATATGTACTGTGTACTATGTTTGTAATATGGGAGTTAGTGGGCAAATTGTTGATGATTCATTACATAAATCTCAGAATAGTTTTGTATATTTGTAACTGGGACATTTTATGTCGTGCATCCTTTTCTTCCCATACCATGTGCCCTTATACACGCCTACAGATACCATATGTACCATATGTATATATGCTGATAGATACTATCATTTCGATGTTATTAGTTCCTATTCTTAGTTACATTATATAGCCATGCACCTAGTTAGTTAAAGCCACACTAGACACAGCGCCAGGCAGAATATCATTAAAGATGCTGTGAGCTTTGGTCCTGACAAATAATCATGTCTTGCTGTATAAAAATGTTGAATAAATAAAAAAAAAATGCATTGCAGACTGCATTGTGGGGTATACCGTTTGGTCAGGTTACAAATATGTAGCAACATTTCATGATCAATAACAAATTGCAACAATGTTTTCACCAATATGTAGTGTGTTGCCTTTGTCAAACACCACTTTTCATATACTACACTGGCTCTTACAATAGCCATACGAATGTTCATGGTTTCCACTAGGTGGACCTGTACTTTACCATACATCTTATCCTGTATATTTACTGTGTGTCATTATCATCTACCACTGTGTGACTGTGTGCAAACACCTCTTCTTATGACTTAAATATTTACTGTATACATCATCCAAGCTTCAATAAAATTAGAGTAATAATATTAAGGCTTATATGTTATATAGGACTCCTCCTCTATACCACTGGGTCATCACAAATATCATAAATTATCTAGGAAAACCAAATGCATGATGGGAAAGATGGGGACTTGCTATGGAAACTTGTATAACACATGGATATTGACAGTGATGATTATTCTATGCTGGACATATTTTCTAGAGAGTTCACACTGTACCATTAGTCCCATTCCATTCAAATTCCATGCGAATCAAGATTCAAAATGGCGGCAAATCCCCTATTGGCTCTCAGTTAAGGAAACGAGAGAGGAGATGGTTGTAAATATTTGTGTCGCCTTATTTATCAGTGACGGGTGAAGGGAAAGCAATTAAATTGTCTGTCAGTTAACAATGGGCTGTCCCATCAGTCTTTGCGGTAATTAAGTGCCCACCCAGGCCTGTCTGGCTGGCTCACTGTCGCCTTCTAGTGGACCCTATTTGAACTATAGTGTTGCAACTAGTAGTGAATCCCAGATTTGGGGAGACTTAAAATTAAAATATAGTTCATATATTGTAGAGGGAATAAGAAGGACCTTACAAGGCGTGTAATATAGATGGTATGAACATCAGATAAAGAGTACGCCCATATGTAGGCGTGTATATGGGCACATGGTTATATTTCTGTGTGTTCGATACGTCCTCCAAAAGGACTGTATTGCCATAAAAATTGAGTCTTTTTCTCCTCCCCGGCTTAGGGCCCAATAGTAGACCAAATATATATTGAACAGAGCAGCCTTTGTTTATGCTTACTTTATCTAATCGGATGTAAATGCTCATCTACCTGAATAAAAAGGATTACAAGAAAATTCAAAGATTTGGGACGACCATTGCCATACCATTAATTCCAGATGGCGTTTAAGTCCTCTTTATTATATGCGCATGCTATATCGGAGGTGCTCTAAGTGGGGTGCTATAAAACTAGTCATATAGGACGCGTCCTATAAAAATGTAGTTGTCTAATTTAAATAGCTCTGTTGATATGCTTCGCGGAGCTTTGGCTCTCCGCGAAGCATGTAAACAAATGCCCGCGATCGGTAATCCACCCGTGGTTCTGGTACTATGATTAGAGAAATACATAATAAATCCGTATCATCAAATAGAGCATTCTCTATTGAATGATATAAGTTTTATTAATGTAGCTCAAGAAATGGCTGCGATATGAACGTTTTAAGTCAACAATATAACTTGGCTACTAACGGGGCTGTCAGTGGGGCTGCCAGTGGGTCAGCGGGGCTCACTGAGACTTCTTTAATACTTTTTGAGTGATATCTGATAACATATGATCAAATTTTATGCACATATAATAAATATAGAATGGAACTCTATATGGGAATATAGAATATGGGAACTTGAATCGGTACATCAATATATGGGAACTTGAATCGTCCACATTTATATAAGCACTCTGCCTACGGCATCGTGCTTATGTGGACGAATCTCATCCTATAAATTTTCGATTATTGCCGGCTCGTCCCATTCTCTCTATATATTGAACTGCACTTTTTCCAGCATACACTTCGCTTACCACCCGCAATTCAATTAAAGAATTCCTTTTTGTTTGGTGTGTGACAAAGGGAATGTACATCTGTAAACCCCCTGTTGCTGCACTTTGGTTGGGTTACTGTTAAGATAAGATAAGATAAGAACTACTTTATTCATCGAATAGGACAATACATGATAAATAGGTAAACAGACTTCTAGATTGCCTCCAGATCTCCCTGCCTAATACCTTGGCCGAAAGGGTTAAGTTAAATCTAGTTTTAACGAGATCAAATAAGAGTAGAAGAAAATACAATAAGAAGAAAGATAACATGTTTCTAGTTACTAGCACTGAATGTGTCAGCTAAATGCACGTCTGGCCTATGAACAGAGGGAATCACAGGAAGGCTTGACTACTATGAAATTTAAAAACTCACACCAGTTTACCAGTTGTAAAATTACTACATATGTGATGTGTTCCAGGAAAATGAGTCATAAGTTGCAAAAAATAGATTTTGAGATATCATTATAGTTGAAAAGATGAGATCAAGCCGATTCTAATAATAGTAAACAGTCTAATAATCTAACAAGTATTTCTAGATTTTAAGTTTGATATTTTCGTTTTTGAAAAAAAATGTTTCCAATATTTCTGGATAAACAGTAAAGTAACTAAATGTAGTCCATATGAAGACCTTTAAAACGATAGGATACTTTATATAGATTGTCCTGAAATTTAATACATCGATTGATATAGCTATAAGTGATCAACCCTCCAAAGATTAGAACATTCCAATAATGTGATCTTGTAAAATAAACACTTTGAAAAATATAATGTTTGCGACTTATGACTCATTTTCCTACAACGGATAACATATTTTTATATGACATCTAAATGACTTAGGAATCACTGTTTTTTTGAAGTTGCCAGTTACTCCACCATTCTTGATTATGAAAGGTATGAACGCTAAATTAACTACAAGAGCAGAACCCACTACCATAGACAGTTGAACCACAATTTCGACGACTCTTAGTTAGGCTGAGGAGGGTCAAATATAAGCCCACATCACCTTTTTGGAGGTGTCTTTGCGGTGTAGTGCCATGCTACACCTGGAGATGTTTTCTCAAAATTTGGCATATAGGTATTTAGAAACATTTAAAAGGTACATATAGACTAGTAGCAAACACTCACAATTTTACTATAGGAGGTATGGAATGTGAGAGGAGGGGAATGTGTAAGTAGGGGCTAACAATGATAACATACAATTTTGTATAAAAGTATGAATACATGTGGGTCAGATTTTCAGAAAATGTACAATTCAACTTCACCAATCTTCTCAAATAACCCAAATTCCAGACGAAAATAAAGTTCAAAATACAGTTCAATCTAACCAAACAGATTGCTAGAATCAATGCAGTGCCGAATATACTCGAATTTACCTAGTATTGATCAAATTGCAGCCTAATTTAGCAGAATGTACTAAATGTGTACAGCTGCCAATTGTACATTTCTGAAAATCTGACCCATGTAACCTTTACTAAGCGAGCTAGATATTCCATGCCTCAGTATAAAGGATAGCACACTCACAACTGCCCTATTAGATCCAACTAAAGTTACCTTGTTAAAACACCAAACATAAAAAATAACCACCAGTACAATGTATCCGCCTGTAAAGCTATCAGAGAGAGGAACCTGAGCCAATCATTGACCAATATATGAAGCCATTTCACCAGGTATAGGCCCCGCAGTGCTACATAGAGTTCCAGGTCGGAAGCAGGGAGAGGTATGACTAGGGAGAACACCCCCAGGATAGCAGGATCTACGTGGGTCAGATTTTCACAAAAAATGTACAATTGGCAGCTGTACACATTTAGTAAATTCTGCTAAATTAGGCTGCAATTTGATCAATACTAGGTAAATTCGTGTATATTAGGCATTGCATTGATTCTAGCAATCTGTTTGGTTAGGTTGAACTGTATTTTGAACTTTATTTTCGTCTGAAATTTGGGTTATTTGAGAAGATTGGTGAAGTTGAATTGTACATTTTCTGAAAATCTGACCCATGTGAGGTATTGGGAGGCTGGGATTAGCATGCTAAGTCTCCTAATATGGCTAGTTTTAGATATACAGATATATTTTGCTGTTTGAGTTCAGTTTTTGGTACCACAATTGCTTCATTAGAAGCTGCTGGTACATAGAGTTCCATATCGGAAGCAGGGAAAAAGACGACTAGGGAGAACACCCCCAGGATAGCAGTATCTATATTATGAAGATATACCCATATATGGGTCGGATTGTCAGAATATCGGGAGGTCTACACATACAGTAAATTCGGCTAAATTAGACTAGAAAATGGTCCAAACTATGTATATTTGTGTAGTGTCCGATCGACGGCCTTAAGTGACTATGAGACTTAATCTATCGAATCAAAGACAACGACAACAACAGGATCTAATGGACCTCGCCAGCTTCTATGTTTAATTACAATCTCACCACAACCGAGAACAATGATATAAATGGTACATCACAACAGATAGACATGACAGAAGTGTGCACACACACTTGGTGTATGAATGGTAATATCAGTAAATACATAGAACAAACAGTGGCATATAGCAATAAAAAGTTTAAAATGCAGACATCCGAAACACCACAACCTCTACTGGTCGAACCCACCACAGCCGCGACCAGTGCAGCTAGTACAAACTTACACTTGCGGGACTCAGATGACAGCCGCGTAGCCCCGGCTCTGGTTTAGCAAATGCCAATCCAGAGCCGCGCACCACATTTGAGTATATTTGATTTTGCCTAGATTCAAACAATGTGTTTAGTAATATTGAACTGAATTTTGAATCTCATTCACCCTTATGTGTCATGTACTGCGAGCCTGAAAGGTTCCTAATATGGCTACTTTTAGCTATACAGATATCTTTTGCTGTGTTTTCAGCTCTTGGTACCACAATTGCTTTATCATCAGCTGCCAGTTCTGTGGAACGACCTAACGAAAAAAGGAAAATCATGCCCTTCGAAATCAATTTTATTAATTAACATACAATAGGTTCAACCAAAAGGAGACCTGACAGTAGTATATTGATATAATAATGTAGCAACACCATTGCATTTCCATTTAGTTAACGACACAAACTACGGCATGTAAATCCTGGCTGGAATTAGTCAAGTCACCTAATATAGGTACTTTTAGATATATGTGATGTGTTCCAGGGAAAAGAGTCACAAGTCGCAAAAGCGATATTTTCGAAATTGATTTATTCACCATTTCCTTTGTTGGAATAATCCTAATTGTTGGTGGGTTTAGCGCTTTAGCTCATATGAATACATGTATCAGGTTTCAGGACAATGTTTTGAATATCTCTTTGCGTTTTGCAGGTCAGCTTGTGGAGTGTTTTAATTGCTTTACTGGTAATTGGCTGCCCAGAAATATTGCAAATGTTTTTCAAACATAAATCACAGAAGCAAGCTATTTCTACTACTAAAACACTGTTTCTAGTTTACCATATGTAGCTGGCCTCTCTACATGCATGCCAATAGTGCAGTATACTACTGTATATATCTTTAATCAGGCAGTATCTGGTTTACCTCCCTATTACTCGGCGAGGGCAGTATGATATTGGAAGAAGAGCTAAATAGGATTGGTATATTGACGTCCCCCCTACACACATACACGACCCCCTCCCTACCTCATATGGGCACTGGTAGAAACACATGGGTTAATTCCTTGTCATGTTCTTAGTTCAGCTCTATTACATATGGTACTACATCAATTCATTAGTAAAAACATCAAAGATTCATTTATAAAGGCTCAGAAAAATATAATTAATATCGATTTAAATCAAATGATGTTGTTTTATGACATCTGCTACCCCATATATATGTACCGGTACCACTTTTTCATTTCATTCTGGGACTGCCTCGACAGTTTACAAATAAAAACAATCATTCTGCTTGTAAATCAGCTGGAAGCAAACCCAACAACACCATAACTCAATTGATCACTACATGGGTCAGATTTTTAAAAAGTGTACAGTTAGCAGCTGTACACATTAAGTAAATTCTGCTAAATTAGGCCGCAATCTGGTTAATACTATGTAAATTCGAGAATAGTCAGCATTGCATTGATTCTAGCAATCTGTTTGGCTAGGTTGAACTGTATTTTAAACTTTATTTCCGTCTAAAATTTGGGTTTTTCGAGAAAATTGGTGAAGGTGAATTGTACATTTTCAGAAAATCTGACCCATTATATTCTACACCGCTCTCCACCAACCTCGCCGCCCCACCCGATGGTGCAGGTTTTTATCACAAGACTTTACAATCGTTTGCGTTTGTCGGAATCCAAAACTAAATGCGCTTTAATCCGTGAGAGGGCGTGAATGGCTAATGTTGCAGCTACCACCAGGGGGAGTTTGGGGGCCCTCTAGTGGTGTGGGGGCACATTCACAATCTGAAATACTTTTAGATAGATTGAAAGGGTCGTTTATGGACAAGCCACTAGTATGGCCTGTCCATTGGGGAAGTTTCATTCTTAGGTGTCAGATAAAAAGTCTCTCATGGTTTAAAAATGACCCAATTTCTCTTGCCTTGCTAGGAGATATATTCGTCACATTGGGGTCCGGCAAAATGACCACAATCATCCCCACCACATAATCCCTATCATAATAAACTTCTATCTATAAAATGGCTTTGGGATACACTTCGGCACTGATTTCATTATGGTATTTAGTCATATGAAAACTCAACTGAGGTGGTAATATTTACTCTAGTTTACTAATCAACTTGTATCACCTAGTACCATTCTTTTCTATCAGTAAGAAAAAAATTATGGGATGTTCGGAAGAGCTGTGATAGTCACAGACAATATTCCTTTTCCATTATTTTCTTTATCTTCATGCACTTAATATGTATGACATCGATTATATATGTGAAATGGAACTAAAATCGTATAATAATGATATTCAGAGTGTGTTATAGTATATTCAAACTGGTAGCTTTCCCGGTTGGCAGTTTTCCTCATTAATAGCTTATATGTCCTGTGTTTCAGGGAAATGAGTCATAAGTCGCAAAATTTATATTTTTAAAAGGAATTTCATCACAAGATCTCTTCATTGAAATGTTCTGATTTTTACAGGGTTTAGCACTCATGGTCATATGAATCCATGTAACAAATTTCAGGACATTGTATTAAATATATCCTTGTGTTTTGAAGGCCTTTGTATGTAGTAAATCTAGTTACTTTACTGGTAATTACCCATCCAGAAACATTGCAAACATTTTTTTTTCAAAAATAAAAATATCAAACATAAAATATGGAAATACTTATTAGGTGTCCCAGTGTTTACTATCATTGTAATCGCCTCTCATTCTCCTCTTTTCTCCTCTTTTCAAATATAATGATATCTCAAAATCCATTTTTTGCGACTTGTGACTCATTTTCCTAAAACGGATCACATAATATGTCCCGTGTCAATGCTGTTGTATCTAGCAACCCTTAAATTCAGTTGTTGTATCCAAACGTTAAAGCACAACGTCGGTCAAAAACTGAACATTTTCTACTTTTTGCTTCATTCTTTTCCAAAGCATCTTAAATTAGTCATGTGAGCAAAAATATCGTAGGATTTTGTCCAGTTGTTTTCTATACAGGGATTCTAAAACGTTTCCATTTGTATTTGGAATCGTTTCTTATAATGATTTATTATCACTCACGGCGACCGTTTTCTCTCAGCGAATTTACCTTCAAATCCTTGAATAAACATGTAACAGCAGCAAAATATTGATCAATCCAGTCATAGTAATGAATAAATTTGGTAAGATTTCTTTGGCCGAGAATGAGAATGCAGCTTTAACTAAAACACTTCCTGCCCGCCCATTCCCTGTCTGATCATGTAATGGGTCAGATTTGCAGATAATGTACAATTGGCAGCTGTACACATTTGGGAAATTCTGCTAAATTAGACTGAAAAATGATGAATACCGGGTATATCTGAGTATATTTGGTATCGCATTGATTTAAAGTATCAGTTCTATTATATTAAACTGCATTTTGAAGCTCATTTGTGTCATAAATGTCGGTTATTGGAGAGGATTGGTGAAGGCGAATTGTACATTTTCTAAAAATCTGCCCCTAATGAGAAAGAGGGGTCCAGAGCCCTTCTGACCACCACGACACTGTATTGTATTCAACACTGAGTTGCAAGGCTTCACATGGCACCCAGTACTAGATCCCAGCTAATGTCCTTTATCTTTGATCAAAGAGGCTTTGCCTTTAGATCTCTGCACGATGATCCAATTCTAATGACAGATTACCCAATAATCTGATCGTACTTTGAGCTGTAGAGGGAATCTGGCTCCCTTTCAAGCACGGTGCCCGTTATGAGTAGACAGACAGAGAGAGGGTTTATTGAATTATAAGAGTTTAATGGAGTGGATGGAGAGTAGGGAGGGCGGGCAGAGAGTTGAGCAATGGGTGTGAGAAGGGATAGGGGGGTTTGCATAGCCGCTATTCTGAATCTAGATTCGCATGGAATTATGGGACATGAGCCGGTGCCACACTAGCCACAATAAATAAAATGAATAATCTTCACAACAGGCTTTCCCAATAGGCCTGGCTATTGCAGAGGTCTATCAGGAAGGCCTGTTGCAAACGTCGCCACTATTCTACAATACAGCTTTGCAATTGATCGCAATAGCATGGCCTGCGATGCAACGCTTATCGCCAACAAATATTGTCTAATATTTGTGCGATAGACAGCAGCGCATTTCTTATCGTGAGGCCTGTTGCAAAGGCTATTGCAGGTCCCGTCGCAAAGGGGCCCACACGTCTGCAATACACTGCTCCCCGACATCGAATATTTTAATTTCTATTGCAGAGGCATGTTGCAAAGCCTTTCATGAGGCTTATCATGGCCAGTGTGCTCCCGCATCAGTACAGTACAGTGTAAAGTCTATAGAAAACATGCCATGTTCAGCATGGAACATTTACCAATGCTCTAATGCCAATATCCATGTGTTTACATTTCATAACACTAGTCCCCCCGTCCCATCATGCATTTAGTTTTCATAGATTATTTATACAAGCTGTGATATTGTTGAAAACATTCCGCAATTTTCGATAAAAACGTTGCAAAATAAATGTATGTGAGATTTCATCAGAATCCATCCCAAGATGCACTGTAACTGACATGTGCAGTGGCATATGCAACTCCCCTATAGGAGATGTCCCACTGGCATTTGCAAGAATGTTTCACCAATATCAGAATTTGTATAAATGAGTTATGAAAACCAAATGCATAATGGGGAAAATGGAGATATGTATGACACTTCGATATCCACATATTGGAGCATCGATAACTAGTCCATGCGGCACATGACATGCTTTCTATAGATTTTAGACTGTACCATTAATCCCATAATTTCATGTGAATTAAGAGTGTGTGAGTGAGATTGGTTGCTTTACGTCCTTATCAACACATTTAATATGGTTATATCAAGGGCGGGAGAGCTGAGAGGGAGTGAGTGAGTGAGATTGGTTGCTTTACGCCCTTATCAACACATTTAAGATGGTTATATCAAGGGCGGGAGAGCTGAGAGGGAGGCAGTTTATGATCATACCCACGCAATAAGAGAAAGAGAAGAAGGGAGAGAGAGATAGAGAAAAAGAGACAGAAAGGTACTTTATGGTCATACCCAGGACCAGCGAATTAAGATTCAAAATGGCGGCTATATAACTGCCTTATTGGGAGGGCGGCGGAGAGCAATGGGTGTGATCGGGACATGTGTGTAAGGCAGTAAAGGGGATGATGAGAAAATTAAGGCTTTTCACAGAGTTCTAGTCATAAGTACAGACATTTGATCTATGACCATCATCATTAATTGTTGCTGCTACATCAAATATTAGAGATTTTCTTTAATAGGGAGCTTGTATGTGTCACTGTGTGTGTCAGGGGGTAGATTTAGTTCGTTCAAAACTGACATACAAACATTGAGCAACGTTTTTTGTACCATTATTATTAGTTTTCATTAATATCATACCGTATACAAACGATTTCTCGATTCAAATGTTAGATAGGGAATGAAGAAAATAACAAATAAGTGTTTTCTGGCAACCTACCTAAAATTGATATATGTTTGAAATATCATTATTTGATTTTCCAAACAGAACGTTTTGGCGACAAAGACATTTTTCAAATGTTGATTAGCGATTTCCCCCTCTCTTATTAGTCAATCCCCGAAGGTTGTATTGAGGGAGTTGATCTTAATTGTAAAACCATGTGGGTAAGATTTGTAGAGAATGCACAATCTACAGTTCTGCACATCTCTCAAATTCTGCTAAATTAGAGTGAAAAATGATAAATACTGAGTATATCTGTATTGTATTCATTCAATAAATCTTTCTGGGTATGTGAATTGTATTCTGAACCTGATTTTTGTCTTAAATGTGGGTTATTGGAGAGCATTGGTGAAGGCCAATTGTACATTTTCTGAAAACTTGACCCATGTATAAGAGCAATACATTGCCAGTGGCCTCGAAACTTTAACCTTTACCTCAAGTCTATTGCGTACTTGAGTAACAGTAAAACTTATTTCAGGCCATTACGACCTTACAAATCTACCCAAAGTGTGGCTATATTTCAAAACACAAAAGAAATAGTGAGGGAGTATGTTATGGCAGGTGTTTGCTTATTATTTTTTTTTTTTTTTTTTTATTTTACTGCTCTGCTTATGTAAATATTGCCATGTCACTTCTTAAAAAAAAAAACTTAAACAAAATAAACTTAAATGAGGGTCACTTTTACACTGAGCAAAGGTCCAAGCTACAAACTTTAGATATTTATTGTCCTTTTCATCTATGGCGTCTTCATGAATCTCTCTCCTGGGTGGTCTGCAATACTCAAAGGTATAAATTGTCAGAATGGTCATACTAGTGTCCCTGACCACCTGCATTCTGTGCTCATAACTTCACTCTGGGACAGAAATGTCATTTCAAAACGCCCCTGTACTGGTGAAGTTATGTGTGGGAGACTATTTTGTAGTCTAACTATACCATTTGGGATATTTTGCAAAAGATTGGTATATGGGTGAAATCGCCAGAAAATGTACAATTCGTCTTCTCAAATCTTATCAAATAACCCAAATTTAAGACAAAAAAAACCCTCTGAAAATGCAGTTTAACCTAACCAAACAGATTGCTAGAATCAATGCATGCCGAATATCCTCAAATTTACCTAATATTGGCCAAGTTGAAGCCAAATTTAGCAGAATTTCCTAAATATGTAGACCTTCAAATTGTACATTTTCTGAAAACCTAAAGAGGTAAGGCCTATGTTGACTGTAACATTTTATTTCTATAATTGTTTTATTAAAATTGTACAATAAAATTGTTGAATTAGTGATTTGATAAATGTATAAATGTTTTGATTTGATTTGATATAAAATAGTTAAAGTTGAATATGAATTTGAATTGATTTGAGATTTAAATTGATTTGATTATGATGAATCAATAAGTTGAGATCAAGTCGATTTCAATGATGGTAAACAATATTTCTGGGTAGGCAATTAGCAGTAAAGTAATTATATGTACTCCATTGGATGACCTTTGCAAGGATATATTTATCACACTTGAAATTTCATACATGGAATCCATCATAGAACTTAAAGGGTGGTCTCCACTGACTGCGGTAAGCTCTGCGGTAAGCCTTGTGATGGTGTGGTGATGGTCAGGAGTGACGAGGTCCGGCCTACATGGCCAGTGATTCATTTTGGCAGGACCTCGTTATTCATCTCCACCTACAGAACCAGCACAAACGATCGCCAGGTTTACCACAGAGCTTACCGCAGCCAGTGGAGACCACCCTTAAGGCATGTAAACTCATAGATTTGGAAGATTCCAACAAAGAGATCTTGTGAATCAATCACTCCAGAAAATATATTGTTTGCGACTTGTGACCATTTGCCTAGAACACATCACATCTATTACTATTGTGTTGGTAGCCTAGAAATAGCCCTGGATGCATGGCTAGCTTAAGGAAGCCTAAACCAAGTTCAATGTCCCCCAGATATAGTCCAGATGCCTGTAACCTCATCGTCCCTAAATTGAAGGTATTTGCCCATGTCCTGGTTTTTGTAAACAATAAAATATTAGCTTTTTCCTGTTACCAATTTGCAGAGAAAAGTTCTGGTTTCTACTTGTTTCTTCATTTTGTGTTTTCAATAGAAAACTGAATGCTGATATTGAGAATTGCCAATATGTGAAGGTGAGACGTCACCGCCTATATTGGGATGGGAGCCTGGCAACACAGCTACGCCACGCCCCACCCCATGGTGACGGCCTACGTCACAATACGCCCCCTTCCATTCTCCCGCATCATAACACTCCAAGCCCGGATCCCAACCGCCCCACACGCTCAAATTTTTTTTTCTTATTGTTATTGTATTGTATTATGGTATAATAAACCTCCATGTCATTGGTGGTTCAGGCCAACCCTTGTGTTTCTCATCATTCAAGTTATTATTATATCTCCAGCGGACATCCAACATATATAATAACATACAGGGTTAGTACCTATGTGGGTATATATCTAAATGTGATGTGTCGCCACCTTGTGGTCAGTTTGCCTAACCTCTCACCTTGCTTCGTACAGTGGTCAGATTACAGTAGTGGAATTATCAAATAAACAACACTACGTAGAATGACAAGATCTTTGACGATGACAAAATCACAATACAAGTATTAAAAATCTATCATATTATAGACATTGGTAGAAGGGCTATAATAATCTTATTCCGCTGTACTAAATTATCAGCTAACTAATTGGCTAACTAGTTAGCCAACTTGTTATTATTCTGTTGTGACAAAATGAGAAAGAAAGTCTACAGATTTACTGATTGAAAATGGACCTCGTTATTCTTCGTATAGCTCTTATTGTCTTTTGTATTGGGGGTAAACATTCACAAAGTGAGTGAGTGAGTGATATTGGCTGCTTTACGCCCTTATCAACACATTGAAGGCACACAATAATTTTAAATGTATCTGCCTTTAATTCAAAAAATAAAACAAAAACAACCTGGGCGTGACTGGGTTGTCACATACATGTAACTGAGCTGGACGCAACCATGGACGCGAATGTTGCAGCTGCAATGAACCTATTCTGACGTCAGCCCTAAGCTGAAATAGAACAATGAAGCAACATAGTAAAAGTCATTATAATCATTCCTAAAGACCATCTGACATCATCCCTGAGAGTTGGAGGAAAAAGTGAGATGGTTATTTGAGTGTGAGATTGGTGAATAATTAATGAGTAAAATTAGAACTGACATGTCCCCACCACTACACATTGTTCAACCTGTCAGGATGAAGATGCGTGCAATTTGTGTTTCATTACATACACCTTCAATTATTACTTTATTACTTATCCTATATATTACTCCTGTTCTTCTAATTGGCACAGTGTGGCATTCTGCGTAGTCATAGTCAAGTGACACAAATAAAATGATCAGGGGCCTGTTGTATAAGCTAAGGAAAGGAACATACATGTGTGGGAATTCCTTCACTTGTAGCAAGGTAAGACAATCCTCCCTACGCCATACCCAACTGGTAGGAATAGCCTATACAGAGAATGCATTATTATTCCTACCCACGAAAGTAAGGAGAATAATTGTAAAAATTCTCCTACACAGTTTCCCTTAGCTTATACTACAGGCCCCTTGATGGTTAGAGATGTTGGTATGCATTACCAAAACATGTATTATAATACACTGATGTAACTTGTTGACAATGGAACACCGATAAATAGTCGTTGCTGAACAAGGCATATTTCCTCTACCTTTTACGCTGACATACAACTCCCATAATGCCATGCTAATCCAGATTCAAGATGGCGGACATACAAGTCCCCTATTGGTAATCATAGATAGGCCCACTGAAATACTCTCAAATTAATTTCAGCATCGTCCACTGTCTCTGGGTTATTTGACATCTATGAATGCCAGAGGATGGGGTGGTTGAGAGGGCGGGAAATGATTAACGAGCCAGGAGCACCTTCCCCGTCCTCTCATTCCATAGTGTCATATTTACACCATTCAAGATGTGCCCTGCGCTGACAGAATGAGTGTAGACTTTAAAAAAGCTTTATTGTATTGGTTTTAGACATGGATGCCTTTCTGCACTAGCCTCGGGCGGAAGGTTTTTGCATTGACATGATGCGTCAAATCTGTGTATCTACACAGATAATATATTGATAATTTATTCTCATCTTAAGAAATGTTGATAGGACAGCCTATTTCAGCCAATTGTACATTTTCTAAAAGTCTGACCCTTGAGATAGTTCTTGTGCTTAAAACTAACATCGTTTGACATGTTTAACACAGCAGGATATGCCAGAGTTGTTGGAGGTAGTGGCAATGATTAACGAGCAAGGGGGGACCCTGCCCCTCCCCCTGCCCCTCCCCATCACTCCACAGTCTCATGTTTAGAGTGACAGACAGTTTAGAGTGACAGACAGCTCGTTACGTACTCCCATGTATACATGCTTGGTGTCCTCACCGAATTTTCACCAACGGCTCAGAGCATGGAAGTATGTACCATTAAATAAATTTCCTACACAAAAGTAACACAAAACCCCTTTTCAATGTTCCTCTAATGGTGTGCGCTAAAGGGTGGTCTCCACTGGCTGCGGTAAGCTCTGCGGTAAGCCTTGCGATGGTTTGTGCTGGTTCTGTAGGTGGAGATAAATGACGAGGTCCTCCCTACATGGTTCATTAGCCATGTAGGCAGGACCTCGCCACTTTACACCATTTCAGCATCACTTCTCACCATCAGAAGGCTTACCGCAGAGCTTACCGCAGAGCTTACCGCAGACCTTACCGCAGACCTTACCGCAGAGCTTACTGCAGCCAGTGGAGACCACCCTTAAGGGGGATGAATGAATGTGATGAACAGACTCTGAAGACCACCCTGATTACTGATATCTGAATAATTCCTCTGTAGAACAGCACCTTATTTCACCTTTGGGTGTGGTCAATACGCACGACCCATTGACTTAGCCCTGAGACTGCAACTCAGGCCTGAGGCCAATACGACGGCCGTATCGGGCCTCAGGCCCAATACGGAATGAATATAGTTCTCTAACAATAATAGTGTCAGCGCCTATAAATGAGTTGCAACCTTTAAGAAAATGATTGAATATTATTTATTATAGTAATTTACTGCAAAAAGTTAAGTAAAAGAGCAGTCCAGAATTAAATAATTTTGCATTTTAAAATATAGTCCTCGAGGGTCGGGAAAAACGGTGCGTAGAAATACACAAATGCGTCATGACGCCCTGTGAGATCATGACGGGCGTCATGATGTAAACAAAGACGTCGATGTAAACATAGATGTAAACAAAGACGAACGTGATTTAATTTTTGGCCTATCTATCATACTCAAGTACATTTTGATGAGTAACGGCGAAATAAATACAAAAAAATCCGCGGAACATAGCGGGAAATCCGTATCGTCCCTTGGCTTCGGTATCCGACCGCGGGTGCTACGCACCCTTGGTCGGATACCTCCGCCGCGGGACGATACGGCTTCCCGCTATGTTCCTTGGTCATTTTTGTCTTAAATCCTTTGACAAATTCAAACAATTTGCAATCGATTTAGAAACATTCAACGGTTCTCAGACAAACCCAAGGACCTTCCTCAGAGAACTTGTCCTTTAAGATCTAACGCATTACACCAGTTAGGTAAAAGACAGGACGTTTTTAAGATGTGACGCCGACTCAAACATCGTCTCTTGTACTGGAGTGCATTGGGAAATGTCTGCGTTTAGAAATAAGCATCTCCTTCACGATTTCCCAGGCTTTTGGCAGATATCTCCCTTGAGATGAGAGCTTTTGGGTGAAATCGCCAAAAAATATACAATTCATCTTAACTAATCCTCTCAAATAAACCAAATTTTAGACGAAAATCAAGTTTAAAATACAGTTCAACCTAACCAAACATTGCTAGAATCAATGTAAGGCCTTATATACTTGAATCTACCTAGTATTGACCAAATTGCAGCCTAGTTTAGCAGAATTTACCTTATGTGTAGAGTTGCCAATTGTACATTTTCTGAAAAACCTGACCCTTTTAGTCCTTTAGTTTAGTGAGTGAGTGGCTACAGATTAAGGGACAAGGGTAATCAGCCCTCATTCTGTCTCTCTCTTTCTCTTTCTTTATCTGCCCTCGGCTGCTATTTGAGGGAAGGCAAGGAGCCAAAATAAAAGACCCTTCTTCCCCCAAGGGGCTCCTTCTGTACTCGTACTGAGTGAGGAGTGGGTGCGCTGTTAACGATTAGTGTGTACACAGTTGAAGGGTGAAGTCGCCAAAAAATGTACAATTCATCTTCACCAATTCTCTCAAATAACCCAAATTCCAGACGAAAATAAAGTTCCAAATACAGTTCAACCTAACCAAACAGATTGCTAGAATCAATGCAATGCTGAATATACTCATATTTACCTAGTATTGACCAACTTTCAGCCTGAATTAGCAGAATTTACTAAATGTGTACAGCTGCCAATTGTACATTTTCTGAAAATCTGAACCATACACAGTTGAAAGGGAAAGACCTTTCTTTTAGATCCTGAGTGACTGAGTGGTTGCGTGGCTGTTCTGGTTTTTGACAAGACACTTGCAACATTTGCAATCTGAACTAAACCTGTTTAAGGAAGGTTTTAGAATTAGAAAAGGTTTTAGAATTAGAAAAGTAATGGCGATATTCTACTAAGGAAATTGTTAGCATGTTGGGATATCCCCCCCCCCCTACAATGAATTCCAAATAAATAAAAGTCAAGCATTGGAATGATTTTTAAATCAAATAAATACATAAAAGGATGTAATCAAACTACACTGCTAAATTGTATTATGTACTCATTTGGGCTTAACTCTTTTAAAGAGCAGATAATACGGATTAATAAACTACTTTACTTGCTATATTCATTTCCATTGTTATAGTAAGTGCATTAAGCAAAATATAAACAGATAAAAACAGCAATGACAGCTAGGAAAAGGTGAAGAAGGAGGAGGAAGTAGATATGGGTGAACAATGGGTTTAAAGAGATTGTAAACCCTGAAATAATATGAGAAAATTAACTTCTTTGCTATCATTCAAATGTAACGGTGCCAGTGGTACTTGGTACAACTTTTAGTGAGGGTTATTTAGATGAGGGAACAAGTAGTTCCACAGGTTAACACTACATTCAGGGCGCCACTGCCTTGAAATGAACACACAATGTACATAATAAACAAGTCTGGAGCGGCATTATGTACATTTCAGGCGCCACATTCAGACGTCACATGACCCTCAACGCCCTCTAGTGTTAAACGTTTTACCTACGATGTCTCAGTTGGCGCCTGTGAGTCACTAAAAGCCAGACACAATTGAAATAATTGAAATCTTGAATGAAGACGTACGAGTTGTACTCATTAATCCATAACGTTTACTATCCCAAAAGTTAAGACCATTAACCCATTTATTGACCCTTTAATTCACCGTAATGTGTAGATCAGAAGGGGTATAATGAGAGAGGGAGGGGGGGGAGAGAGAGGCATACAAACAGACAGACAGAGTGGATTGACGCCTGATAATTTACAATTCTACGAATAATGTGCAGTATGTTGCCACATGCATAGTAACTGTTACTGAAAACGATTCCCAACCTTAATTTAGATGTAACCGAATAACATTTGGAACCTTTCACATAAAACCAACTAAACTATACAAATATGCATATAGTTTGATTGATAAACTTACATATTAGATCGGAGAACACAGATCTAACTAATGCATTGAATACATATGTATTATATATACATGATACAAATATACATCATTTCCTTGATATTATATTCATTATCGATACAAGGGAATACCCAATTAAAGGCAGTTGCAAAAGGCAGTTCATCACCAGCGCAATCTAATCTAGGCCTGCACTTATGATATTTTACCACCCCCGCCCCTCTCCTCCCCCCCTCCCTCCTCCCTCCGACTCCCCCCCCCCCCCCCACCCACAGCCACCTCTACCATGATGAGTGTGGATTAGGTTAAGCCACTCAACACCTCAAGGCCAATCACTAGTGTAATACGTGTACATATACATGTAAAGGTGTATAATGAGAGAGGGATGGCGAGAGGTAGACAGACAGAGAGAGTAGATTTTATTCTCAATGCAGATTCAGCTTCTTTAGGTTGTCTTCTATCGCCTATAATTTAAATTCTACGAATAATGTACATTACATTGCCACTGGCAAAGTTACTGAAAACGATTCTCAACCTTAATTTAACATGATAAAAATGTGTGTATCCTTTCCCCAATATTCCATTCATTATAGTTATAAAGGGAATACTTAATTAATAGCAGTTGCAAAAGGCTCACCCCCCCCCCCCCCGACCCACAGCCACCTCTACCATGATGAGTGTGGATTAGGTTAAACCACTCAACACCTCGAGGCCAATCACTAGTGCGCGTTAAGAGCAATACATTGTCTCTGGTTCACCGACTCCACGCTCCACAGTTTGTCTCCCACAGAGCAGAACCCATGAGCTGCTCGCTCCCTCACAGGTCAAACACCAGCTCACATCATCGCCCATGAGCAATTGGGTCAGATTGTCAGAAAATGTACAATTGGCAGCTGTACACATTTAGTAAATTCTGCTAAATTAGGCTGCAATTTGGCCAATACTAGGTACATTCGCGTATATTCGGCATTGCATTGATTCTAGCAATCTGTTTGGTTAGATTGAATTGTATTTTGAACTGTATTTTCGTCTAAAATTTGGTTTATTTGAGAGGATTGGTGAAGACGAATTGTACATTGCCTGAAAATTTCACCCACTTGCATTTCTCGCAGGCCTTGAGTGACATGGATGTTTTACCCTATTTGTGATGTGTTTCAGGTGTGTTTGGGGTTGCAATAAGGGCGAGAAGCGTTCACACCTCCTAATCTAACTCAATAGATTTTATATTTCGCAAAACTTATTAATTTTTTCAATAGGGGAACTGCACAGTCACCATCTTGAATCTTGATTTGCATGGAATTATGGGACTAATGGTCCATTATAAAACCTATAGAAAACATGCTATGTTCAGCATGGAATACCTGTTCTAATGTCAATATCTATGTGTTATACATGTTTTCATAACACAAGCCTCCATCTTTCCCATCTTGCATTTGGTTTTCATATCTCACGACCAATAGTGCCAGTATCATAGTTCATATACTGTTACATAATATCACGTAATGATATCTTCGAATCTATTTTTGAGAATAGTAGTATTGTCACATAGATCATATAAAAGCTACAATATTAGTGACAACATTCTTGCAATTTTCCATAAAAATGCTTGTATATCAGATTTCAAATATTTGTGTGTCAGATTTCAACAGAATCCATCCCAGAATGCACTATAACAGACATGCGCAGTGGCACATGCAAGTCCCCTATAGGGGAGAGACAGAGTTCATACCTCCATCTCTAACCCATTAAATTTCATATCTCTTATGTCTTTCAATTTCAAGATTTCGTTTGTATAAAATTGCTTCAGAATGGCGTTGAGCCGTTCATTCGTCTTCAAGAGCAAGTTGTACCATCTTAATATTTGAAAAGATGATATTAAGTTGATTCCAACGCTATTGACATTTAGGACATCTATAAAAAGTATTTCACTTGAAACATTCCATTAGAGAACATTCCTACATACTTCCATTTTACGATTTAAGATTCACTTATCTGTAATATATCTTTGCTGTCCGCACACAGCCGATTTGCCCCCCGATTGCCCCCCGGTGTGGGTCTTCCGATGAATCCTCTGATTTTATTTCAAGTTCTGGTTTATGTTTTTGAAATAACATAAACCAGGATTGGATTCATCAGGAGACACAAATCGGGGGGGGGGGGGAGGAATTTGGATGGGGGGCACATCGGCTGTGTGAGGGCGGGGTTTAAATAAAGTGATCTTGTAAAATAAACATTTTGAAAAATATTATTTTTGCGACTTATGACTCATTTTCCTGGAACACACCACAATTTACTGAATAGAAAATGAACACAACCACGATGCATGTCAATGCACCTTTGCTTGTGTAGCATGCCTTTAGAGAAATATCTGACATTTGTAGAATATGTGATGTGTTGCAGGAAAATGAGTCACAAGTAGCAATAAATTGATTTTGAGATATCATCAGATTTGAAAATATGACATCAAAGGGATTCTAATGATAGTAAACAGTAGGACATCTAATAAGTATTTCTATATCTTAAACTAGATATTTCTATTTTTTAAAAGAACTGTTTGCAATATCTCTGGGTGGATAGTTGCTAGTGAAGTAGCTAAATATACTCTATATATTGACCTAACAAATGCAAGAATATATTTAATTCACTCTTTGTACTACCTGTACAAGCACACAACCCATTGAAATATGTTCTGCACACAACCCATTTTCTCTCATTTTATCCTTCAAACATAAATAAACCCAAATTTAGCACAAGGACGACGTCCACAAAAACATTATACACAAGGAAATTCAATACCATTGGTCATATTTTGATAAAGATATAGTTAGTACATCCCATTGCAGTAGTGTAGGTAACTAGTCACTTTATACCTCTGTATACCGTAAATTGTAACTTAACAGTCTAGTCTAAGGGACCCTCTGGAAGAGCTATGGCTGCCACAGAAGAGCACCGACCCATTTCCGATGTAAAGTATCTTATATTTTTATCATGTACTATCTCGGAAATAAAAAATATACATACATACATTGCAAGAACGACATATGTCAATAATGAAAACATTCCCACAATGAGATCTTGTGAATAAATCACTTTGAAAAATATAAATGTTGTGACTTGTGACTTATTCTTCTATAACGCATCACATACAGTCCTATAGGATACAGGAGATGGTAGATAATCGATGGCAAGGGCTAAAGAGTAATGATGTATTTGCATGTTGTATATCATGCAGCGTCTGTGACAATGTGGCATCATCAGATGGAGACTATCTGATTACTGGCGTTATCTATAGTTAGAAATACCCCAGTATCATGATGGGTATAGTATTCCAATACAGCAATTGTGTCTGTCCATGCACATGTCTGGGGATTTTTGAATGGTATAGTATTCCAATACAGCAATTGTGTCTGTCCATGCACATGTCTGGGGGTTTTTGAATGGTATAGTATTCCAATACAGCAATTGTGTCTGTCCATGCACATGTCTGGGGATTTTTGAATGGTATAGTATTCCAATACAGCAATTGTGTCTGTCCATGCACATGTCTGGGGGTTTTTGAATGGTATAGTATTCCAATACAGCAATTGTGTCTGTCCATGCACATGTCTGGGGATTTTTGAATGGTATAGTATTCCAATACAGCAATTGTGTGTGTCCATGCACATGTCTGGGGATTTTTGAATGGTATAGTATTCCAATACAGCAATTGTGTGTGTCCATGCACATGTCTGGGGATTTTTGAATGGTATAGTATTCCAATACAGCAATTGTGTCTGTCCATGCACATGTCTGGGGATTTTTGAATGGTATAGTATTCCAATACAGCAATTGTGTGTGTCCATGCACATGTCTGTGGTGTTTTGAATGGTATAGTATTCCAATACAGCAATTGTGTGTGTCCATGCACATGTCTGGGGATTTTTGAATGGTATAGTATTCCAATACAGCAATTGTGTCTGTCCATGCACATGTCTGGGGATTTTTGAATGGTATAGTATTCCAATACAGCAATTGTGTCTGTCCATGCACATGTCTGGGGATTTTTGAATGGTATAGTATTCCAATAGAGCAATTGTGTATGTCCATGCACATGTCTGGGGATTTTTGAATGGTATAGTATTCCAATACAGCAATTGTGTCTGTCCATGCACATGTCTGGGGATTTCTGAATGCTTTAGTATTCCAATACTGCAATTGTGTCTGTCCATGCACATGTCTGGGGATTTTGAATGGTATAGTATTCCAATAGAGCAATAGGGGAGTTGCATGTGCCACTGCGCATGTCTGTTAATACAGTGCATCCTGGGATTGGATTCTGTTGAAATCTTACATACAAATATTTGACAAGATTTTATCGAAAATTTCAAGAATGTTTTCACCAATATCAAAGCTGGTATAAATTATCTACGAAAACCAAATGCATGATGGGCATGATGACCTTGTGTCATAATAACATGTATAACACATGGATATTGACATTAGAGCATTGATAAATATTCCATGCTGAACATGGCATAGTTTCTATAGATTTTAGACTGTAACACTAGTCCCATAATTCCATGCGAATCAAGATTCAAAATGGCGGCTATGCAACTCCCCTATTATGTGTGTCCATGCAAATTTATCCTGATTTTACTATTCTTTGGACATGATTTAATCTATTATCATTTTATTCAGTTCAATATTTCGACACTGATTTTCTCAATTGATCTGAGGAAAGAGTTTAACAATGTAAAATATGATGACATATTTGGTATATAGATATAGATTGGTAGAAATACATAAACAATATAAAATGATATCAATCAGGCTCCTAGTACCCCAACATACCCCATTAATACCAATATACCTCACCAGGGAAAAAGACCGGAGTCACCCTATAGCAAGCAATCGGCAGGATAGTCTCACTTTGTGGTCTAAAAGGCCTTGTCCACTAAGCCAATTATCATGTGATTCTCTCAGAATATAGCCTCTGCGGTGCAAAATCGCATGAGAATGGGCTTAGTGGACTATGCCCTTTACGTTCAACCATCCCACAGTCCCCACACCTCCCCATACCCCTCCCCTCCCCCCACCCCCACCCACACCACTAAACCCAACCATACTTCCCTACTAATCTATACACCTCCCTCACCCTTCCCAATGTATTCCAGTCACCCCTGCGTATTAGACACCCTGCTTGAAGGGCCAGATCATCAAAAAATGTACAACTTGCCTTTACCAATCTTCTCAAATAACCCACATTTTAGACAGAAATGAGCTTCAAAATCCAGTTTAACATAGAAAAACAGATACATTGAAACAGCACAATACCAAATATACCGGGATATAGCTGGTATTCATCATCTCGCAGCCTAATTTACCAGAATTTACTTAATATGTAGAGCAGCCAATTGTTCATTTTCTGAAATCTGACCCTGTAGGGCTTTTGGGGTAGACCAGCCTGGGACGCTAGCCTCTGATCCCCTAATGCTGCTCTAACCCACCACACCAACAGGAAGCGGAACTCTGGTCCACAGCCAATTTCCGGAAACACCCGTGCGCATGTCTCACGTGAAGGATCATGGGACTGAAAGTAGTTCCAGTTTGTGCATAGAAAAGTCTATGAAACTCTTCACAAAGATGGGCTCACAATGAGATTGCCTTTATTTATTAGGTAAGACTATAACAGGTTGGCAGGGATGTTTAAATATATAGATAAGGAATGGGCACAGGTTATAAACTATGCCTCTCTCAATGATCATCCTGCAAGTGATCTAAAGATCTAAACGAAAATGTCTCCGTTCTATATCATTAGTAGAATGTGCTATATATAGAGAGAGAATGAAACGAGGTGCTATAATTGAATATTTATTAGACAATATTCTCTAGCAATCGAGTCCAATAGATATTCAATTACTAGCACCGAGTTCCATTGACTATTTATTATATGGGTCAGATCTTCAGAAAATGTACAATTCACTTTCACCAATCCTCTCAAATAACCTCAATTTCAGACGAAAATAAAGTTCAAAATACAGTTCAACCTAACCAAACAGATTGCTAGAATCAATGCAATGCCGAATATACTCGAATTTACCCAGTATTGACCAAATTGCAGCTTAATTTAGCAAAATTTACTACGTGTGTTCAGCTGCCAATTGTACATTTTCTGAAAATCCGACCCATATGCCCCTAGCATAGACAAATATTGATATATAAACCTTTATTTTTGGTTTTGAATCGTCATAAAATATCTAAGAGCTAAACGAAAACCAAATTCGAGTTTTTATGGTACACATACAATAAACATATTTTTACAGCACCCCACTAATTACACCTCTCAAATGGAAATGCGCATATAGTAAATATATAGAATGTGTTTGGATTGAAAGGAAATCATTGATACTGTTTTCCCTCGTTGGGGTTGTTTGGTTGACTATTATTCATCTATAAGTACTAATCCCAAGAATGGGATCACAATTGTAGACTTTTGGGACATATGTCGGAGGCCTATTTTGAAATTAATATTAAATTTCTTTTAGAATCTAAACAATGTCTAGTTGTCGAAGGAAGCGAATCTAGACAAAGGATGGGAATCCAGTGACGTCCATTCAGGTGTGTGGTAGTGGTTGCTATGCCAACCCTGAACGGTGCAACACCAACGGAGCTTCAGGGTCAGATTTTCAGAAAATGTACAATTGGCAGCTGTACGAATTTAGTTAATTCTCCTAAATTAGGCTGAGATTTCAATACTGGGTAAATTCGAGTAAATTCGGCATTGCATTGATTCTAGCAATCTATTTGGTTAGGTCGAACTGTATTTTGAACTTTGCTCTCGTCTGAAATTTTTGGTTATTTGAGAAGATTGGCGAAGTTGGATTGTACAATTTCTGAAAATCTGACCCTTCATTTCTCAATCCTTATTTATATCATTTCTTATGCTAGCATTATAAGATATAAGCTAATATCCAATACCATAAAAACAAGCATACCCAACATACCCAACATAATAGCTTTAAGATTTAAGATCGGCCTAAAATGAATAGTTCTGACGACCTCAGAGACGCATGCTTGTTATAGTTTCAAAATATAACTGGGTCATTTCCGGAAACGCAACTGCGCATGCACAAAGGAGCGGAAGTGACGCAGTAGCAAGCAGGCTGCACAGAAGCCAGCGACCCCTGGTGTAAAGAAATCGTGTTACCTGATTCAAAGTTCCAAGTGTAAAAAATGAAATGCTCTGAGTGATTGAAAGTGATCGGTCAATTTGTTTTCTGAGGGCAAGCGTCACTTGTTTTACCAAGGGACGGGTGGAATAGAGTGAGGGGAATGGGAATAAGTGTTGGTATATTGGCTTTAGACACTTATATTTCCAAGGTCTAATCTCTGCTTGCTTCAGTACATAAAGATTATAAGGGTCAAATTTTCAGAAAATGCACAATTGGCCTTCACCAATTCTCTCAAATAACCCACATTTAAGACACAAATGAGCTGCAAAATGCAGTTTAATATAATAGAACTGATACTTTAAATCAATGCGATACCAAATATACTCAGATATACCCAGTATTCTTCATTTTTCAGCCTAATTTAGCAGAATTTCCTAAATGTGTAGAGATGCCAATTGTACATTTTTTTTTTAATCCGACCCATAAAAGCATGGCGTACTTGATTTGATTTGAAAATGTTTTTTTATTTCTTATTAGCAGGTACATCTACAAGTTGACACAATGTTTTCGTCAGTATCCTGGTTTACATTTACCATTGTTATCTTTCATTTAATAGACAGTTCTTATATTATCCATACACATATCTACAGGATGGTTACGATTCCAATCTAGATCTCACGATAATAAATGTGAAACTACTGCAACATTGTTTCATAATGTATTTAATAGCATTTAATAGTTATGGTATGTAATTGCATGTATGTATTATATAGGTCAGATTTTCAGAAAATGTACAATTCAACTTTGCCAATCTTCTCAAATAACCCAAATTTTAGACGAAAATAAGGTTCAAAATACAGTTCAACCTAACCAAACAGATTGCTAGAATCAATGCAATACCGAATATACTCGAATTTACCTAGTATTGACCTAATTGCAGCCTAATTTTGAAGATTTTACTAAATGTGTAGAGCTGCCAATTGTATATTATCTGAAAATCTGACCAATAATTATACTCCTGTTACCCATCCCATAATACCATGCGAATAAAGAATCAAGAATCAAGACACGGTACATCTAATTCTAATGGTGTTGCTATAATTTTTACTAAAGATTTAAAAGTGAAATTTCTTAAAAGGGGTTTTTCCCCAGACGGCAGATTATTGTACGTACATGTCATAATCGAGGGAGAGTCCTTTCTTATTTTCTCTATTTACATGCCTACAAGCTGCCATAAGGCCAACCAGCTGGCTATGATCGGTGAGATTGACAAAGTTTTTGAAGAAAATGTCTCTTCCAGGTATATATTAGCTGGAGATTTTAATATTGATTTAGCAAGGGATCGCAATAAACAGGCTGCTGTTAGCCTTAATGATTTACTATTGAGCAGAGGCCTCCTTAACGCCATGGTGGTAGGTAATAACCAAACAACTAACACCTGGAGAAGAGTCTCCCAAAAGTCTATAATTGACTATATTTTTGTTGATGAAGGATTAATGAATAGAATTAAAAGCAGTAAGGTGGTATTTACTGAGCTGTCAGATCATAAATTTCTATATATTACTATGATGGAAAAAAAACTGAGTCGGGGCAAAGGCTTCTGGAAAATTAATGGTAGCATCCTCAACGAGGACGACTACAAACTATTGGTAGAAAAAGCTGTGTTATTGTGCGAGGAAAGCTTTGGAGACATGTGTCCCAAGCTAAGATGGGAGCTTCTTAAGCAGGAGCTAAGAATTAATACTATGTTGTACTGTTCAGAGCGGGCCAAAAAAAAGAAAAAGAAGTCATGTGAAATAAGGGAGCGTGTCGAAAGACTTGACAGTCTACCTGTTTTGTCGGAGGCAGAATTAGAAGAATTTCAGTACCTAAAGAACGAGTTGGAGGATCTATCTTTAGAAAAAGCCAAGGGGGCGTTGCTACGTTCCAAAGCAAAGTGGCTGGTTCAGGGTGAGAAACCGACTCGATACTTTTTGCAGCTGGAAAAATTCAGAGCTGAACGAAGGGGGATTGTTCAGCTTTTCGATGGGGATAATTTAGTCTCGGAGGGCAAGCAAATCTTGGAGCTGGGTAAGAAATTTTACGGAGAGCTTTATCTTAATGAGGAAGTTTCCCCAATTTCGGACAAGGTACTCCCTAACGTTCTATCAGAGGCTGACCAGCTAACAATGGAGGCTGATCTGACCGGGGAAGACTTATTTCTGGCGTTGAAAACCATGCCGAATGGCAAATCGCCGGGTACTGATGGCTTTACCACAGACTTCTATAAAAAAATTTTGGTACGCTCTGAAGGATATGTTTTTCGATATGTATAAAGAATGTGTTATATCTGGCTGTATGACGCCCGAACAAAGTAGAGGAGTTATATCAGTCATCCCAAAAAAAGATTTAGACCATCGATACATAAAAAATTGGCGCCCCATCACATTGTTAAATGTAGATTATAAAATAATTTCTAAGGCTATCGCTGCCAAGATGAGCCCTGTCCTTCCTTTACTGGTCGAAGATGACCAGTTTGGTTTCATTAAGGGAAGATACATTGGTTCGGCGATAAGAGAGGTTGACGATTTAATTCATTTCGCCCACCAAAACAACGTCGGAGGAGCCATTGTTTCAGTCGATTTCAGAAAGGCGTATGATACCATAAACTGGTCTTTTGTGAATGAAACCCTGTTAGCCTTCGGCTTTGGGAAAAAATTTATATCCTTGGTCAACATGCTTCTGAAAAATTCTCAGGCAACCTTTATTAACAACGGCTTCTCTTCGCACTGGTTCCCTGTACAGAGGGGGATGAAGCAGGGCGACCCAATTTCATCCTCTCTCTTCATATTGGTGGTCGAAATTATGGCAGTTAGAATTCGCCAAAATGATATTATTCGGCCCTTCCCCGTCAGTTACCAGCCAAAAAAATTGGCCCAGTTTGCTGACGACACCACATTGTTATGCGAGAACGACGAGTCCCTGTGCGAAGCTCTTAGAGTAATTACTGAGTTTGGCGAAGAATCCGGTTTAAGGTTGAACAGAGACAAAACAAAGGGTATTAATGTCAATAATATAACGTTAGCCTCTGATGTAGCAGGTGGAATTTGTTGGTCAGATAATCTAAAATTCCTGGGCGTAACCTTAGTGAGCCCTCCAGATCAAAAGAAGCTTAACTTGATTAATACCGCTGAGCTCATTGTTTCTCTGGAACATATCGCAGCTCAATGGAAAAAAAGAAGTCTTTCATTGAAGGGGAAAATTATTATTTGCAATGTCTTAATGCTTCCAAAAATACAGCATGTTCTCTCCTGCATATCCTTGGAGAATAGTGTGGTTAGTGACATATCTAAAACTATTAGGAGGTTCTTATGGAACGGTAATCACAATTTCATTGGTATTGACCACTTAAAACAACCGATCTCTGAAGGTGGTCTCAAGCTAAGAGCTCTTAGAGAGATTATATCTACGAATAGAGTTATGTGGGTCAGACGCTTCTTGGAGAGCCCTAACGACGGTTGGACACATACGGTGCAGGCATGGCATGGTCTTGAAAGGGACAGGCTTTTTCTTTCGCGATCAGTTCCAAGGAACCCGCTCAGTCCTTTTTATAGAGATATTTTTAAGGTATGGGCGAAAGTTTATTACAACAAAGAGCCCACTACGGGCGAGGAAGTTCTTTGCGAATGCATCTGGAATAACAAAAACATTTTGATACATAGAAGAAAGATTCACTTTCCAAATTGGGAAACTGCTGGTATAATAGTCATTGGGGATTTGCTCACTGAGGAAAATACGATCATGTCCTCAGCTGAAATCCAGAGGCTTTTCGGGGTGCACTGCAATGACCGTACCAGGCTCCTCATCAAAAATGCCATTCCTGAATCGTGGATGAATCTATTACATAATGTCCAACCTCAAGAGTTGGAGCATCTGAAGGTTTATTGTTACATTGGCCAAAAGCGTTTGGACATTATCGGTTGTTGTGCGTCGCCCATTTACCATGCCTTTATTGCTTCCCAAGCCCCAAAAAAGGAGAAATTGCAAAAATGGGGTGAATTATTGAGCAGCGATAGCGAGCAGTACGAGGCAGTGGAATGGGAGGATAGGTTCACCTTTCCGTACAAATGCACATCAGATGCGAGGCTCCAATCACTCCAATATAAGATCTTCCACAGAGCCATAACCTGTAACGGATATCTCACCCAAATACGGGTTAAGTTGCGGGACTCTTGTGATTATTGCAATGACGTCGACACTATCTGTCATTTCTTCTATCAATGTCCAAAAGTGCTGGACTTATGGGCCAGGGTAGGAAATAGGCTTAAGCTAAACGTTTTCAGTCACTCTTCCCCTGATATATTACGAAATTTCCCTTCTATGGCTATAGCCATTTTGGGCATAAGCAGCGCAGACACTGCGACAAATTTCATCAACTTTATTCTCCTGTGCACAAAGGCCTTTATCCACAGAAGGCGTCTATTTCACAATAACGATTTAACGTTTGCCATATTGCAAAACGAAATCAAAAGGAGATTCATTATTTTGCAAAAAGCTGGTTTTGGTAATCTTGGGAGCTTCCGTAAATATAGAGAGTGGAAAATATATATTGACAAATGGTAGTAGGGGCATAACACCAGTTGCTGGGAACTTTTGGCAAGACCTAGGTTAACCCCTCTTCCACGCCTGCAGCTCGTGTTTGCATGTTTGCACGCTCACCCTGGTACTTGATATTGAAGGATACCTATGCTTCCTCGAAATGTTACTAGGAATTGTAAACTTATACTTTTACTTAGTAGGTAGAAAATTAGAAGCTTGGCGTAATGCCACGGAAATGTTCATACTGTTTCTGATGATTTTTGGCAAAACATAGGTTAACCCCCCTTCCATGCTTGCAGCTCATGTTTGCATGTTTACATGCTCACTTTGGTACTTGATATCGAGGGATACCTATCGAGATGTTAATAGGAGTTGTAAACAGATGGTCAATCTGACCTACCTTACACTTATGCTCTTACTTAGTAGGTTGAAATTAGAAGCTAAGCATAAAACCACAGAAATGTTCATACAGGTCCACTTCGTAACCTGATTATATATTTCTATATTTTATCGTAGGTATTAGTCAAAGTAGAAACTTGATTCTATGTATCCTTTGTCACACAAGAAATCTTTATTATCGTAGTTCATCAGATGAGGACAAAGGGGCCCTTGTACCAAGATGTTAATCGCCCCGGACGGTGCTGCTTTGTTGACATATTGAATAAAGTTTTTTAAAAAAAAAAAAAAAAAGAATCAAGATTCAAGATGGCGGACATGCAAATCCCCTATTGACTAAACCTAAAATGCGACAAAAACTATAGATTGATCCATAGTCATTTAATGAGAAGTTGAGTAAGTGAATAAAATTCAGAGATATTTTTAACCCAACTCTAGAGTGTGTTTTTGCAGTCATATCAGGCATGTGACTGATGAGGTGGTGTGGCAGTAGTTTACTCACATCAGAATGCCTCACCCCAGGACAATCTATCAATTACCTACCAACAGTGCGACCTGAATTTAAATGCGCGCCGATCCATACCTACCTACAGGTGGGAATAATATATGTATATTGAGATATACATGTATAAGTATCTTATGTGTTGTTTTATTACATATTATACATGGGTCAGATTTCAGAAAATGTACAATTCAACTTGGTAATCCTGTCAAATAACCCAAATTTTAGACGAAAAAAAGAGTTCAAAATACAATTCAACCTAACCAAACAGATTGCTATAATCAATTCAATGCCGAATATTCTCGAATTTATCTAGTATTGACCAAATTGCAGCCTAATTTAGCAGAATGTACTATATGTGCACATCTGCCAATTGTACATTTTCCGGATATCTGACCCTTAAATGCGCGCCGATCCATACCTACATAAAGGTGGGAATGATATATGTATATTGAGATATACATGTATAAGTCTATTATGTGTTGTTTATTGCATATTATACATACAATGGAGGTGTATCTTCAATTGCATGGAGGAATTAGACCTAGTCTAGCTCAAGCTAATATATATATAAAGACTTTTATTCACATGCTGACATAATAATATTGAAATACATGAATAGGAAACTAGTCCTCTGAAATCAGGTCTTCCTGGATAGCACTATTAAATAAAACGTTTAGAAGTCATAAGTAGTTTGAAATGGTATTGTTTGTAGAGAATTGTCCGTTATGGGTGAGATTTTCAGAAAATGTACAATTCATCTTCGCCCATCCTCTCAAATAACCCACATTTCAGACGGAAATAAGGTTCAAAATACAGTTCAACCTAACCAAACAGATTGCTAGAATCAATGCAATGCCGAATATTCTCGAATTTACCTGGTATTGACCAAATTGTAGCCTTATTTAGTCGAATTTACTTAATGTGTACAGCTGCCAATTGTACATTTTGTGAAAATCTTACCCTTATATAATGTCTATAATAGTTAAAGTATTAGAAGTTATTTTGTCCTCATAGTGATAACACTATGTAATGTCTATTATATCATTATATTAGAACGTGTCTCTCGTCCAATGTCACAATTTCCTGGTCGAATGATGAAATCAAATGAATTATTTAATTTTGATTCTCTCCTTTCCTTTCAGGTGAGTATTATTCCCTACTAGAATAATATCAGTTGACTTTCATCAGAGAGCACTTCTCCGCATTTACACAGGTAGGTAATATACAGGTCTAATGGGAATAATCTGGATGGTTTGATTTGAATTTGTTCCGGATGCGCAGGATCATAGCAGCTGACGGAATCATTGACATCGAAGTGAAATATTTAATGGCTACATTTGTCCGATTCACAACAAACCATGACAGATGTTCAAGGAAATATATACAGGATAACTATAACCAGTTGGTTGAAGGAGTGTGAATATTACATGAGTTGCATAGCAACGTGTGCAATATTATAAGTGACTGAAACCAACTTGTTAGTTAACAGATTTATCATATAATGCTTTCAATCAGCGGTAATCTTAGTATTAAAACCAGATTGGTTGCCATGACAAACCCACATAACTCACTAGTGAAATACGCACTACGCATAACTGACTCTAGATACGTTTTTTAGGGCAATGCATGTATAATAAATATGTATAGCCAGGAATTGATATTGCTGGTTATTGCATTGGCGCTATTGTCAATCAATCTATAGGAGAAAC
Source organism: Sthenelais limicola (assembly GCA_942159475.1). Classification (NCBI taxonomy): domain Eukaryota; kingdom Metazoa; phylum Annelida; class Polychaeta; order Phyllodocida; family Sigalionidae; genus Sthenelais; species Sthenelais limicola. Next base: position 9,746,012 of record OW804095.1, on the reverse strand, counting down.
AACGAGTCATAATTTAATATATTTTGCTCCTTAACCTATGACATTACAAGCAAACACAGTAAAGAAATAAAGATTCCCTTTCATACACAAAAGCAAGAAGCACAATAATATATGAGCTCCTATGAATGGCCAAGGTTGGCAGTTTGTCCCTCTTTCTCATCATCTTCCATTCAACCCTCCCACAGAAGTCATGTCCGAGACAGCTTTTAAGGATTCGCCCCATCTTTGATGGCGTGTCACTAGAATAACAGAGGCGGGGCAACTTGTCATCACTCTCCCTGACCTTGAGACTTTTGACCTTGGGGGTCACATCACTCCAGGGCCAATTTTTCCTCTTCTGCGCATGCCCAGAAACAAGACCTCGGTTTGAGGCAAAAGCATTAGGTAGATTGCTTCCATTGATCTCATTCGCCAAGGTGAAGGTCACATCCGAGGGCAAGGTCAAGGTCGTGTCATAAGTAGGTGAAGGTCAGAGAAGAGCAGTGCTAATCTGAGGCGGTCATTGATTACCAATAGCGGGATTATGTTGGGGGTAGATAATCATATTGTTCGTGGCTCTATTTGTGTTGTGTTTCAGAAAAATGAGTCACGAGTCACAAAAACACGATATTTCTGAAACGGTTTTTAACTAAAACCCTTGCTTCGATTTTTTTTCATTTTTAGGTTGTTTAGTGCTGCTAGTAGCATGAACAAATATCTCAAATTTCAATACTGTGTCTTAAATATACCTATGTATATCTGAGGTTATCCTAAGGAGTATATTTAACTATTCTACTATAGTGATTGACCATCAAGAAATATCCCTAACATTTTGTTCAGATATAGAACTATTTTTTAGATGTACTAATGTTTACCATCATTAGAATCGGCTTCATCTCCTCTTTTCGAATAATTATGACAATATCTCAAAATTCATTTTCTGCGACTTGTGACTTATCTTCCTGTAACACATCACACTTGTGTTGCTTTGGAACTGGGCGATGTGAAACGTTTAAATAAACCATGTCCATGCTGTGATATAGTACAATAAGGGGATGCCACACAAATATTCATTTTGGACACAAACCAATAGAGGTCGACTTGGTTTTATTTTATCTATTAGGTACTTTACAATGATTAAAAGATAAACAAATGTTTATATTTGAATGTCCTTCTTTCATAATCTAGAATAATTATTGTCAGATTAGGACTTCTTCGGGATAAACTGTAAATGGCAGATTGCTTTTATAATATTATAAAAAATAATGTGTAAGATCAACACGATTAATTATAGTGAACCACTACATTTGTCCTTTTCATATTCGTATACCGTATTCGTATATTTCGTATTCATATTCGTATACCCATATCCCTGCCAGTGCCTCTCATTGATACTGATTAGGAAGATAACTTTCAAAATATGTTTAATCAAGCGGAACCGGCTTTCATACAATCAACATCTTAAATTTCTCAAGAGCAGTTTTGATTTTATTCGCCAAGAGCAGTTTTATGAGTGACAAAGGGAAGACATTTTGTCAACAAACTGGAATTGCTTTTGGGTCATAGTGAATATATTTTATGAAAACATGACATTGTTATCTATTTAACTATATAAGTTTCTTCTCAGAATGAGAAGCAGCTATAGGCCTTTATTCCATGATTTGGCCGTGAGCGTACAATATAATCGATATACTTGCCGCTCACAAGGTGTACAATATAAACTCACTGTATTGTACAGTGACGGCACGACCGTATAAGGATAACACAGTTTGATGAAATTAATGCAAATAAAGTTGTTTTAGGGTAAGAATCATGGAATAAAAGCAAGAATAGCAAAGTATTGCGTCTTTGGGGGCCTATATTCTCCTCGTATGGCCGAAAAACAACTAGGCCTATGGCCTCATTGTTTTCGGCCATACTCGGAGAATATAGGCCCCCTCATACGCGATACTGTGCTGTTCTTGCTATAATATGTTGTGGGCAGCTGAACATGAATAATATATGAATAGAAACATCCCAGATAATGCTTTATGTATTTATGTGTGTGATTATTATACATGAGATATGTGTAGTAGACTATTTACCAATGAAGGGTTTTAAAGGTAAATTGTTCAGTGGAGGTGTGGTGGAGATTAGCATAGATAATCCACACATTTATACGTGGCTAGAGTCTGTTATGAATACACGTGCATATCATGTATGTCTAATCTTCTACTGAGACTTGCTAATTCTACGCACAACTATAGACTGTTTCAACAGATGGACTGAGGTACTAGTGCCCAATAGAGTTATAATTTTGATCACTCACTCAATGCAAATGTATAACAACACCGTCAGTTGCCAAGGCTTTAAAAATCTTTTTAAAAAGAATGTTAATAAAAGCAGGAACAGAGTCCTCAAGTCCAATTCCCTCGTTTAAAACAAATATTGATAATTATCGTTATCTGCCTCCCCTTTTAAAATATATTTTAAAAGGGGAGGCAGATAACGATAATATACCCCTCCAATATCAGTAACAACTAGAACAGACTACAAGATCGAAACCGCAGATTTTAACCCAATCCCCTTACTCAGCAGCTATTGAAATGGACTCTAGTATAACGATATAATAAAATCTTTATGTCTGCCTAAGAAGCGATAACAATAAATCTTGCGATAAAAGTGTAGACAGACTGAATTGTAAATGATATGTGAGGTGGGTAGGGATTAGTAGAGCTGGCTTATTCATGAATACAGGACGGGGCTTGTAATGGATGATCCCATGGTGATTACAACATCATGTTCTACACCACAACATGCATATCTGGCTTATTGGTGATGTGTTTCAGGAAAATGAGTCATAAGTCTCAAAATTGATATTGTTCAAAGTGTTTTCTTGACAAGATATCTTTATTGGAATTTTCTGGGTTTTTGGGGAGTTTAACACTTATGGTCATATGAATCTGTGTGACAAATTTCAGGACATTGTGTTAAATATATCCTTGCGTTTTGAAGGCCTTCGTATGAAGTATATTTAGTTACTTTACTGGTAATTACCAATCCAGAAATATTACAAACTCTTTTTAAAAAAAATAAAAATATCAAATTTAAAATATAGATAGATTATTAGGTATACTAGTGTTTACTATCATTGGAATCACCTTGATCTCCTCTATTCAAATATGGTGATATCTCAAAATCCATATTTTGCGACTTATGACTCATTTTCCTAAAACGAATCACATTTGCGATGGGTTACAGGATAACAAGTCACAAGTCGCAAAAAATGATATTTTTCAAAGTATTTTATCCACAGGATCTCTTTGAACGAATGTTCTCATCTTTCTCATCTATGTTCTTATTTAATGCTCCAAGTCATATGGATATGTGTATCTCAATACAGTGTTTTTATTATTTAATATGTATTTAATATTTCAATAGATCTCTAAGATCATCCTATAAGAGTATTTGTAGCTATTGTACTAGTAATTGCCCGCCCAGAAATATTGAAAACTTTTTTCAAACATAAAATATAGAAACACTTCTTAGATGCCCTTAATGTTTACTATCATTAGAATCAGCTCGAACTCATTTTTCCAAATATGATTATATCTCCGAATCTACTTTTGCGACTTGTGACTCATGTTCCTGTGACACATCATATATTTGTCACATTCTCCCAACAAATCAAGATGCAGTGTACTTTAGCACAGTCTGTACCCATTCAAATGTCTTAATTCCTTAATAATTCCTTAATCTCTTGAATATCTTATACTTCTACCAGAAGAGGAATATAATGAAGAGATATTCGAAGAGGCAAAACATAAAATAAGATAATTCTTTATTTCAAACTAAGCTCCTTGAACTGCCAGTGTCTCCAAGGTGTACCAGCATGTAAAACAATGTGATAATTTCATTATAATCGTTGTAACTTTAACAGGAATATGTTCATATGTGGGTCAGATTTTCAGAAAATGTACAATTTACTTTCACCAATTCTCTGAAATAACCCAAATTTCAGACGAAAATAAAGTCCAATGTACAGTTCAACCTAACCAAACAGGTTGCTAGAATCAATGCAATGCCAAATATACTCGAATTTACCTAGTATTGACCAAATTGCAGCCTAATTTAGCAGAATTTACTAAATGTGTACAGCTGCCAATTGTACATTTTCTCAAAATGTGCTTTGTTACAAACTTCCCAAAGAGACTACTCCGCAGTTGCTTATATTTCAGTTGTGATGCGACTTTTCTAATATCTTAGATTGCATAACTTAAAACAAACCTGTCCTGATGCAAATTATGATTGCGAAAAGGTACAATTTACATTCATTGTGAGAATTACTGTAAATCTATGTAGAGATGAAGGTATGTAGAGCAGATTACTGCAAGTAAAGGTTGAACAGACACCAAGGACTAGTACTGTGTACTAACCCCTACAATCCATAAGCACGCCAGCTCCTAGCAGTAGTGCTGCACTCTGGAGGGAAATGAGCACACCAAGGTAGCAGCCAGGCGATGTCTCGTGGACTGAAGAATAGTATGTTGTCAATAGAAGCCATGTGGAAGTGGAGTTTTCGTTAATTGCAGGCTGGAATTGAATCCGGCAATAATTATGGAGTACAGGTACAATAGTAAATTATCAGCCCCTGGTTAATAAAGAGTGCACAACTGGCTGGAAAGCATACATCTGTGGACCAAAAACAATGATTCCAATGATTGTATTGCAGAGAGGATACTTATAGTTTACATTTAATGAATGAATGAATCTCCACCATGAATCTAACATAGGCCTTGGGTTGAATACACGCCTGACCCAGCTATGGATAGATGCCCTGTTTTTTTCAATTCAATTCAATTCAAATATTCTTTATTGTCAGACTGTTACAGAAACAATTGGTTGTCCAATTCTGGCGTGCAAGATCTTCCTATGGATGCCACACGACATGATTTCTTTTTAGGGACAATATGGTAGAATTAACAGTATGATAGATTTAACAGGAACAGTAACAAAAAGTAATCATCAGTCAGTGATGAAAATATCTAAGCAACAAGCTTAGTATGGTAGTAAGTAACATTGCTAAGCGTCTATGTAATAAAGATATTTAGAAGGTTGGTTTTTATCAGGTTGCACATCTATAGACTGGGTATAGCAATTAATGACTGTCTATGTCTGATACGAACAGAAAGTAGTATTATACTAGTCAATACAAAGGATATGGGTCAGATCGCGAGAAATTGTACAATTTGTCTTCCTCAACCCTCTCAAATAATCCACATTTAAGACAAAAATCAAGCTCAAAACTCCGTTTATCATAACCAAACATATATTTGTAATCAAGGATATACTAAATATGATCAGATATACCAAATATTTAACATTTTGCAGCCTAATTTAGCAGAATTTATTAAATGTGTAGAGCTGCGGATTGTCCATTTTCGGACGATCTGACCCATACGTAGAATGGATAAAATAACCTAGACCTATTCGGTTGAGGCAATGAGGAGGTTACATTGGTGAAGCTGTGGATAATCACTTATTAGAGTGTTAATTAAGTGGAAATTAACAATGAGACTAACGTCTTGATAAGGAGATTGAATAGATAAGTCTGGGAGCAGAATGAGTGAAATATAATCGTGGGCTTCTACAGAGGACTTGCGCCTTGGTACTGGGATAGAGTGCACTATATGGGTCAGATTTTCAGAAAATGTACAATTCAACTTCACCAATCTCCCCAAATAACCCAAATTTTAGACGAAAATAAAGTTCAAAATACACTTCAACCTAAACATACAGATTGCTAGAATCAATGCAATGCCAAATATACCCGAATTTAACCAGTATTGACCAAATTGCAGCCTTATTTAACAAAATTTACTGAATGTATACAGCTGCCAATTGTACATTTTCTGAAAATCTGACCCACATAGACAAGATCCAACAGTAATGAGATGCTAATTGATATGTGAGAGGCCACTTGGCACATTCAGACATCTTTTTATTATGCTCAGCTTACTGTTAGTGTGATGTGCTCCAGAAAAAAGAGTCACAAGTCGCAAAATTGGTATTTTTCAAAGTGATTTATGTACAAAAACTCTTTGTTGGAATGTTCATTATGTTGGAGTGGGGGGTAGGGGGTTTGCGCTGTTCGTCATTTAAACCTATGTGTGAAATATCAGGACAGTGTATTAAATATCTCCTTGTGCTTTGAAGGTCATTCTGTAGACTATATTAGACTATATTCCAGTGACTTTACTAGTAATACAATTATTGCCCCCCTATTAAGGGTTCTTTGCCGTGCAAAATCGCATAAGAATCGGCTTAGTGGACCAGGTCCTTAAGTCGATCTGAACTTTCTTAGATTCAGAACCAGTGAATAAAACAATTATTATTTACAAAGTAAATATCAAAAAGCAAGATTTCAATTGTTTGCTGTGAATAGTCATGGAAGAGGTTTCAAGTTTAGTTTCTCAGAAATAAAATCCCAGATTGATTGATTGATTGTGTTTAGCTTGCCTCAGATCAACTCTAATTAATTCACAGAGAATCCACCACATGTTCCCCTCCTCTCAAATAGAATGTCAGAGTAATACATAACTCATTAATTCTGTTTTTCAACAAAGCGTAGATGGGTCAGATTTTCAGAAATGGTACAATTGGCAGCTCTACACATTTAGGAAATTCTGCTGAATTTGGCTGAAAAATGAAGAATACCGGGTATATCTGAGTATATTTAGTATCACATTGATTTAAAGTATCAGTTCTGTTATGTTAAACTGCATTTTGAGACTCATTTTTGTCTTAAATGTGGGTTATTTGAAAGGATTGGTGCAGGTTAATTGTAAATTTTCTGAAGATCTTACCCAGATCGGAAGGGGTGCAGAATAGGGGAGTTCCATGTATCACTGCACATGTCTATTACAGTGCATCCTGGGATGGATTTTGTTGAAATCTGACATACAAATATTTGCCAACATTTTTATCGAAAATTGTAAGAACGCTGCCAATCATCTATGGTGAACAGCTGCATGATGGGAAAGATGGGGACTTGAAGATGGAAACATGTAAAACACATGGATATTGACATTAGATCATTAATAAATATTACATGCTGGAAATGACATGATTTCTATAGATGTTACCCTGTAGCAGTAGTCCCATAATGCCATGCGAATCAGGATTCAAAATGGCGGCTATGCAAGTCCCCTATTGTCCGATTCTGTGCCTGGATTCCAACCTTAGAATACGGTGCTAAATGCGGGCTATAAATTCATTGCAGTTCCGAGTTTGGGATTTAGGTAATTAGTAAGTGATACACTCACTAAACGTCCAGGAGTTTGGAGAGAAACATGCACAAATCTGATGAGATTTGAGTCACAAGTCGAATGAATATTTTTTAAAGTGATTAATTCCCAAGATTTTAGTTACTTTACTAGTAAATGTCCACGCAGAAATATTGCAAACCTTCTGTTAAAAAAATATAGAACCCCTTATTAGAAGTCCTAATGTTGACTATCATTAGAATCAAATTTATCTCATTTTTCTAAATATGATTATATTTCGTAATCTACTTTTTGTGACCTTTTAAAACACACCACAAATGGTATGTTTGACAAATGGTGGTGACGTCAGGTAGAGGCGTCCACTTTGTAATGTTCCCACTACGAATGTACAAACCAGGTGGACGTCACTTTAGTTCGCCCATCCACCACACGGTGTCACTAGTGCGCCGTTTGCTAGGCCGGTTGTACAGTAAGATGTTGGACCAACCATGACAAAATCGTGAAATTATATTCCAAATGTGTTGTTCAGATTTGTTAAGTAGTTAATGTTAATTAGATTAATGATTACATTTGATTCCGGTAACATTATGTATAATTGAATCAAATTTAATCATTAATCTATAGGATTATCTATAGGACCAAAAATTCTGGAGGATTTTGTTTAGTTGTTATTGCGACCCCTAAAACCTCCCCATTTTGTATTTGGAGCACCCGCCGTAATCATTTCCAGTGAAGACTTCACTTATTATCGCTCAACGGCGGCCGTTTTTGCTTGGTTAATTCGGCTTTTATTCATGTATACATAAATAAGACCAGCAGAATATTGGTAAATCAAGCCTTATAAGTTATGATAAGCGTAAATTTGGTAAGATTTGTTTAGTCGTAATAGCTGAGTGCACATGAGAATGTAGCTTTAACCTTGTTACCATTATAGCAGTAAACAGCATCTTTGATGTGGGTCACATTTCCAGAAAATGTACAATCCAACTTCGCCATGCAGTCTTCTTGAATAACCCAAATTTTAGACGAAAATAAAGTACAAAATACAGTTTAACCTAGCCAAACAAATTGCTAGAATCAATGCAATACAGAATATTCTCGAATTTACATAGTATTGACCAAATTGCAGCCTAATTTTGAAGAATTTACTAAATGTGTACAGCTGCCAATTGTACATTTTCTGAAAATCTGACCCATGTAACGATTTGTTACCGGACGAAGCAAAAACCTGAAGTGAAGTAAAACAGAAGGCCGACTCAATGTGGGTCATTCAGGTAATTGATAGCGATTAATTAATGGGATAAAACTAATGGGAACCTTTTTAAAAACGAGTCATGGATCTCCTAGTCACTGGCCTGGAAACGTGGAAATGGGGCGTGGTTTGACATGGCAGAATGAGGTTTTAGGTGCGCATTACTGGGGAGACGGATTGCCTGCTCACAGGAGGCGGGGACAAATGTGATGTGTTAAAGGAAAATGAGTCACAAGTCGCAGAAATGCATTTTTTTTTTAAAGAAATTTTATTAAGCTGGTTTCGGTGATACAGTTATATTCTCACAGACTCAAGTCAAAACAATACAAAAGCTTTCATTTTCGATTCGATGAACAATATAGGTATTACTATAATTTTAAATATTTAATGTTAAATGTTTCTTTTAACAAGAAACGGTCTGCAATATTTCTGGACGGACCAATACTCGTAAAGTAGCTAAATACACTCTAGAGGATGACCTTAGAAATGGAAGGATATATTTAAAGGCAAACGCTACTATTCACTGCCACGCCCCCCTTTTCCACATACCAAATATACGGGTATTTTACGCACTATGCCATTAGCATTGCAGTCTATGGAGAAACGGCCCATTTTTTCACGTTTTATAGTACAAATTAAACCATTAATGGCTACTCCTACTGTTCCAAAAGTTTCTACACATATAGTACAGGTTATATACTACATATCAAAAGGAAAAAAATATATGTCATCACGTTGAAAAGAATAATTGTAGCTGTCTGAAATAGACATGTTTGGGAAACAGAAGTAGCTGTGGGTACTCTCAGTTGTACCCATTTAGTATACAAGACTATCTGGAAATGCTGCATTTTTCATTCACGGTTTAAGGAATAAAACAAAAACAGAAACTCCTAATATTCCAAAATTTTCTACACATATAGTGCAGGTAATATTCTAAATATATATAGGGAAAAAAGTGTATGTCATCACATTCAAAAAATAATTGTAGGTGTCTGAAATAGACATGTTTAGGAAATATAGGACACATTAAAAGCAGCAGATTTTTGGGTTGTCAGCCATGTTTCAAAGCCCTGTAATTCAGAAAGTAGCACGGCAACCCATTATTTTTTTTTTAGTTTTATGAACACACAGACTTCAAGAATCATATACTAAAATATCAGAAAAATGACATTTATTTTCGATGAGGAGAAAAATAAAATTGTTTTTATAAAAGTAGTGAAAAATAATGGGTTTTTTTTAGTTTTTAATTTAAAATTCGCATCAGGTATTTGTTGTTTTCAGAATAAAAATATCAATACACTCTATAAAAAAGAGGCATAGAATTATTGGCCAAATAATACTCTCTCCAAATCTGTTAACTTTACTTAAATTGAGTGAATATAAATAGCAAATATGAACTATGAATTTGAGGTACTGCAAAATGAGTCCCCATTTTGGTTCTCATTGGTTCTTTTGAGATACAAAATTTTGAAGCCCTGTAATTCAAAAATGAGTACGGCGACCCATTGATTTTTTTCCATCTTTATGACCAGAAACACATCAAGAATCAAATACCAAAGTTTCAGAAAAATGACATTTATTTTCATTTTCCACTAGATAGTAGCGTTTGCCTTACACTAGATAGTAGCGTTTGCCTGGAATTTGGTATAAGCATTCATCCCCCTTCACACGGTACAGACCCCAAAGATCAGAACATTCCTACAACAAACCCTCGTAAATAAAACACTTTGAGAAATAACAATTTTGCGACTTTGCGATCTTCCTGTAACGCATCACATATGCATATATTTCCATAATAAAGTAAGGGCATGAACTAAGAGTGCATGATGGCCTTGCTTGGAGCATGACATTTCAGCTAAAGTTCATTACAGGGAGGGCTCTTGTAAATCTAATATGTTTCAAGGCATTTGACTAATGCTACTGACAGCAGTTTGGGTTCAAGTCATTTGTCCCTGCCTCCTCCCAACAGGCAATCATTCACTTAGATATTTTCCAAAGTGATTTATCCACAAGATTTCTTTGTTGGAATGTTCTGATCTTTGGGGGGTTTAGTGCTGTAAGTTATATGAAAACATGTATTAAATTTCAAGACAGTGTATTGAATGTTTCCCTGCATTTAGAAGGTGTTCCTAATGAGTAAATATATCAAACTTTTTTTAAGCAAAAATATATCAATCATACATTATAGAAACACTTCTCAGATGTCCTTAATGTTTACTATCATTAGAATCGGCTTGATCGCATCTTGTCAAATATGATGATATCTCAGACTCTATTTTTGCGACGTGTGACTCCTTTTCCATGCTTTTCTAAGGTCATTCTCTAGAGTGTATTTAGCAACTTTACTAGTAATTATCCGTCAAGAAATATTGCAAACCTTTTATTTTCAAAATAAAAATATCAAATTTAAAATATAAAAACACCTATTAGATGTCCTAATGTTTACCATCATTGGAATCGGCTTGATCTTATCTTTTTTTTAAATATGATGATATCTCAAAATCTATTTTCTGCGACTTGTGACTCATGTTTCTGTGACACGTCACAACTGTTTATTTTCATACCTTGGCGCGTATACTGAGATACCTGCTTTTCCTCATCCAGCTGCATATCCATTCCTTGTCAACATATTTTTTTTAAAGACATTTTATTGAGAACATTTCCATGGTACCATATCTACAACTAAATTATTAATAGCTCCAATATTTGGGTCAGATTTTCAGAAAATGTACAATTGGCAGCTGTACACGTTTAGTAAATTCTGCTAAATTAAGCTGCAATTTGGTCAATACTAGGTAAATTTGAGAATATTCGGCATTGCATTGATTCTAGCAATCTGTTTGGTTAGGTTGAACTGTCTTTATTTTCGTCTGAAATTTGGTTTATTTGAGAGAATTTGTGAAAGTGAATTGTATATTTTCTGAAAATCTGACCCATTTACTTAATTATCTATCGTTCATCTCATGATTACCAGCGACCAAATCATTCATCCAGCATCTTGGACAATAGAAGGCAGTACTTAGCCACAATGGCCGCTTGCCTGCCTGGGAGTAAGTGGAGGAGGAAAACATTAAGGATTAGGGGCTGAAGGTGCGGATCCATCACCCCCAAGTGTGATGGAGGAGGGGAAGGAGAAGAGTGCTCTGGGAGAATCGGCACATTTCCCATATAGGATAATCGCAGGAGATGGCAGCGATTAATTCAAGGTCTCCATGCACAGTGGTATCACCTCCGACTCCCAACCTTGAACAGGTCTATTTAAGGATAGTTTAAACTGACTCGGGTGGGAAAGGTGTTATTCAATTATATCTGTATCAAATAATGCTAATCATTACCCTATTAATCTAGTATCAATGCATTCAATATGCCTCGGCCTTCTGGGAAGAACAGCTATAGTTGACTTAAGGACCATTTCCTCTTCAGATTGTATTGTAATTGTATGAAAGAGAAAGAGAAATACTTATATAACTGTTTCACAGACTTCAGAAGTATTATGAATCTGTTTAGAACACCTGTAGGTGAGTCAGATTTTTTGAATTGCAGCAGCTACCGACTGCTCGCCAGTGGGTCCTTAAAGAGTCACTGAACTCCAAAATATTAAGAATCAACTTCTTTGCTACTACTCAAATGCAAAGGTGCCAGTCGTACTTGGTGCAACCTAACATTTAGTGAGTTTTACCCATTCAAATGAGGGGAAACGTAGAACTGTTAAACACTCCATTCAGGGCGCCTAGGTCACAATGTTGCCAAAACTTGAAATGAACAGGCAATGTAGACAATAGACAATTCAGGATTGTATAAGTCAAAATAAATGAAGTCTTAAAAATTGAGGCTTGGGTGTTGTACTCTTAAATCCATAGCGATTGCTACCCTAAAACTGACCATTAACCTATTTAGTGACCCTTTAACATTTGCAAACTTCACAAAATGATGTTGATGTGCCGCTAGATCTATGAGATTTCGTATAGGCAACAGGGAAATGTCAAAACTATTTCACAAACTTCAAAACCATTGTCAACTTCTTGATGTCTGTTGATGCTTCATGCTTTATCAAATGCAGCTGCCTTTGGCTGTTTTGAAGTATTCCTTTCATCATAGATGTCAGAATATGTACAACTTTAGTTAAAAACCAGAATTCAGACAAGACATATTATTTATGATGACTGCTTCTCAAATTTCTAATATTGACCTTTCAAGCTGCACGTCAGTGAAGTAGAGCAAATATTTGTTTCCAGTTATTTCAGGATTTTATTCCTGAGCACGGAAGTTCAACATAATGAGCACAGATACTCATGAAGAGCTGAGAGGGAGACAGTTAATGAACTTAACCAGGAAATAGTGATAGGGAAGAAGGGAGAGAGAGACAGAGAAAAGAGAGAGAAAGGCACTTTATGGTCATACCCAGGAAATATAGAGATAGAGAAGAAGGGAGAGAGAGCCAGAGAAAGAGAGACAGAAAGGCACTTTATGGTCTTACACAGGGAGAGCTGAGAGGGAGGCAGTTTATGATCATACCCAGGAAATAGAGATAAACAAGAAGGGAGAGAGAGACAGAGAAAAGAGACAGAAAGGCACTTTATGGTCCTACCCGAGACGAGGAGAGATACGGAGAGACTAAGAAAGTGAGACGGAGAAAAGAAAGAGGAGAAAAGAAAGATTAAGAAAGATGCAGAGAAGACAAAAAAAGATGCAGAGAAAAGGCGAAGGGACAAAATCGGTGAAAGAGAGGAGACAGTAACAAATATAGAGCAAGAGGGCAGAGGTGCTTGTCAGAAAAGAGGGAGAAATTAGCCAGTGCCAGTGTGAATAACACCAGTTGGGTCAGATTTTCAGAAAATGTACAATTGGCAGCTCCACACATTTAGGAAATCCTCCTAAATTAGGCTGAAAAATGAAGAATATCGGGTATATCTGAGTATACTTAGTATCCCATTGATTTAAAGCATCAGTTCTGTTATGTTAAACTGCATTTTGAAGCTCATTTTTGTCTTAAATGTGGGATATTTGAGAGGATTGGTGAAGGAGAATTGTACATTTTCTGAAAATCTGACCCGTGTGCCAGTGCAAATACCATCAAGTAGTGATTGTAATTGGTTTGTGGTTGTTTAGTGGGTGGAGTCAGGGGAGCATGTAAATTACACTAGTAATTGTTGACCAGTTACCGCACGCCCCTGGGTGTGATTAGTAAGTGTGACACCATTTCACTGCGCTTCATTAGCAACTGCACTTGGGGTTCTTTGCCTTGGAACACTTCTGGGTCAAATCTTCAGAAAATGTATAATTGGCAGCTGTACACATTCAGTAAATTCTGCTAAATTAGGCTGCAATTTAGTCAATACTAGGTCAATTCGAGTATATTCGGCATTGCATTGATTCTAGCAATCTGTTTGATTAGGCTGAACTGTATTTTGAACTTGATTTTCGTCTGAAATTTGGGTTATTTGAGAAGATTGGCGAAGTTGAATTGTACATTTTCTGAAAATCTGACCCTTCTGGTACATAGAACTCAGGCAGGTGCAGTTTAGTTGGAGAAAAGCATGTAATAGCGAGTCATTATTCATGCTTACTGTGAGTTATGAAGTAAAGTGTTGTGCACTTGTGACCTTTTTCATGAATCAAACCAAGACTTAATACCAAGACTGATATGATTTGTGGTCCTGGGTATGACCATAAAGTGCCTTTCTTTCTCTTTTTCTCTCTCTCTCTCCCTTCTTCTCTATCTCTATTTCCTGGGTATGACCATAAAGTGCCTTTCTGTCTCTTTTTCTCTGTCTCTCTCTCCCTTCTTCTCTATCTCTATTTCCTGGGTAAGACCATTAAGTGCCTTTCTTTCTCTTTTTCTGTCTCTCTCTCCCTTCTTCTCTATCTCTATTTCCTGGGTATGATCATAAACTGCCTCCCTCTCAGCTCTCCCGCCCTTGATATAACCATATTAAATGTGTTGATAAGGGCGTAAAGCAACCAATCTCACTGCCTCCCTCTCAGCTCTCCCGCCCTTGATATAACCATCTTAAATGTGTTGATAAGGGTGTAAAGCAACCTATCTCACTCACTAACTCCCTCTCAGCTCTCCCGCCCTTGATATAACCATCTTAAATGTGTTGATAAGGGCGTACGTACAGCAACCAATCTCACTCACACACTCCTGATATAATTTATGTTGATAAATAAATGTAATGTGTTTTCATAATATTTGTTTCATAATATTTCCCCCGCAAAAGACTAGTACTGCAAACGCCAAGATGGCAGGAAGCTGATTAAAAGTTTCAAAATAAAAAATAATATACATTAATCCCAGTGTTCGTTGTTCTGGGCAGTTGCTGGGCAATTGTGACCCAGTTAACACAAACCAACTGAGAAGCACAACTCGTCCACTTGCTCAATAGAAGGGGAGTTGCTCATGGCATTGATTGACAAGGGTCATGCATTAAGGAGCGTGGATGAGTGCCTTCAGGGTGGGACTGAGCTAAAGTAACCTGCTCTCCTCACTGCGACCTTTCATGCTGAATTGCTCATCTATATGGGTCAGATTTTCAAAAAACGTACAATTGGCAGCTGTACACATTTAGTAAATTCTGCTAAATTAGGCTGCAAGTGAGTCAATATTAGGTAAATTGGAGTATATTCGGCATTGCATTGATTCTTGTAATCTGTTTGGTTCTGTTGAACTGTATTTTGAACTTTATTTTCATTTAAAATTTGGGTTATTTGAGAGGATTGGTGAAGATGAATTGTACATTTTCTGGCGACTTCATCCTTATATCTGTGAGTTGCTCCAATGATCTCAATCTATTGGGGTCAGAATGACACAGCACGTGTTACATTGTATCAGAGCTCAAGACGAAGTACAATCAATATAGCTACCAAAGTTCATATGTATACATATATAGGTCAGATCGCGAGAAATTGTACAATTTGACTTCCTCAACCCTCTCAAATAACCCACATTTAAGACAAAAATCATATTCAAAACTCCGTTTACCTTGTCCATTTTCGGACGATCTGACCCATATAACTATGTTTTTGTAGAGACAATTTGAGACCACATCATACTAGAGGCCTTTTGGAGTATTTTTTTAGAGTATTTGGAATGGTATGCGAGCTCTTGATAAAGTCTTATAATTATACATGTACACATACACATCAAAGTTGAATTAGACTTTTGTCTTTACTTTAGCAGTTTTTAACGTCAGATTTAAAACTTTTGCTTAAAGTATGACAGTATGTAGAATAAGGAACTCTTATTAGAAGTTTACATTCTAAAAAATGTACTTCCTGAAATATAATACCCAATGAGAAGGAGTAAAAAGTCAGGGATGGAGCAAAGTCCCATGGAATGACCCTGGTCCTTTTTTACAACGGCCCTTCCCGCAGTCTTATTTACTCCCTGCCCAATTACCTCCCCGCCCTTCCGGTTCCGTTCTGCCTTATTTACTTTGAGTCCGCAGGATTTGCAAATCCACTTAATTTTCACCTTAAAAATTCAGTAAAAAGGGCCTTTGACCCCTGGAAGCATTCCAGGACCGATGCATTATTTCCGTCTGAGAGAACCCCAACTCAAGCAATTGACCTATTTTTGCATGAGCAATTCGTCCCATGGGGGAGGAGCACATGAATAAAGGCATTGGAGGGCAGATGTTGACAGCCAATTCACCTCCATTACGTTGATAAAATTGTCTATATACATGAACAGTTACACTTCCACTTGTTAAATCTTTAAATTGCGCTCTTAGCTCACATTGACCAATAAACGTTTTTCACTTTTTGTTCTGTTTCATTCCTACGCATCTAAACGTCGTTTTGATCAACATTTTGGAGGATTTTTTCTGGATGTTTATGCTACAAAGTACAAAGCTTCATTAAAAAGCCACAAAATCTTTATTTTGAGGACCCGCCAAAATCCTTTCATGCGGTGGCATCACTTATTATCGCTCACCAGCGCCCGCTTTTTCACGGCCGATTCAACTTAAAAGTCATAATATGAATGGATCTGGTAAGATGTTTTGTCATAATGGCTGAAAATGCAGCATATAGTGTTTTTGTAGATTGGTTTTGTTTATTTCTTATGTATACATAAGAATGTATACATATTTGTATTTGCTCATACCATTGCTGTGATAACGCTTTGTAAAACGTCCTCTCGTTTACCTATCACGTTGAAAAAAAAATTGTGACATGATCTGGTTCAATTAAAATAAAAATGATTGTAATATGGTCCTAAAATGAGATTTACAAATAGATTTACAAGATCTTGTGAATACAACAGATTGAAAAATATCAATTTTCCTGTAATATATCACTATTATGTCGTAAAGAGAAAGAAAACCGTCAGTTTCAGTACGTACTAAAACTAACAGTACAAAGCGAGCTCCTCCGTCTGATATATTATGAATGAGGCCTCACAAATACCTACACATCATCTATCTCAGGTAAAACAATCATTGCGTCAAACCTTAACTTTTTTATTTTCCCCTTGACCTTTGTAACAGCAAGAACATCATTCTTATGACAGGTTACGACTTGTCTATTGTAACATATGGTATCTCTACAACAGCTTAAGTACAATACACAACTAGAGGAGCAAAATAACCAGGGAGGACATTTATCATTATAAGATTTTATTTCCATTTCACATATATACAACCGCTGTCATACAAATTAAATAAAGAAGAATGGAAAAGGAATATTGTCTGTGACTGTCACAGCTCTTCCGAACACTCCATAAGTTTTTGATTACATACTGATAGAAAGAACGGTACTAGGTGATACAAGTTGACTAGTAAACTATAGTAAATCATCAGGTACAGAATACAAACGCACTACTGTCATTAAGTAGTCAGACAGTCTTCTAAAACAATTAAGACATGTATTCTTACCAATGATAATAATATTATATAGATATATGAAAATAATGCGCAACGCATGCCATGGACAATAGCTGCTTTTTGAATTGTTGTTTTCACCAGATATGTATCATTCGAACTAAATATCACATTTGAATTAAAGTACACGTATATAGAACTAAATGTATGTGTATGTGTATAGGACTACCATTGTTTTTAGTCAATAAGGGCCACCCATTTTTTTTTCGATTTAAAATGTCAATAAACCAACTCATAATTACCATTATCTTAGTGTTAAAATGTTTAGAAGTAAGACAGTTATATCACAATGAGTCTTGACTAAATTGAGATAATAGAGTACAGAGTAGAACAGTTTCATATTTTGATTTACATTGCTAAGAACAGAAGAAAACAAAGTTTTATTTTGCGATTGACAACATGAAGTATGGCATTGCTGTGCTGCGATAAGTGGTAATCAAATTCTAAAACTCTCAGATGATTCAAGAAAACCTTGACCTTGATATATTCCCTACATGTGAAAGGATATGAAATTGTACACTGCACAATGTTTTGAAATTTGAATAAAAATACAACTGGCTCCACAAACCCAAACTAAACTCTAATCAACACCAAATTGACGAAAAAATCTCTTTTGAACTCTTAATACTACGTGCCTGAGAGATATATATATACTGTATGGTCGAAAGTGAATATTCTTCATGAAACAGATAATTAGTTTACAATAAAGCAACATCACGAATGACTTCATTTACCTTAGCAAAAACCTTCCATTATATTGATTAGAGTTTGAAATGATCATACTAGAAATATGCTTATACAATGCAATACAGGGAGAAGCACAAGAAGATGCTTAAAAAAGAAGTTTAAATGATCTGACAATGAAGTTACATAGCAGTTAAAGAACAACACATACATAAAACCAATGCACACACATACATGGGTCAGATTTTCAGAAAATATACAATTCACCTCCAGCAATTCTCTCAAATAATCCATATTTAAGACACAAATGAGCTTCAAAATGCAGTTTAACATAACAGAACTGATACTATAAATCAATGCGATACCAAATATACTCAGATATACTACGTATTCATCATTTTTCAGCCTAATTTAGGAGAGTTTCCCAAATGTGTAGAGCTGCCAATTGTACAATTTCTGAAGATCTCACCCACCTACCTTCCACATGGTGCTGTGTTTTTGACTCATCATTCTCCCATACACCCCTTTGTAAACGCTAAAACAGATGTGGCTCAAGCATAAAAAGCCGTTTCCTGTCGCAATCCATGTTCTTGCACGTGTCAGTTTGACATATAGTCAGTTTCGGATTACTGTTTAACGGGAGCCGTTATGATGGGGAGGTAAATGAATACCTTAGTCTCTCCTACATTAGTCTGTCTCGGGAAAAAGTGCTGGGATTCAATGGAGGATTTGCATAGCCGCCATTTTAAATCCTGATTCGTATGAAATTATGGGACTAATGGTACAGTGTAAACCTGATAGAAATCACGCCATGTTCAACATGGACTATTTATCAATGATCTCTTGTCAATATCCATACATGTTTCCATAACACATGTCCCCATCTTTCCCATCATGCATTTGGTTTTCATAACTCATTTACACAAACTCTGATATTGGTGAAAACATTCTTGCAATTTTCGATGAAAATATTTGTATGTCAGATTTCAACAGAATGCATCCCAGCATGCACTGCAATAGACATGCGCAGTGGCACATGCAACTCCCCTATAGAAGCTTTTCAAGAAGCCATATGTGAGGTACTACAGGTAAATGAGTCATAAGTTGCAAAAAATAGATTTTGAGATTTCATTATATTTGAAAAGATGAGATCAAGCCGATTCCATTGATAGTAAACAGTCTAATGATCTAATAAGTATTTCTAGATTTTAAGTTTGATATTTTCGTTTTTGAAAAAAATACTTTCCAATATTTCCGGGGGTCAAACAAGAGTAAAGTACCTAAATGTAGTCATTATGAGGACCTTTAAAACGAATAGATATATTACATAGGTTGTCCTGAAATTTGTGACATCGATTGAGATAGCTAAAATTGATAAACCCTCCAATGATGTGATCTTGTGGGGAAAAAAACACTTATGAAAAATATCAATTTAATCAGGTCGTATTGAATGTGGAAAATATGAAAAAGTTATTTAATGGCAACGTGTGCCACAATAATTGAATTCATGAATGCAGTCTAGGCCCAAAGATGAGAGAGTCCCTTCGAACTGAGGGAAAGCCTCTCACTCCAAACCGCAAAGTGCCATTATAACTCCATTAGGATCATACAATATCATTATAGTCCCATAAGGATGCCTGGTACTGGCCAGGAAAACCATTAGCGCAGTAGGCGTCTAATCACTGCTGACATACCATTCTTATCTGATCTGAGAGGCTTTGTGCCTAAACTGCATGGCTCGTAAAAGTGCGCTATAAAATAAGACAGTGTTTTACCATCTAATTTATATGTGCTCTCTCGTTCCTCATTTGGATGGGCATACAATAATATAAAAACAATGACTCGGCTTTTTGTTACACACAATCGCATGTTCCAGATAGAATTTCATGTTTAAAGTTTCAACTTATAATTATATTCCGACCTATATGGGTCAGATTTTCAGAAAATGCACAATTCAACTTCACCAAATGCTCTCAAATAACCCAAATTTTAGACGAAAATCAAGTTCAAAATACAGTTCAACTTAACCAAACAGATTGCTAGAATCAATGCAATGCCGAATACTCGAATGTGCCTACTATTGAACAAATTTCAGCCTAATTTTGAAGTATTTCCTAAATATGTACAGCTGTCAATTGTACATTTTCTGAAAATCTGACCCATATATGGACGGGGCCTCGAAAGTTTCCTTATTGTCGGGAGATTTTAACATTTGTTCAGTAGATTTTTCCTATTTCAGAACTTATGAGATAATTCCATACTTAACACCTTCCTAAAGGAAATCAGGGCATAAGATAAGATAAGATAAGATACTACTTTATTTATCAACTCACATTACATAATATAAGGATAATATTAACATATATAAAGAGACAAATTGGTGTACAGTCAATTAGATTTGAAATGATTAAGCCCTGCCCACACACAACCGATTTGCCTGCCAATTGCCTCCCGATTTGGGTCTCCTGATGAACCCTAGGATTTCATTTCCAATCCTGGTTGATGTAATTTCAAAAACATAAACCAGGATTTGAAATGAAACCATATGATTCATCGGGAGACCCAAATGAAGGCAATCGGGGGCCAAATCGTCTGTGTGTGTGCAGGGTCTTAAGTCATATTCGGCTTCAGGTTTTTATCATCAATGCTATAGAAATGTTCCACTCACTAGTAATGGTCCACTCAGAAGTACTGCAAACAAAATCTTCAAATAAAAATATCAAATTTAAAATATAGAAATACTTATTAAATGTCCTAATGTTTACCAACGTTATAACCAGTATTGTCCTGTTCCTCCTACTACCTAGCTGTACTCTCCCTTCTCTTCCATGTGGACAAAGAAACTATTCTAAAAAGCTGAAAACTGAAAACATTATCTAGTCTTCCCATCAATTGTTAACTGTAACTAACGAAAACGATGCCATTTACCTTTTTAGAAAGTAAATCCATGGTCTTTATGTGAAGTTTCACTGTACATACTTTCGGATTTATAAATATTTGTTCCCTATTTTATAATTTCCAACACGTTTCTAGCTCCCCCCCCCCCTCCCCACCTGCCACTCTCACGCCCACATGGGAGAGGGTCAGTTTACATTGTAAAACGCTGGTGATTGCTATCGTGACTTGAGGCAAGAAATAACATGATAAAAACCATGTAAATTGTTCTTATCATTTTTCGATTACTGTGGAAAACTGGGAAGTGCTAAATCTTTTGTGACTCATATCACTCATGTGTATGAATTATCACTTTATTATGTGGTTTTATTGTGTGCATCTGGCTTAGGTATCCCGGTACGTTTCATAGTCAAGAATACCTCAAAGTAATGTCAGTGGTACTATATGTGATGTGAAATACATTTTGAGATACCATTATATTTGAAAATATGAGATCAAGCGGATTCCAATGGTTGTTCAGATTATGACGATCTAAGAAGTGTTTCTATATTTTATGTTTGATATATTTATGAGTTAAGAAGAAGGTAGCACACTTTCTGTAAGCAGTAAAATAACTAAATATATTCCATAGGATGACCTTCAAAAGGCAAGGATATAAATTAAACAATCTCCCGAAGTTTGGTACATAGCTTTACATAACTACCAGTGCTAAGCACTTTTAAAAACAGGATATTCCAATAAGGAGGTCTTGTGAATACTTACAAAACAACCAGATATAATCCTCTAAATTTCTGGTCAAATGACATTTAGATGGTCTGAAAAAAAATGGATGTAGAAAAGAGTTTTTACCGACGTTAACTGAGGGTGTAACTTTAATTCAAATAGGTATATGTGATGTGTTTCAGGAAAATGAGTCATGAGTCGCAAAATGGATATTTTTCAAAGTGATTTATTGATAAGATATCTTTGTTGGAATATTCTTATCTTTGGGGTGCTTAATGCTGCTAGTAGTATTACTTCATGTACGAAATTTCAAGGCAACGTATGAAATATGTTTATGCATTTCTAAGGTCATCTCATATGGAATATATTTAGGTACTTTATTAGTAATTATCCGCCCAAAAATATCGATAACTCTTTTTTCCAAAACTAAAGATATCAAATTTATAATATAGAAACACTACTTAGATGTCCTTGATGTTTACAACCATTAGAATAGGCCTAAGCTCATCTATTCAAATATGATGATATCTCAAAATTCATTTTTTGCGACTCATTGCGACTTATTTTCCTGAAACACATCACACGTTTGATATTTTTTAAGTGCTGAATGACATCAATGATTTTCAAATATTGCACCCCCTTCTCCTTCACTGCCACCCCCATTCCACCCCCACAAAACTTTTAGAATATGTTTAAATGCTGCTGCCATGTGTGGGTGGGGTCCCTACAGGCAGAACACATTAGAACAGATTGCAATACTTATTTATGTCATGTCTACACAAATTGAAATAAGTTCCAATCCTCCTTCATACCGTACCTCCAGGACAGACATTTAAAACTTTATGGATTTACGTCACAAGAGCGTTTCACATGGCATGACAATCAGCTTCTCCTTACGAGGGACGGGGGCAGGTCTATAGAAATATTAATATTTCCTATCATTATATCTCCATGGAAACATGCAAGGACTCGAGCCAGTCAATAAAAACATCCCTGGGACATTTATATGAGTGTAAAATGTAGAGTTTAAAACATGATAATTCACTCCCACTCCCTTTAGGTCATGTTCATCTTCGTGATTGATTACAAATGAGGCCTGACTTTTGCGACACTTTCTGAGATTCTTGGGAAACACATCCAAATAACTTTGCAAACTTTGCGGCTGTCACGACAATAATCACACAATGCTTCATAGACCAACCCCTCTTAAAGGATATCTAATCCCTGTAGTCTTTGCGAAATAAACAATTCATTATTAGTATTATTATCATTATTATACGCGCATTGCTCTGAAAACAACATATCTAGAGGGATTTACCCATAGTGCGTATTTCACTAGTGACCTGTTTTTATCATTATAATCTTTAGAATACAGCATGTGTCTATATTAGAAAAGATGTAATGGGATTAAGTGGATTCTAACAAAGTTAACATTTTGGAAACCTAAAAAGTACTTTTACATTGCATGCTTAGTTTTCTGTAGTTTTAAAAAGAAGTTTGCAATACTTCTAGGTGGACACAATTCTACTAATAAAGTAGCTTAATACACACCACAGGATGAGTTTAGACATGCAAGGATATATTCAATATACTGTCCTGAAATTTGGTACATGGATTAATACGGTTTAGAGCGTTACATAGCTTAACAAATTAGGACATTCTTACGAAGAGATCTTGTGAATAAATCGCTTTCAAAAATATCAATTTACGACTGGTGACTCATTTTCCTGTACGACACCACATTATATGGGTCAGATTTTCAGAAAATGTACAACTCGCCTAAACCAATCCTCTCAAATAACCCACATTTAAGACAGACATGAGCTTCAAAATGCTGTTTAACATAACCAAACTGACACTTTAAATCAGTGCTATACCAAATATACTCAGATAAATCAAAATCTATAATTTTCTTTAGCAGAATTTAGCAGAAATTACTAAATAATTATGTAGAGTTGCCAATTGTACATTTTCTGAAAATCTGACCCATATATGTCATTGATGTGCATTGAATGGGTTATTACGGTTATTAAAGAGGTGAACAATTGTTTCTAGTTCTTTCATTACCTGAGCATGTGCTCTAGTATCGTGATATGATGAGAAGAGGACTCCAATATCCACACGATTGCCTCGCATCAGCACAGTGTTACCATGGGGAGTCATCTAGCAACCCTAGGGAAAGGTCCTTCATGTCAAAGAGTGTTTGCAATAGCGGATTTGCATAGCCGCCCTTTTGAATCTTGATTTGCATGGAATTATGGGAGTCATGGTACTGTGTAAAATCTATAGAAAACATGCCATGTTCAGCATGGGATATTTATTAATGCTCATATATCAATATCCATGTGTTATACATGCTTCCATGACACTAGAAGCCATCTTTCCCATCATGCATTTGGTTTTGATAGATCATTTATACAGGCTGATATTGGTAAAAACATTCTTGCAATTTTCGATAAAGATGTTGCCAAATATTTGTATGTCAGATTTCAACAGAATCTATCCCATGATGCACTATAACAGACATGCGCAGTGGCACATGCAAATCCCCTATTGCTATCCCGGGTTTAAGCCTTCCCCAGCTCGGACCTACCCTTAGGTCAGTGGAAGAAATGACCCCAAGCCCAAGTTATTAGAGAAAGGGGAATAAAGGAACCCTATCTCCATGGAGATGGATAATTCCTTGACCCGAGGTTACTCACCGACTTCTCACCCTTTTCGTGAATCCTCGCCAATAATTGCAAGTCCACGGAGGTCTAGATCTGTTGCTAGCCAAAATGTATATCGGCTGTGGGACCAGATGGGTCAGATTTTCAGAAAATGTACAATTGGCAGTTCTACACTTTCAGTAAATTCTGCTAAATTTGACTGAAAAATGATGAATACTGGGTATATCTGAGTATATTTGGTATCAGATTGGTTTAAAGTATCAGTTCTGTTATGTTAAACTACCTTTAAGCCCATTTCTGTCTTAAATGCGGGTTATTTCAGAGGATTGGTGAAAGCGAATTGTACATTTTCTGAAAATCTGACCCAGATCTGGAAAGGTATTCAGGGGGACAGTTGCATAAGAAACCTCACTGCTAAGAAGGGGACATTTCTCTTGCTTAGTTAGGAAATTCCTATTATTAAATGAACATTGTCCCCGACCCAGATTTTATGTTGTTTTATTATTTTATTAAGGGCCAAAACATATTGAAAACAGTTCAAATGAAAGAAACGGTATATCCACCATGGATTTTCACAATCGTCGCTAATGTGAACAAATATTCTGGTATCACAAGTATAACACATATATTCTGCTTCAAGCAGTTTAGCTTTTTTCTAAAATTATTCACGAAACCGAGAGGTTCTTCTTATTGAACCAGTTAAATTTAAATTGTCTATGACTTCACCACATTATTTCCTATCAACTCAACAATATTACCTCAAATAAATCGCAATTTTATTACTGATCATTACATACACAAACCTCAGTTTATCATACATCCATATCCTAATATAAGTAAGTACCACAGCATATGGTCGTATAGAGGGGACTCTTTACATATGGGTCAGACTTTCAGAAAATGTTCATTTCAGCTTCACCAATCTTCTCAAATAACCCAAATTTCTGACAAAAATAAAGTTCAAAATACAGTTCAACCTAACCAAACAGATTGCTAGAATCAATGCAATGCCGAATATACTCGAATTTAGATAATATTGACCAAATTGCAGCCCGATTTAGCAGAATTTATTGAATGTGTACAGCTGCCAATTGTAAATTTTCTGAAAATCTGACCCATATGCTCCACCAAGACCAAATCATCTGACTGATCAATTAAAATGATGACAACTAATAAAGCTTTCTATAATGTTCTTAAGAGTTCATATATTCTCACTGTCCGATTATATTAAGGTTTACAAGTTTATGTACTCTGACACCATAATATGCTGAGTCATGGACATGATGCTACATTTGCATGTACTGCAGTACCGTGACTTGGCAATTATACATCCGGGCCACCAGCGCTACCAACTCCTGCCTCGTTATGGCAATTAGCAAGTGGCGATCCATTCATAGAAAATGGCAGCTAATTGTCTATGTGTCACATCACTACTGAACACTTGGCAAAGGCTATATGGTGGGTGGAGTAAGCCTTTGCTGCCTTTGTCTAGGGGATATTCACATGCATTCTACCTACGGGTCAGATTTTCAGAAAATGTACAATTGGCAGCTCTACACATTTAGGAAATGCTGCTAAATAAGGCTGAAAAATGAAGAATACTGGGTATATCTGAGTATTTATGGTATCACATGGATTCAAAGTATCAGATCTGCTATGTTAAACTGCATTTTGAAGCTCATTTTTGTCTGAAATTTGGATTATTTGATGGAATTGGTGAAAATGAATTGTACATTTTCTGGTGACATCACCCCTACATGTGATGAGTTCCAGAAAATGAGTCCAAGTCGCACGCTATTTTTCAAAGGGATATATTCACAAGATCCCTCCTTTGGAATTTCTTACTTTGGGGGAGTTGAGCGTTTTAAGTCATATAAATATATGTACCAAATCTCAAGACAGTATTATGGAGTACATTACCTAACGGGTAATAGGACATGTGCCAGAATCAATGTAATGCCGAATATACTCGAATTTACCTAGTATTGACCAAATTGCAGCCTAATCTAGCAGAATTTACTAAATGTGTAGAGCGGCCAATTGTACACTTTCTGAGAATCTGACTACATTATGGTATGAATCCGTTTACATGTGTCAGATGTTATATGTAATCTTAATGTAGATGAAGCTCGCTCCCATAATAAATGTAAACTTTTGTGAGGTCCTTTATGACTAGAATAACACGAATACCTGGGTGCAAGGCCATTATGCCGACCACTCACACTCGCCCTCCCTACCTGTGTTTTCCCCTTTGCCTTCTTGCTTAGTGTCTCCTCTTCTCTCCCTCACTATACCCCCTCTCCCTCTCTCCCCCTGTACTCTCCCTCCCTTCTTCTCTCTTGCTTTATACCCCCCTCTCTCTTGCTCTCTCTCCCTCCCTTCCTCTCTCTTGCTCTCTAACCCCCTCTCTCTTGCTCTTTCTCCCTCCCTTCCTCTCTCTTGCTCTCTAACCCCCTCTCTCTTGCTCACTCTCCCTCCCTTCCGCTATCTTCCTTTCTACCCCCCTCTCTCTTGCTTTCTCTCTCCCTTCCTCTCTACCCCCTCTATCCCCCTCTTTTTCCCTCCCTTCCTGTCTATCCCCTTCTCTCTTCCTCTCTTCCTCTCTATCCCCCTCTATCCCCCTCTCCCTTGCTCTTTTTCTCTCTATCCCCCTCTATCCTCCTCTCTCTTTCTCTCTATCCCCCTCTGTCCCCCTCCCTCTTCCTCTCTCCTCTCTATCCCCCTCTATCCCCCTCCCTCTTCCTCTCTTTCTCTCTCTCCCTCTCTATCCCCCTTCCTCTTCCTCTCTATCCCTCTATATCCCCATCTCTCTCCCTCTCTATCCCTTCTCTCTTCCTATCTTTGCCTCTATCCCCCTCCCTCTTGCTCTCTCCCTCTCTATCCCCCTCTCTTACTCCCCATTCTGTCTAGTTTCCCATCCACTCCCTGTCTCTCTATGCCTCTCCATCCCCCCATCCCCCTGCCTCCGCTTCTTCCTCCACCAACTACCTCCCCATCCCTCTCTCTCCCTCTCTCTCTCCCTCCCTCTCTCTCTCCCTCTCTCTCTCCCTCCCTCTCTCTCTCCCTCTCTCTCTCCCTCTCCATCTCTCTTCCTCTCTCTTACCCCCTCTCCCTCTCCCTCTCTCTCCCTCTCCCTCTCCCTCCCTCTCCCTCTCTCTCCCTCTCCATCTCTCTTCCTCTCTCTCTTTCTCCCTCTCTCTCCCCTCTCCCTCCCTCTCTCTCCCCTCTCCCTCTCCCTCTCTATCCCCCTCTCTTCCACCCCACTCTGTCTAGTTTCCCATCCACTCCCTGTGTCTCTATGTCTCTCCATCCCCCCATCCCCCTGCCTTCGCCTCTCCCTCCCTCAGCTACTCAGATAACAGAGTAAGGAGTTGCACCAGGCAGGTTGTGTAACCCAGGAGCTGCTCTATCAATGCTTGTGAGCACCTCTACAGATGGGCAGGTGGGTGGAAGGTGCATGGGAGGGGGCTAGGGGGAGTAGGGGTGGTCGGGTTAGGGAGTGGGTCAAAATACATGCATCTAACCACCTAGGTACATGGAATTATATTTCAAAAGATGTTGGTTAGAGATTTCCCAAATGGTATATGGGTCAGATTTTCAGGAAATGTACAATTTGTCTTCACCGATCCTCTCAAATAACCCATATTTAAGACCAAAATGAGCTTCAGAATGCAGTTTAACATAACAGAATTGATACTTTAAATCAAGGCGATACCAAATGTACTCAGATATACCCGGTATTCTTCATTTTCAGCGCACTTTAGGAGAATTCCCTAAATATGTAGAGCTGCCAATTGTACATTTTCCGAAGATCTGATCCATATATGGTAATGGTATGGAGGCATTTTGATAGATTTACATTGTCAACCCTTGTTTTGAAAAAAATCTCTATATGATTTTACATGATATATATATGCCCAATTCAAGACAACAACTGAAATTTATAATACAATTTAAATAACACAAGGTGTTACACCCTTGTAAATTCAAAATCGATAATTTACTTTACAATCTGGCCCTGTCTGTGTTAGAGATTCACTCATTGTGCATTTGTTGCTTCATGTATGTACTGTTCCACCCACGGGATTCACTGGTTGTGCATTTGTTGCTTCATGTATGTACTGTTCCACCCACGGGATTCACTGGTTGTGCATGTGTTACTTCATGTATGTACTGCTCCACCCACGGGATTCACTGGTTGTGCATTTGTTGCTTCATGTATGTACTGTTCCACCCACGGGATTCACTGGTTGTGCATGTGTTACTTCATGTATGTACTGTTCCACCCACGGGATTCACTGGTTGTGCATGTGTTACTTCATGTATGTACTGTTCCACCCACGGGATTCACTGGTTGTGCATGTGTTGCTTCATGTATGTACTGTTCCACCCAGGGATTCACTGGTTGTGCATTTGTTGCTTCATGTATGTACTGTTCCACCCACGGGATTCACTGGTTGTGCATGTGTTACTTCATGTATGTACTGTTCCACCCACGGGATTCACTGGTTGTGCATGTGTTACTTCATGTATGTACTGTTCCACCCACGGGATTCACTGGTTGTGCATGTGTTACTTCATGTATGTACTGTTCCACCCACGGGATTCACTGGTTGTGCATGTGTTACTTCATGTATGTACTGTTCCACCCACGGGATTCACTGGTTGTGCATGTGTTACTTCATGTATGTACTGTTCCACCCACGGGATTCACTGGTTGT
This sequence comes from Sthenelais limicola, assembly GCA_942159475.1. Taxonomy (NCBI): domain Eukaryota; kingdom Metazoa; phylum Annelida; class Polychaeta; order Phyllodocida; family Sigalionidae; genus Sthenelais; species Sthenelais limicola. The sequence goes on along the minus strand of OW804095.1, from coordinate 9,716,942 downwards.
GCATGTGTTACTTCATGTATGTACTGTTCCACCCACGGGATTCACTGGTTGTGCATTTGTTGCTTCATGTATGTACTGTTCCACCCACGGGATTCACTGGTTGTGCATGTGTTACTTCATGTATGTACTGTTCCACCCACGGGATTCACTGGTTGTGCATTTGTTGCTTCATGTATGTACTGTTCCACCCACGGGATTCACTGGTTGTGCATGTGTTACTTCATGTATGTACTGTTCCACCCACGGGATTCACTGGTTGTGCATGTGTTACTTCATGTATGTACCGTTCCACCCACGGGATTCACTGGTTGTGCATGTGTTGCTTCATGTATGTACCGTTCCACCCACGGGATTCACTGGTTGTGCATGTGTTACTTCATGTATGTACCGTTCCACCCACGGGATTCACTGGTTGTGCATGTGTTACTTCATGTATGTACTGTTCCACCCAGGGATTCACTGGTTGTGCATGTGTTGCTTCATGTATGTACTGTTCCACCCAGGGATTCACTGGTTGTGCATGTGTTACTTCATGTATGTACTGTTCCACCCACGGGATTCACTGGTTGTGCATGTGTTGCTTCATGTATGTACCGTTCCACCCACGGGATTCACTGGTTGTGCATGTGTTACTTCATGTATGTACTGTTCCACCCACGGGATTCACTGGTTGTGCATGTGTTACTTCATGTATGTACTGTTCCACCCACGGGATTCACTGGTTGTGCATGTGTTACTTCATGTATGTACTGTTCCACCCAGGGATTCACTGGTTGTGCATGTGTTGCTTCATGTATGTACCGTTCCACCCACGGGATTCACTGGTTGTGCATGTGTTGCTTCATGTATGTACCGTTCCACCCACGGGATTCACTGGTTGTGCATGTATGTACCGTTGCATGTCGTCTCTGTTTACAGAACCTACCCACGTGCCTAATGAGGCCCACTTGGCTAGTGCCCCAAGGCTCCGGTAGGGGCGGGTAAGGAAGAGGATGGGGGAGGGAGGGAGAGGGAGGATGGGAGGGGAAGAGGGAGATGAGGGGGGAGGGGGAGGGGAGAGGAGATAGAGAGGGGGAGATAGAGAGGGAGAGAGGGAGAGAGAGGGAGAGGGGGGAGAGAGTGGGGGAGGGATAGAGGGAGGGAGAGAGAGGGAGAGAGAGAGTGAGAGAGAGGGAGAGAGAAAGAGAGAGGGGGAGGGAGAGAGGAAGAGAGAGAAAGAGAGTGGGAGGGGGAGGGAGAGAGGGAGGGAGGGGGAGAGGGAGGGGGGAGATTGAGGAAGGAAGGGGGAGGGGGTAAGAGGGAGAGGGAGAGGGAGGGAGGGAGGAGGGAGGGCGAGGGAGGGGGTAGGATATGCTAACCCTGGTCTGTACAATCGATGTGATGTGAGCTCTTCATGTTTGCATGCTTTCAACCTGCTGATTTACTGTTTACTACCTCATGTCTCATTATGATTTATAGCGTAATTCCTCTTAATAGGGAAATTCCGCAAGCAAACCTAACTCAATTACGTATCCATATCCTTTTTGCGAATTAGGTCGCATTGTTGTGTGTACAAATGAATTGTGAGATTTTGCTTGATATTTAATGTTACGTTTTTCCCGCCATGTTTTGCTTAATCTCTTTCTTCCTTATCAGAGATACAGATACGTTTACGTTTTGTATAGGTTAGACTTGCTGAACCTGCCTAATGTTGGATTTATATTGTAATTGTACAGTAGTAATGAAGGTTTATTCAGAAACTTATGATACAAATATTGTTTGGTATATTGAAATATTCAAGAAGAATTATGCTATTTCAATGGTAATTTCAAATAGAAAGAGTCTGATGACTCTTTCTATTAGTCTGATGACTCTTTCAATTAGTGGGTAAGATTTTCTGAAAATGCACAATCTACAGTTCTACATATCTCACAAATTCTGCTAAATTAGAGTGAAAAATGATAAATACTAAGTATATCTGAATATATTCTGTATTGTATTCATTCGATAAATCTATATAGGCTAGATTTTGTACCAAAATATAAGTGAACTTTTACAATTTTTCTCCTTTGTATTGGATTATTACTTGGACAAGAGTTTGCATGACAATTGACTCTAATGAGGAATCATGGACACATTGCGTTCATCATAATGTGTGATCAAAGATAGGAGCTATATAGTTTTGTATTACGACTTCTTATCATCTTTTTGATAGGTCTGTAGGCGCTTAGGGATGTGTTAGTTTGGATGGGGAAATAATGCATGGGGAAGACTAGGGGCACTAGGTCACACTTGCCAATGGGTTCGGGTATCCAACCAAGCATGTGGGTCAGATTTTCAGAAAATGTACAATTCACCTTCACCAATCCTCTTAAATAACCCAAATTTCAGACGTAAATTATGTTCAAAACACAGTTCAACCTAACCAAACACATTGCTAGAGTCAATGCAATGCCGAATATACTCAAATTTACCTAGTATTGACCGAATTGCAGCTTAATTTAGCAGAATTTACTAAAAGTGTACAGTTAATAATTGTACATTTTCTAAAAATCTGACCCATACACTATGAGAAGACTTCAAAGGAATATGAGTAAGGCTGTATAAAGGCATCCATCCCTCCACTCTCAGACTTATTGCCAATGATAACGGTTCCTGAGCTTTGATAGGGTTCCAGCTTTCTTCAATAGGTGGCTTGTATGTACGCCGTCTTGAATCCTGAGTTGCATGGAATGATGGGAGTTGTATCAAAGATCGTAACGATAATAAGTGAAGTCACCATAGGAAAGGTTTTGGGTGGGTCCTCCAAATACAAATAAGGACGTTTTAGGAGCCGTGTAGCAAAGACAAGCAGACAGAATCCTCCAAAATGTGTTGTCAATTGACTTTTAGGTGGGTTGGACAAGAATGGAAAAGTAAACAATATTTAGATTATGGCGGACATTAACTGAGATTGCAGCTTAAGTTGTGAAGTAAATATGAAATGGTCTATGGTCCTGGGTATGACCATAAAGTGCCTTTCTGTCTCTTTTCTCTGTCTCTCTCCCTTCTTCTCTATCTCTATTTCCTGGGTATGATCATAAACTGCCTCCCTCTCAGCTCTCCCGCCCTTGATATAACCATATTAAATGTGTTGATAAGGGCGTAAAGCAACCAATCTCACTCACTCACTCCCTCTCAGCTCTCCCGCCCTTGATATAACACTTCAAAGTGTTGATAAGGGCGTAATTAAAGCAACCAATCTCACTCACTCACTCCCTCTCAGCTCTCCCGCCCTTGATATAACACTTCAAAGTGTTGATAAGGGCGTAATTAAAGCAACCAATCTCACTCACTCACTCCCTCTCAGCTCTCCCGCCCTTGATATAACACTTCAAAGTGTTGATAAGGGCGTAATTAAAGCAACCAATCTCACTCACTCACTCCCTCTCAGCTCTCCCGCCCTTGATATAACACTTCAAAGTGTTGATAAGGGCGTAATTAAAGCAACCAATCTCACTCACTCACACCTATGAAATGGTCCATGGGCATCTGTAGCCCACTGTGTTGACCTTGGCTTGACCAGCTATTTCTACACATAAAGAAACAGCTAAACCTAGACACGTAGAAAATAACCCTTGAATATCAAATGAAATAGCCATGAAATTTCTATTTTAGTTTTTTTTGTAAATTTGTTTCGGCAATCACCAACCACCCAGGAACCCACTGGAAGACTTCGAACTTAGGTTTCAAAACTGGGCCTTCCTTTTTGTAATCACCATTGATGCAAATAAAAAATATTTTAAATTAAATTGAATTGAATCCACTGGTGTCTGTGGTCCACTGTGTTGACCTTGACTCTCGTGAACAACAGCAACAAGGTGTCTACTTCACTCAATATGGCTGCCTGATCTGACCCATGGTCACTTTTTATAATGCCTCATATCTATTGCCAACTGTGTCTCACATAACAAATATGTGATGTGTTTCAGGAAAATGAGTCATAAGTCGCAAAAAATGGATTTTGAGATATTATCATATTTGAATAGATGAGCTCAACCCGATGTTAATGGTAGTAAACATCAAGGACATCTAAGTAGTGTTTCTATATTATAAGTTTGATATATTTAGCTTTTAAAAAAGAATATTGATATTTTTGGTTGGATAATTACTAATAAAGTACCTAAATTTACTCCATGAAATGACCTTAGAAATGTATAGATATATTTAAAACATTGCATTGAAATTTCGTACAAGTATTAACTTACTAGCAGCATTAAGTACCCCAAAAATGAGACTATTCAAACAAAGAGATTTTATGAATAAATCACTTTGAATAATTTTCCTGAAACACATTTTCCTGAAACACATCCCATATTATGTCAGTAAAGTAAATAAATCTTCAGTTTCATGAGCCCAATATTTGCCATCTGAAAGTCATCTAACCAATATTTTGGAGGATTTTGCCCTGATGGTTCTACTGTATGGATACATGAATTAACATCCAGATTTACATTTTAGCACACACTAAATGGCTTCAATCCTGTAATTTCACCCATTATCGCTCACCCTCACCAGTCTTCTTTCCACTGATTCAACTTCAGATTCTCTCAAAAGTAGTGACATATTGATGGTTTCAGATCTGGGTAAGATTTTCAGAAAATGTACAATTGGCAGCTGTACACATTTAGTAAATTATGCTAAATTAGGCTGCAATTTGGTCAATACTAGGTCAATTCAAGAATATTCGCAAGAATATTCGGCATTGCATTGATTCTGGCAATCTGTTTGGCTAGATTAAACTGTATTTTGAACTTTATTTCCGTCTGAAATGTGGGTTATTTGAGAGGATGGGCGAAGATGAATTGTACATTTTCTGAAAATCTCACCCATCTATGGCTTGAATAAAACTTGTCTTAAGAAACACAATTTACGGGACATTTAGCTTGGATTGCCACTTTACGAACCTTCATATCAAAGGCTTTATGTCGCTGGAAGAGAGCCAGACTCTCGGCACAGGATAATGTACTGAAGCACTGGGAAGGGGACACGCTCTGCCTTTGTCATGTAATTTAGCCATTAAATCAATGAGAATTAATGGTATGTACGGGCTAATAAAGGTACCTTCAGCTTACTGTGGTACGCTGGCTAAATGTCCAGCCAGCAGATAATGACTGTCCATTATACATGGCTTTACCAGAGCTTTTTGTATCGTCATTTGTAGGCAGGAATAAAGCACAGGCAGCTATGAAACTCTATATGGGTTAGATTTTCAGAAAATGTACAATTGGCAGCTCTACATATTTTATTAATTCTTTAAAATTAGGCTGAAATCTGGTCAAAACTAGGTAAATTCGAGAATATTCGGCATTGAATTGATTCTAGAAATCTGTGTTGTTAGGTTGAACTGTATTTTGAACTTTATTTTCGGCTAAATTTGGGTTATTTGAGAGCATTAAAAAAATTTTGTGAAGTTGAATTGTACATTTTATGAAAATCTGACCCATATAAGGGTGAAATCGTCAGAAAATGTACAATTCACCTTCACTAATCCTCTCAAAAAACCCGAATTTAAGACAAAAATTTGGTTCAAAACTCAAGTTCAACCTAACCAAACAGCTTGCTAGATTCAATGCAGAATTTACCCTTTATTAACCAAATTTCAGCCTAATTTAGCAGAATTTACTAAATGTATACAGCTGCCAATTGTACATTTTCTGAAAGTCTGACCCATATAAGTATTATGGGTGATCAAACATTCATGTGTAACCATCTCATCTCATTATTTCTAAATCACTGTATGATATAAATTTTAAAAAAAATAGATGTTCTCAACACATAAAAACATAGAATATAATTATTATTATTCAGATTATATTTCCTGAATGAAGATTTGTCTAAAACAAAAACAAACAAAGATCACTTAGGTAAAAAGGAATGTGCTGATATGGATTAATTCCAGATCAAAATCCGAAATAAGATCCTGTGAGGTGATATAATTTGACGAATTTTACAGCGCATATTTTGATATTTGATCTAACAGTAACTTATAGGTCGTATTGATATATGGGTCAGATTTTCAGAAAATGTACAATTGGCAGCTGTACACATTTAGTAAGTTCTGCTAAATTAGGCTGCATTTTGGTCAATACTAGGTAAATTCGATTATTTTCGGTATTCCATTGATTCTAGCAATCTGTTTGGTTAGGTTAAACTGCGTTTTCAGATTAATTTTTGTCTTAAATTTGCGTTATTTGATAGGATTGGTGAAGACGAATTGTACATTTTCTTGCGATTTCACCCATATTAATTCTCAAGCTACATCTAGTTCTATTTTTTTCCATTCAATTCTAAAGTCAGCATCATTACCCTTTCTGTAATACTATAACTTACTGTGCGATCTTTCCATTGTATGTGCCAACGATCTCTCCTGCGACAGCAGAGCGTGACGGTTTTTCGTTTGATATACTTAATCAAACAAGACAAATCACCTTCATCATATCCGCAATGTCGCCAGGACTCATGCACTTCTTTTACATGCACCTATAGAGGATTTGCTTAGCCGCCATTTTGAATCTTGATTCGCATGGAATTAAGGGCCTAATGGTACAGTCTAAAATCTATGGAAACCAAGCCATGTTCAGCATGGACTATTTAGCAATGCTCTAATGTCAATATCCATGTGTTATACATGTTTCTATTGTAAAGAATTGAATTCTTTTAGGGTTGGTTTCCCCCCACCCCCCTCCGCATGGGTTTCGGCCGCCATGCGGGACCTGGGTGGAGGGGGGGGGGAGGGAGGAAATGCTGGACACCTGTTATTTTGGGTATACCTGTTGTCTCAGCAACCGGTCGAATCTAGTTAGTGTTCCCTGTGCTTATCTAATTAAGGGATTGGGGGAAGGGACTGGGGGAGGGAGGGGAGGCCATACGTCTGGGTCAAGGGTAATGGGAGGGGAGGGGGGGTGAGAACAAGGGACCAACTATCATGTGAACAACGCATGATCTTGACATGGAGGAGAGCTGGGAGGTCAAGTTCATGGGGTAGAGGGATCCCTCTCAGCCAATCATAAGGGGACAACACCAGGAGAGCATTGCTAGAATCCTTTGTTGCTAATGAATTAATTAACCTGTGTGACTATAAATAAAGAGCCCAAGCCATAGCTTGGACACACCTTGCTGCCTGGCCTGTGACAACCATCCAACCGACTTCTCTGACTTCATCATTTATACTAGAACACCGAATCTCTGGGCAAATTGCAATTGAATTTTCACACTATAACACAAGTCCCCATCTTTCCCATCATGCATTTGGTATTCATAGGTCATTTATAAAAGCTATGATATTGGTAAAAACATTCTTGCAATTTTCAATAAAAATGTTGCCAAATATTCGTATGTCAGATTTCATCAGAAACCAACCCAGGATGCACTGTAACAGACATGCGCAGTGGCACATGCGAATCCTCTTTTCTATGCTAGAGGTGAAACAAAAATAAAATCTGTTGACATGAAATGAAGAGCCCTCCTAGTGTCTTCATAAAACTTAATGTTTTTAAAATATCGCCTTTACTGATTATACTGTAGATAGACTAGATAGAGTAAAAAAAAAATGTACAATTCGCCTTCACCAATCCTCTCCAATAACCCACATTTAAGACACGAATCAGCTTCAAAATGCAGTTTAACATAGCAGAACTGATACTTAAAACCAATGTGATACCAAAAATACTCAGATATACCTGCTATTCATCATTTTTCAGCCTTATTTAGCAGAATTACTTAATGTGTAGATCTGTCAATTGTACATTTTCTGAAAATCTGACCCATATTTTCACGTCAGTTTAGATTAAGCTTAATCTGAGCCAGGCACGCCGGTCTAGAAGACACCAGACAGCTGCACCTGAGCCCCAACATAATATGACCCACCCTGGGAATAATCTGGGCTTGAATCTAGCTATTGGACATACGTACCATATGTGATGTGTTTCAGGAAAATGAGTCATAAGTCGCAAAACAGATTTTGAGATACCATTATATTTGAAAAGATGAGATAAAGCCGATTCCAATGATAGTAAACAGTCTAATAATCTAATAACTATTTCTAGAGTTTAAGTTTGATATTTTCGTTTTTGAAAAAAAAAGTTTCCAATATTTACGGGGGTCAATAAACAGTAAAGTAACTAAATGTAGTCCATATGAGGACCTTCAAAACGAAAGGATATATATTACATAGATTGTCCTGAAATTTGATACATCGATTGATATAGCCATGGGTGATAAACCCTTTAAAAATTAGAACATTCAAATAATGTGATTATGTGAAAAAAACACTTTGAAAAATATCAATTTTGCGACTTATGACTCATTTCCCTGAAAAAATGAGAAAATGAGTCACAACTCAATGTTTTTATTTTTGAAGCATCTACTCATTGAAGTAGCATGGATTCATGTACCAAATTTCAAGACTGTATTAAAGATACCCATACATTTCTAAGGCCATGTTATAGAGTATATTTAGCTACTTTACTAGTAATTGTCCACACAGAAATATTTCAATTTTTCTTCAATAATTAAAATATCAAACATAAAATACAGAAGCACTTCTGTTCCCTTAATATTTAGCATCATTAGAATCGGCTTGATCACATCTTTTCAAATATTATGATATCTTAACATTTATTTTTTGCGACTTGCGACTCAATTCCCTGTGACACATCACATATATTAATTTGATAACAATGAGAACCGTAACGTTGGTGTAATTAATTTTTAAATACAATCACTCAGCAATCATTATCCAGCTGTATACATTCCGGTCTCGATGTTTTATTCCCTAATATCATGAAATTAATATAGCCATTAGTGGTTTGTTTCAGGAAAATGAGTCACAAATCGCAAAAGTTCATACTTTTCAAAAGTCATGTATTCACAAGATCTCTTAATGGAATGTATTTATGTTTGGGGTATCTATTAAGAGAGGTCTTATGAATATATGAATCAAATTCCAGGACTGTCTTAGATTTATCCATGTGTTTCTAAGATCATCATATGCAGTACATTTACCTAGTTTACTAGTAATTTTGTCCAGCCACAAATAGCAAGACTTTTTTTTACAGAAATAAAAATGTCAAACTGAAGATATAGAAATACTTGTTTCTAATGCCCTTAATGTTTACCACCATTGGAATCGGCATGATGTTCTCTTTTTAAATATATTGATATATCAAAATCCATTTTTTGCTACTTATGACTCATTTTCCTGAAACACATCACATTTTTAAATTTGATCAATCAGTCGGGGCAATAATCTTCACCATGGGAACTGGGCGAATTACTAGCTATAAATGGGTCAGATTCTCAGAAAATGTACAATTGGCAGCTGTACACATTTAGTAAATTCTGCTAAACTAGGCTGCAATTTGGTCAATACTAGGTAAATTCGAGTATATTCGGTATTGCATTGATTCTAGCAATCATTTTGGCTAGGTTGAACTGTATTTTGAACTTTATTTTCGTCTGAAATTTGGGTTATTTCAGAGAATTAGTGAAAGTGAATTGTACATTTTCTGAAAATCTGACACATATACTTTCAGAGAAGGTTATAACCTATCGCCGATAACTTTCTTTAAATGACTCAGCGATTTCTGACAGCAGATGAAGGTTTTTAATCAAGGTCTCCATCAGGGCTGAACTCTTGCCTCCAAGTTTAATGGGAAAGGTCCTCCTGTTCCGGGTAGATCTGGAGTGGAAGGTAAATAGTGTACTACAGGCAGGAGCAGCTTGGTGCCTTGTAAATATGTTGACCAACCTGCTTGATAAGGTGCTTGTAAATATGGGTCTGATTTTCAGAGAATGTACAACTGGCTGCTGTACACATTTAGTAAATTCTTCAAAATTAGGCTGCAATTTGGTCAATACTAAGCAAATTTGAGTATATTTGACATTGCACTGATTCTAGCAATCTGTTTGGTTAGGTTGAACTGTATTTTGAACTTTATTTTTGTCTGAAGTTTGGCTTATTTGAGAGGATTGGTGAATGAGAATTGTACATTTTATGAAAATCTGACCCATATGTTGACCAACCTGCTTGATAAGGAGAGAGAAGTGGCTGGCATGGGGGAGTAGTGGAGAGGGAGAAGGGGGAGTGATTGAGAGGGAGGGGGAGTGCTGGACAGAGGGGCATTGGTCTTTTTTAGTCATTGATTGAAGCCTACTTCTGATAAACTGATAAGGTGGGTGATAAAGGAGAAATGGTCTTGATGAAATAGTTGACAGTAAAAATTGTAGATTTCTCGAATTTGTCCCTATGAGTCTCTATGAATCCCTATGTGTCCCTATGAGTTCCTATGAGGGTCATATTTTCAGAAACTGTATCTCATCAATGCTCTCAAATAACCCAAATTTTAGACGAAAATAAAGTTCAAAATACAGTTCAACCTAACCAAACAGATTGCTAGAATCAGTGCACTGCCGAATATACTCGAATTCATCTAGTATTGGCCAAATTGTAGCCTAATTTTGCAGAATTTACTAAATGTGTATGGCTGCCAATTGTACATTGTCCGAAAATCTGACCCATGAGTCCCTATGAGTTCCTATGAGTCCCTAGTCCCTATGAGTCCCTATGAGTCCCTATGAGTCCCTATGAGTCCCTATGAGTCCCTATGAGTCCCTATACCCAATATTAATATGTAAGTTACTCATTTACAATTTTAAATTTCCACTAACTTTGGTGTAGGATTCATAGCGGAACTCCACTATAGGGAAAAACAGCGGCCACGAATTTTGTTGTTACCAACTAACTTGCTGCAACAAATTTCCACACAGAAACAATAGTTGCCAGAGAATGTGGCAACAAATCTGACACTCCTTCATTTTCGTTTTCATTTCAAACATGACTTGAGGATCACTCACAACGCTGAGATTCTGATTTCTTTGCCATTTGGATGATTGCAACGACTTGTCCCTGCTCATGAGGCACATGAGACCCCCTGGGTGTTATTTCATAATGAAGGAGACATGGACAGATTTATTTGGAAGATTTGCGAATGTTGTTCAAATGTTACAAAGAATGTCCCAGCCTGGCGTTTCATAATGTGAGACATTCACACATTCACTTGCCCATACTCGCAGCACTTCGCAGCACAACAGTGTGTACCCAACCATGGCCGGGTGAGGCCGCACAATGGGACTGGCCGTGTGTGTTTGTCTTATTACGTAATTACTGTAATAGCAGACAGGGAGGCGACATGGGCTGTGAATATTCTCAAAGTCACTTGTGAATGTGCGAATATCTCAGCTTTGATTATGAAACGGAATTTGTTTCAAATGAGATGTTTTTCTACTTAATACTGATTATGAAACAAGGCACAATAAACTGAACAACTACTCGCTGTCCTGCTCCTGAGTCACTCCTCTGCCCGCTCTTATCTCACTATTTTCAACACATATGGGTCAGATGTTCAGAAAATGTACAATTCACCTTCATTAATCCTCTCAAATAACCCACATTTCAGACGAAAATTAAGGTTAAAAAATACAGTTTAACGTAACCAAACAGATTGCTAGAAACAATGCAATGCTGAATATACTCGAATGTACCTAGTATTGACCAAATTAACCTAATTTAGCAGAATTTACTAAATGTGTACAGCTGCCAATTGTACATTTCCTGAAAATCTGACCCATATTTGCTTCCCACCAACCACTACTTGTACTCTTTTCTAGCCGATTGGCAATAGCACAATTGCCCCCGTCTCCCTCCCCCCCCTCCCCCCCCTCCCCCCCCCCCCCACACACACTACCTGCTGTCTTTCCCTTCAGATAACAAAAGAAACTGACCTATACGGCCCCTTCTTCCTCCCACCCCCCACCCCCTCCCCACACACACTCATACTACCTGCTCCCTCTCTTTCTGACAAGGTGAATAACAAAAGAAACTGCCCTATACGGCCTCCTCTCCCTCCCAACTCCACTTCCAACCCCTCAATCCCACTATTCCTCCTAATCCCTCCCACCCTCCCATGCACCCCCATCCCCGCCTCCTCAGTGTGGGTTTAAGGTATTAGTGAGAAATTGTCCAATTGGAGACATGTCGTTGGTGAGATAGGATGGCGACCCGCTGACCAGTGGACAGCCAATTGAGACGCCCATGAGACGCCCATATCTTGTGCCTACAGGAGGAGGTCCAGTGTGAAACAGACCCTACTGTGTAAATATACACAAACAGGAGAAATAGATGAAAGGAAAACCGGGGAAAAAGAATTGTGAGTGAGATTGGTTGCGTTACGCCCTTATCAACACATTTAATATGGTTATATCAAGGGCGGGAGAGCTGAGAGGGAGGCAGTGAGGGAGATTGGTTGCTTTACGCCCATATCAACACATTTAATATGGTTATATCAAGGGCGGGAGAGCTGAGAGGGAGTGAGTGGGTGAGTGAGATTGGTTGCTTTACGTCCTTATCAACACATTTGATATGGTTATATCAAGGGTGGGAGAGCTGAGAGTGAGTGAGTGAGATTGGTTGCTTTATGCCCTTATCAACACATTTAATATGGTTATATCAAGGGCGGGAGAGCTCAGAGTGAGTGAGTGAGATTGGATGCTTTACGCCCTGATCAACACATTTAATATGGTTATATCAAGGGCGGGAGAGCTGAGAGTGAGTGAGTGAGATTGGTTGCTTTACGCCCTTATCAACACATTTAATATGATTATATTATGGGCGGGAGAGCTGAGAGGGAGGCAGTTTATGACCATACCCAGGAAAAAGAGACAGAGAAGAAGGCAGAGAGACAGAGAAAAGAGACGGAAAGGCACTTTATGGTGATGTGTAACAGGAAAATGAATATATATAACAAGTCACAAATTTATATTTTCAAAGTGATTTATTCACAAGATATCTTTGTTGGAATATTCTCATTTTATTTCAGTTGCCTAACGATGTTATAGTAGCACATATATGGGTCAAATGTTCAGAAAATGCACAATTGGCCTTCACCAATCCCCGCAAATAAGCCAAATTTAAGAGGAAAATCAGGTTCAAAATACAGTTCAACATAACCAGACAGATTTATTGAATTAATACAATGCAGAATACACTCAGATATACCCAGTATTTATCATTTTTCACTATAATTTAGCAGAATTTGAGAGATGTGTAGAACTGTAGGTTGTGCACTTTCTGAAAATCTGACCCATATATGTACTAAATTTCAAGATAGTACTGGAAGATCTAGCTTTAGAAGTCGTAGTCCTTTTCTGTAACATTTTTTCACTGAATAACAATTCTCTCTATATAAAGCTTTCTAATGGAGAAAAGAAGAGACATTTTACTGTAGTCTAACTAGTCTTTTTAAACCAAAGTTAAAGAAAACATAAGAAATTAAAACACGGATAAGGTGAAAGGAGCTGATGTAATCTTGACGGCTTCTGCTCTGAGAAAAATGATTTGTTGCCAGATTGAATAAAGAAACACTGTTGGAAAAAAAATAATAAAAAAAAAATAATAAAAAAAAATAATAACAAAAATAATAACAAAAAAATAATAACAAAAAATAATAACAAAAAAATAATAAAAAAAAAGAAAAGAAATATTACCCAAAAAACCTACACATTTGGGATTTTCCCTCACTATTAGAACCACTTTAAGTACAACTACCGGGATCCCCACTATACAAGCGATATTCCCTCCAACTACGCTACAAAAAAAAAGAAGTTGCCACCCTAAGATGTGAGTCTTCTAAGGAAATCAGCAAAGCAATTATTAAATGATTTTGGACCTAAAAGAATTTTAGTATTTGAGTTTAATCTTACGCATATTTATTCATTTTTTACATGCGTAATCCTGGGTATAACGGACAGAAAATGATTTCTGACGAAGAAGTTTGTCTCGTTCCTTTTTTTATTTGATTCCTTTGATTCTCAGGGGATGCAATTAAGAATCCAATATTTGTACAGTTTCCTGAAGAATTGAACTGTCCAGAAAATGCCTTGTCCAAATTGAATTCTACACATTGCTTTTCCTCCTAATTTGTCGCAATATGGTTTCCAGGTCTGAAGCAGTACTTCCCCAAGCCCCAAGTAATCATGGATTCCGAGGGAGTTCAATATATGGGTCAGAGCAGCACAATCCAGCTAAAAATAGCAAATCGTAAAGACTGAAAACCAAAGAGGAGAGAAAACAGGCTAGGATAGCAGAGCATACAGTTATGTCCTAACAGTGTGGGGTCCTAACAACAGGATACCATATGAGTGCTATAACAGAAGAATTCATTAACATTACATGTTTGGCTTATGCAAAATCTAAACACTTACAGACATGGAATTGACACAATATCCAAGAGGACAACAAGGCGATGTTTTTAAAATTGAAGTTGTTGTTCATTGGATTCGGCCTTTACAGAGATGAATATTCATAAATATGAATATTATTACCTTTGTGTATTTATAATTGTGGATAATCGCATAACAAAACACTTCATATTCATATTTCATATTCATATTCGGTTGGATAACGTAACGTTTCCTCACACGAATCAAGCTGTGTTATCGTCTATCACGACGAAAGAAATTGTATCAAATACAGTCGCTGTGTGAAATCATCAATATCATGCTGATGTCATATTTATTAATAAAAAATTCGAATGTTGAATTTGAAACGAAGCTCAATCCAGCTTTTTTAACATGATAAGTGATAAGATCGATGTTAACTTAAAATATTATTTAATATTCTTATGAAGTTGCTAGAACACCAAAACTAGAAAGTCAGCAGTTTTATTGAAGTTGTTATTTTATTATTCAGTTGCTGATAGGATGTTATGATTCCACCGTTATGGTTCTATAGGTTAAACTTGCTTCAGGGAATATTTTACATTATATCTTTATATTAATTAAACTTACCATAGTTACCTTAAACAAGTTAAATGCAACAAAATAATTGGTTGATATTGAATGCTTCATAGCTCAGTTGATAATATAGATAGATAGTCAGAGAAAGGTTTATCAATATTATTATTATTATAGAATTTTTATTTCTCATCATCCATAGTGCAGTTACATAAAGGAAAAAAAGGGAATATATATGATATATAATATGTAATCTGTCATCACATCCTATTGGCATGTTGTTCTTCCCAGATTTCCTGATAATTTAGAAAATTAATATGACATATATTTTAACAACTGTTTCGAGACATTTGCAGAATAATATATAGTTAATATTAAACAACGAAGACATCTTACTACCATCGTTTCATCATCGATATACAATATAGCAGGTTTAAAGTTCTATCTCGTGAGAACATTGAAAGTTAAAAGGAAATTTGTCGTATAACATAAAGTTATTAACTTCTCTCATGTACAAATATTATTTAACATATTTGAATGAATTCTAAATGTACTCGATATTTGTGATTGCTAGAATATCTAGATCAAACATATTGGTAGCCTATCAGATTGGTAGGTATCATTTTACGAGAGACTGAGACCGTTCTCTCGTGGCAGACCAGGGAATGTTCCTTCTTTTCATATACTACTTCCCAATATCTTGTTCTACGAGAGACATGAGACCAACGGGGAGTGAGCGAGTGAGATTGGTTGCTTTACGCCCTTATCAACACATTGAAGGTTATATCAAGGGCGGGAGAGCTGAGAGGGAGTGAGTGAGTGAGATTGGTTGCTTTACGCCCTTATCAACACATTTAATATGGTTATATCAAGGGCGGGAGAGCTGAGAGGGAGGCAGTTTATGGTCTTATCCAGGAAATAAAGATAGAGAAGAAGAGAAGAGAGAGAGAGAAAGAGAGACAAAAAGGCACTTAATGGTCATACCGAGGACCTAGACCAACGGGGAGTAGTCTTAACGGAATTACATTATGGGGATAGATGAGTCGATAAGAGGGTCAGATTGTCAGAAAATACACAATCTACAGTTCTACACATCTCTCAAATTCTGTTAATTACAGTGCAAAATGATAAATACCAGGTACATCTGAATGTATTCCGTATTGTATTCATTCAATAAATCTGTTTGGTTATGTTGAATTGTATTTTGAACTTTCTTCTTAAATGTGGGTTATTTGAGAGGATCGGTGAAGGCCAATTGTACATTTTCTGACGATCTGACCCACGAAGAGATTGTAGTGTTAGAAGTTAGATGAGGAAAGTTGATGATGGATGGTATAAACATTAAATTAAGAAGCCTTCATGGGAAAATATTACACCCCTTGTATTACACCCCAGTAGATCTTTAAGGCTGGTTTGAATTATAAGGGAGGTGTTCTAATTTCTAGAATATCTAGAAAAGGATTGGTGAAGTGGACGGGACCACAGTGCATGATCCCAAAATCGTAATCACAGCAAAAGCATCCACACAAATGTGTTGTAAACGGGGTTGAAGATGCAATCATGTTCAAAATCGTTTAGTCTGAATACGTTGTGGTAAACGGTGCCTTTGCAGTGTATAAACCGAAGATTTCAATTATCACTTAGTAAACATGTTACTGAGGATTGTAAGATATTGGCAGTTCATTCATACCTTACTGTTTTGAGCAATGGTTAATCTATATATTATGTTTATAAATGTAGTCTGATATTATGCCAATGGAATTCATAAACCTCTAGCCTCACACCAAGGCAATATTTGGATGTATGAGCGGAATTAGAATTAACCTTAAGACTCCAGACTCTACACCTGTGTGGAAGAAAGATTCTAGGAATCTTAGAAATCTGATTCATGGAGAAATATGTCTACCAAAATTCTCACCCAATAGTCAGCGGAAAAATAACCCTAATTTCAATGAATTCTAGAAATCTGACTCTCGAAGGTATTTTCTCTGGGCAAGAACCTGCTGAACTACCTGTCTCAATAATTAAAGAAATTAAGTATAAAATCAATGGCGTCCTACATCAGAAGCCTTCAGTTCCCTCCTGTCCTTCTACCGGTGACTAATAGCAAGAAACCATCTCCCGCGCCTCTTCATATCCACCGATAGGGGGCGTGGAGTCATCTATGGGTCAGATTTTCAAAAACTATACAATTGGAAGCTGTACACATTCAGTAAATTCTGCTAAATTAGGCTGCAATTTGGTCATTGCTAAGTAAATTGAAGTATAATCGGCATTGCATTGATTCTAGCAATCTGTTTGTTTAGGTTGAACTGTATTTTTAACTTTATTTTCGTCTGAAATTTGGTTTATTTGAGAGGATTTGTGAAGATGAATTGTACATTTTCTGGCGATTTCTCTCCTATAGAGAATGTCATGTGATCTGTGGCCGTTCATCAAGCATGCCTCTTTCCCCCGGAAGCAATGGTCATCGAGGCTGCGTGCGCATACCCCACCCCCTGCCGAGAGAGAAATAAGAGGTATTAATATGCGCTCATTTAGTTGGTGTATCCCCCGCTGAGTGTCGCCTCATCTCCCCTACATTCATCTTGATGCTGGACAAGTTGAAATATTAGTAGAGGTTCATCCTGGTATTCTCGTACTTGTGACTTGGTAGATTGAATTGAATTGAAAAATACTTTATTTGTCCGACGTTATACAATAATGCAAAAAATAGACAAACCGGTAAACAGGTTTCTGGATAAGATCCAGATCTTCCAGCCCTTACCTTTCTTCTTTTTTTTGAAAAATTGCTCTAATGCGATAAGACTGTTTTACAATCACACTAAAATATACAGGATATTAGACATAAAATAAGTTATAAGACAGGTTATGAAGTTAAAGCACAAAATACACGTATTGGCTAACTAAGGTCAGAACTCAGATAAGGATATCAGGAGCTCGAGTCTCACAGACATATGTGCCCATATATAACAGTAAAAAAAATAGAACACACGCTTGCAGCATGTGTTGTGTTGTGTACGGGGTTCAATAAGTATATCATCTCAAAGCCATGAATCAACGATACCTTCATTTTAAAAGTTAAAAGATAGACCTGTTTAATTTCTATTACTAGATGTCCCCCGTCTAAAACGGGTAGTACTTCTCAGCGTGTAGTTCTATTCAATTCCTCCTTCCCTTCTGCTATTCTTTTTCACTCGCACCTTTATAATTCTCCTCCCCACTCTACCACTGGCTGGGGTGACATTGCATCAGCCCAGTAAAGCCCAGCTGCCGTAAGTGGGTTGAAGCATGTGCAATCTTCCAAATGGAATAGCATTGAAAAAGCTTCAAAATAACTTCCTTGAAAATAGTATTTTTGGGGAAATCAATACCTAGGTAACATCACTGTGTTGCGATTCTTGCCTATGTTCTTTCCAGTGAGATGATTTGCCAGCGTTGCACTTTCTGTGTATCGACTCCGGATCTCTTCCCAGCTTAAATACTATTGATATTTAATAATGATATATTCGTGATCGTATAGGTTACTTCTCCGCGTAAATATTAATCATATCTCTAGCAAGGGTAGTGGGGGAAAGAACTATGTCTGTGCCAAAGGCCTAGGGTGAATACTATTCTATGTATAAAATCACTCCTCCGGGATGAATAAATATAGAGCGAATACTTTGCAAGTCCAGTTTTATTCCTGATCAATCCATGAGGTGAGGTTGAGGTCCTTGTTCCCAAACTGACGATACATCAAGCTCCTCACAGAGGTCATGAATACTTCAACAAGTATCAAAAGGTGTTTATAATATACACCCGGAATATATAAATAAATACAATAAACAAATAAGTATAAACTTCGTCATAAATTAGAGTAATATACAAGATAGGAGATGGTCGAAGTCTGGAAGCTCTAATATTAACCAATAATTAGTTATAACATGATAAACTAATTATAAACAAAGAATAGCAGCAGTCCTGGATATGAAGCTCCTAGTGGCGGCCGGAGGTACCATGGAGATTCCCTGAGGTTCCCCAGAGGTTGCCCGAGCTTCATAAAGTCATCATATGTGGGTCAGATTTTCAGAAAATGTACAATTCAACTTTGCCAATCTTCTCCAATAACTCAAATTTCAGACGAAAATGAAGTTCAAAATACAGTTCAACCTAACCAATCAGATTGCTAGAATCAATACAATGCCGAATATACTCGAATTTACCTAGTATTCACCAAATTGCAGCCTAATTTAGCAAAATTTACTAAATGTGATCATAAATGCTTCATACAAAATGAGGTAAATTTCATTTTCACTTCACAGGATGCATTTGCTGGATACATGTCTTCTCTGTAGCAGTATACTAACTTGATAAATATTATCTATATGGACTTAACTATTGTTCCATTGGATTCCCGGTGCCTGGAAACATTAATAATGGGTATTCAGACTTGAATATATGTCAATTCTACACTGAGTTATAGCGTTTATAAGTATAAAGGCGGCCATTTTGTTTTTGAGACTTTGGGCATGGTCCAGCACCTAGATTTTTCTAGACTTTAAGCATATTAATAACAGGCACTCATACTACCCAAAACTGTTGAGAAACCTGTTGCAATTTGTCCTAGGCTTAGCCTTTTTTGAGCTAGATTATGGACCAAATTACTATGAGGAAGGACCCAAATTTGTGGCTGAATTCCCATTAACCAACTATTCTAATAGTAAAAAAACCATAAATACTGAACTGCTAATGTTATATCAACTAACAAGACTGAATATTTTGCTTCAATAAAATGAATAAAGGATTTGGGTATAAGAATTAAAAGATATTTGAAGTATTTCTAATCATTTTTCAGGAAAATATGTGAAAAATGACCTATAACGCCCCCTAGTGGAAAGGCATCATGTGCTTTGGATTTTATTTTTATTTCATTGGATTCCCTGACATGGAAAACATAGAAATGGACACCAAAATCACTCATTTATGTTAACTAGAACCAAAGTTATATGCATTTATTGTCTGAGCGGCCATCTTGGACGCCATCTTGAATTTCGGTATGAAAAACTGTTTGAAAAAATTGCATACATCGATTTTTGGATTCTACTCATTGAATACTACAAAAAAATGTTTGTCTGCAAAAATTAACATGAATTCCACACGGGAGCCATTTTTTTGACATGAGCAAATAGACTAGAGCTGAGAGGGAGTGAGTGAGTGAGATTGGTTGCTTTACGCCTTTATCAACATATTGAAGGTTATATCAAGGGCAGGAGAGCTGAGAGGGAGGCAGTTTATGATCATACCCTGGAAATAGAGATAGAGAAGAAGGGAGAGAGAGACAGAGAAAAACAGACAGAAAGGCACTTTATGCATGGTCTTACCCAGGACCATGCCACACTGATAGAAATGAAGGATACTGTCATGGTGCAAAAACATGACCCAAATATGATGTGTTATAGGAAAATGAGTCACAAGTCGCAGAAAATGAATTTTGAGATATCATCATATTTGAAAAGATGAAATCAAGCTGATTCTAATAATAGTAAACATTAGAGCATCTAATTATTACTTCCATATTCTTGTATGCATGAAAACAAGTTTAGTGATATTCCTTAATGGTCAATCAGTGTCACTATAGTAAATTTTGTGAAATAGATTCCTTAGGATAACCTCAGATATGCATGGATGTACTGAATGCTTCTGCATTCAGTGAAAGTACACTCTATACACGACCTGTTGGAAGTAAACATCAAAGCCCGCTACGGTTAACCCTATGGAAAGCCGCTGCCTACAAGATGCGTATAGAGCCCGGTATAGAGTGCAAAGTGTATACATGCATACATGTGTAATGCCGCGCCTATGGACACATTTCTACATACTACTACCATAGGATTGTGCAAGTGACCTTGGAGCGCTGGAACGTATGATCGCCGCCATCTTGTAGATACCAGACCCCGACGTTCTGACCGCTAGAGGGATCTGTCCTTCACCGTTGTCCATTTATGCATTACTTATAGTATACTGCTATTCATTTCATAAACTCATCGTGTGGGTCAGACTTTCAGAAATGTACCATTAGCAGCTTTACACATTTAGTAAATTCTGCTAAATTACGCTGCAGTTTGGTCAATACTAGGTAAATTTGAGTATATTCGGCATTGCATTGATTCTAGCAATCTGTTTGGTTAGGTAGAACTTTATTTTGAACTTTTTTTTGTCCGACATTTGGGTTATTTGAGAGGAATGGTGAAGGTGAAGTGAACATTTTCTGATAATCTTACCCAAATTGTTGTCATGAACAATTTACTGACGTACTTCTCTATGGTGAAGTAAAGGCCAGATACTAATATCAGACATTGCCTGTGTTTTTACTACCATCCTAGAGCAAATCCAAGGTCATTAAACAGGTAAACGTACATGCTGTAAAAATGGTATTTCCGTCTGCTCTGGATATATTTTGGGTCAGATTTTCAGAACATGCACTATTGGCAGATCTACATAGTTAGTACATTCTGATAAATTAGACTGGACGATTGTCAACACTAGGTATATGTGAGTATATTAGGTATTGCCTTCATTCAAGCACTCTGTTTGGTTATGTTAAACTTAATTTTGAACAACATTATTGTCTTAGATTTGTGTTATTTGAGAGGATTGTTTTAGACAAATTGTACATTTTCTGGTGATTTCAGCCCTTTTCGTCAGACTAATCAAGGGAGATTTTAATACATCTATAGGCTGTGTCTGCATTAAGTGAATGTAAAGTGTACGTGTATCCGTTCATGCTGTAAAAAAACCACCTGCGTCCTTCTCCAAGGAAGCTGCTCCAAGGTCATCGTAATGTTTTCCTTCTCTGATGTCAGAGAGAGAACTCCCCCGTCCGGCAGACAGAAACATTACGCGGCCAGCGTTTCCTCAGAGAGTGTCAAATAGACGCCATCCTAGCCAGGCCCTTCCGGCCAGTACCTTCCACAGCCACTAGGTGTTGCACGACTATGAACACGAACCCACTGACAGCATGTCGTAAAGAGTCAGAATGTCGCAAAACGACGCAACATGAGCCGCAGATGCGGGATTAGATTTGAGACTGAAGTGGAAATGTCGTCTGCTGCCACAACTGTGTCCTTCACCGGCGGAAACTGCGCAAGGACCTGCGCAGAAATCGTGTTATCGCTCTCTTCCTGTTCCCTTGACTAGAGACTGATAAGGCGAAGCTGTTGGAAATATGTGGAAAGAACGGAGTGAGAAAGTAGTGCAGGAAAAGGGGCACTTAGTCTTGTCAGGTACATTAAGGAAGATATCGGCCATTTTGTTGCTGGGGGCGCTACGTCAGAGGACTAATGATGTTCCTGTGCGTGAGAGTTGAGACTAGCTCTAGGATGAGGCTCCTTCCCGCATAGATCTTTCTTTTCCAAATGAGTTATCACCATTAGCGAATGGATTTATGATTTGAATAATAGGTGTACTTGAATGGGATTTTAATAAATAGGCATCTTCCACTAAGATATTTGAATATCTGAATGATTAGTGACAAAGGGCAAAGTAGGAAAATAGAGAAAAATGGGCATTTGTTAAGCGTCTGGGACGCCTCTTATCAAAGTTATTATAAATTTAGCTGGTCGTATAAAATGTTTGTTTATTATAATCTGACTTTGTAAAATTAATTCAGTGTTGTAGATTATATGAATATATACTTTTTCCGAAATCAGGCATGTCTGAGAACAGCATCTAACTTGATGTAATGTCATTTCCTGAAATAGAGCTTTTTCAAATCAAATCACGTTAATAAATAATTTTGTGGAAATGGTTCAAAACTGATCATATCGGCAATACTACTAGTGATGTTACAAAATAATAAACAATTCCATGGTTTTCATGTCCCTCCGTTTAAGAAATTATTGTAAAATACTTGTAAATCTATTGAAAAATATATCATATTTATTGTAAAATTACATAAATTATTTAAGTACACAAATATCAACATATGGAGGGGATTTTTGTATATCAAGATGAACTATACATGTCTAACAGAGAGCATTGATAATGCTTATTGGCTTTAAGCTTGGAAATTAGGGTAAGATTTTCATAAAACGCACAATTGGTCTTCACCAATCCTCTCAAATAAATCTAATTTAAGAAGAAAACTAGGTTCAAAATACAGTTCAACACATCCAGACAGATTTATTGAATGAATATACTACAGAATATGCTCAGATATACTCAGTATTTATCATTTTTACTCTAATTTAGCAGAATTTGATAGATGTGTATAACTGTAGATTGTGCATTTTCTGAAAATCTGACCCATTTAGTCCATTTTACAAGCCTGATCTTTTTACCCACACCAATTATACACTCATATACCGTGACATGACTAATATAAGTTTTTTTTTTGTTTTTTTTTTTTTTATTTAGAATTTTTATACAGCTAATCTTCCGTGAGGTGACAAATGAACATAAATGGGCATGCACAGTGTACAAATAATATTATGAACAATGGATGTCGATGAACACTTGAGGATAATGGGCTCACGGGTGATAATTCAACAGAAATACCATGGTCTTCCTCCCACTGCTGTGTCTAGCTAGACTATACCTTATGTAAAAATACTACTCGAGATCAAGTTAGGTTAAACACATAATCACATAAATCAAAATAGGTAACAAGGTGAAGTACTCTTTAGGATAAGAATAAAAGTCATGGTCAGTTGGATGGATTTGAATTTGGACAGCTTGAAGATACAGCATGTCATCGGTTCAGTGTGGGTTTGTTATGGTAGCGTGAAGATACTGCATACCATTTGGTTTGGTTTATTGGTCAGTCTGAGTGAATATTGAGTGAGATTTGGTTAGTCTTGAGGCGATTCTTGAATTGCTCGTATGTTAGGGTGTTCTTTTCTGTTGAAGCTAGGGCGTTCCATGCTTTGGCACCCTTGTAACAGGGCGCACTTTTGAGAGTTTCAGTTTTTGGCATGGGTAGTGGCAGGTTGTATTTGTTTTGCGAGCGGGTGTTTTTAGTGTGTGTGTGTGAGTTTGTGGGTGCATCTCGGGATCGTTTGTACATGAGGCAGAGTAGATGTTTTGTCCTCCTTTGATCCAGCGACTCGAGACCTAGAGATGGTAGCATCCCTGCTACCGAATCATGTTTTCTTGTCAGTGTGATGATCCTGACTGCTCGGTTTTGGATGCGTTCCAGTTTGTTTATGTTTGCTTGTGTTGCAAAGTTATATATTGTTGAGTTGTAATCCAGTAGGGGTAAGATCATCGCTTTGTAGATTTTCAGTGTTGATTGTTTGGTGAGCATGTGTCGTATGCGTGCTAGCATGTAGAGTTTGTTGTTTGTGGCTTGTGTTATTGCATTTATTTGTTACTGTGAGTTGAGTTTGTGGTCTAGTGTGGTGCCGAGGTACTTGTAGTGTTCAACTAGGTCGAGCTCAGTGCTTTGTAGAGTCAGTTTGGAAACAGTGGGTGCGGCTGTTCGTTTTGGGGTAAAAGCTATGACTTTTGTTTTTTTCGTGTTGATAGTAAGTTTGTTTGTGTTGCACCAGGTCTCAAGTGCATGCAGGGCTGTTTGTATTGTGGGGATGGAGGCATTGTAGGATTTAGTTGACGTGTAGATGACAGTGTCATCTGCATATAACTGGGTTTTGACATTGGGTAGGTTAGCAGGGAGTTCGTTAATGTAGATGAGAAATAGTAGTGGACCTAGGATGGAACCTTGGGGCACTCCAGTTTTAAGGGGTAGGGTGGTTGATGTGTGGCCATTTGCTGTGACAGCTTGTGAGCGATTTTGTAGATAGCTTTGGAACCATTTGGTTGAATTTGGGCTTGAGTTCAATTTTTCAAGTTTTTCTAGGAGGAGTGTGTGGTCAAGTGTGTCAAAAGCTTTTTTTAGATCTATGAATACTGCTGTTGTGGTTTGCTTATTGTTTGTTGTAGTGGCTATATCGTCAACAAGCTGGGCAAGGGCTTGATGGGTTGAGTGTTGTGTTCTGAAACCATGTTGGTTTTTGTCAAGGAGGTCATGTTTGAGTAGGTATTCTGATGTTTGTTCATGTATGATTGTTTCAAGGATTTTTCCAGGTATTGGGAGTAGTGATATTGGTCTCATGTCGTTGGGGCTGTTTGCATTGTTTGCATTGGGGATAGGTTTGCATTGGGGATAGGTACAACCGTAGCTGTTTTCCATTTCTCAGGGAAGATACCCTCGGAGATGGATAGGTTGTATAGTGTTGTGAATTGTTCGTGTAAGTACAGCATAGCATCTTTGAGCGCTCTAGAACTTATGTGCTGGAGGCCTGATGATTTGTTTGTATTGATCTTGTTGATTTCCTCCTTTATTTTCTCCTTTGCTACAGGAATCAGTGTTAGTGTGTCAGTTTGTTGTAGGTTTTCGTGTGTTGTTACTGTCGTTGGGTTAGCAGGGGGTTTAACTGCCTGTGCCAAGGTGGGACCAATGTTAGCGAAGTATGTGTTTATTTCAGTTGCAACCTCATGAGGTTGTACTGGGGTGCCTTTGTCATCTATGAGTGTGATGGTGTCTGTTTTGCTTTTGTCAGGGATGATTTTAG
Organism: Sthenelais limicola; assembly: GCA_942159475.1. Classification (NCBI taxonomy): domain Eukaryota; kingdom Metazoa; phylum Annelida; class Polychaeta; order Phyllodocida; family Sigalionidae; genus Sthenelais; species Sthenelais limicola. The sequence continues at coordinate 9,691,578 of OW804095.1, read as the reverse complement.
CTATGGTTCTCCAGAATTTTTTGGGGTCGTTGCTATTTTGTTCAAGCTCATGTCTGATGTATGATGCTTTTGCATTGCGTATGGCTCTGTTTGCCTGGTGCCTAATAGCTCTCGCTAGGTCCCAGTGGTCAGGGTCTTTTGTTATTTTGTTGTAAGTTCTTCTCCTGCCTTCTCCTTTATTTAATTTTTCTTAAATGCTACAAATGTGAAGACTTGGAAAATGTATTTTCAGAAAGCTGTTACCATTTTGAGCAGAGTCTGAAATTAGATTAGATTGGATTAGAAAATTGTATTCAATGCTAGGAGTACGATAAAGGGCATTTTCCAGCTAGTGGGACGTTTTCGAACCGTCTTTATTTATCTTTATTTATCTTAAAGAATGATTTAAATAGTGGATAATATCACTATCGTCAATGACTAAAATAAAGAATTCTTTGAATTGAATTGAATTTCTATGCACTTCCAAGCGTAATATTTCTAATAGAAATTAATATTTTTCAAGATAATTGAATCTAAAATGTGTAGGGCAAATGATAACATCTGTTTATCCCTTTCTTCTGAATGTGCCATATGTGATCCGTTTGAGGAAAAAGAGTCACAAGTCACAAAGTATGGATTTTGAGATATCACCATATTTGAAAATATGAGATCAAGCTGATTCCAATGATAGTAAACACAAGGACACCTAATAAGTATTTCTATATTTTAAGTTTGATATTTTAATCTTTGAAAAAAAGTCTGCAATGTTTCTGGATGGGTAATTACCAATGAAGTAATTAAATATAATCAATACGAAGGCCTTCAAAACGCAAGAACATATTTAATAAAATGTCCCGAAATTTGTTACATGGATTCATATGACTGTAAGTGCTAAACCCTTAAAAAATCAAAACATTTCAATAAAGAGATCTTGTGAAAAAACCCTTCGAAAAAATATCATTTTGCAACTTGTGACCCACACATCACACATTGCACAAACAGTATTTTTGTCTGGGCTTAAAATAGACCACTCTATGTACTATAATGGATCACTTTTAAAAATGGGACGTTAAATCTATTCTCCAACGCTAGGAACGACTTCTAAAAAGCACCACTATAAATGGGTCCAATAATTTATGCATGGGAATGCTAATCAAAAACCTGAACAAGTGAAAGTAATTCTGATGGAACGGTGGGTTGGCTTGCTGGTAAAGGATCAGATTTTCAGAAAATGTACAATCCAACTTCCCCAATCTTTTCAAATAACCCAAATTTTAGACGAAAATAAAGTTCAAAATACAGTTCAACCGAACAAAACAGATTGCTAGAATCAATGCAATGCCGAATATACTCGAATTTACCTAGTATTGGACACATTACAGCCTAATTTAGCAGTCTTTACTAAAAGTGTACAGGTGCCAATTGTACATTTTCTGAAAATCTGACCCTAAAAACGAGCAATTATCTGCCCAGACATAGTGTACAATTATGGCTGTGTCTACGAGGTATGAATCATTGAGGGCTAAATGATGTATGAAGGAGGAGGAGGCAGTGCTTATATGGTTAGCTAAGGAGGAACGGTCTGCTGCTTTGTTAAACTGCTAGTGGGAGGGGCAGGGGGAATATGTATACTGGTAGTGGGGTCTGAGAGGGCTCCTAGGTGAACAGGTGCCCCTGGGAGGTCTAATATCCAAATTAAAGCCTCACTACTTTACAAGTTTAAGGAGAAACAATGAAGGAATAACTATTGCACAACCTATAATAGGGGATTGGTATATCCGCCATTTTGAATCTTGATCTGTTTTTTTAAGATTTTATTTATCCAGCATCTTCACATGGACATGGTTCACAAAGAAAAGTCAGGAACAGGTAAAACAAGTACATGTGTGGCCTTCTACCTGCTGCTGCAGCCTACAGTTTAACAGATAAAAAAATGACTAAACATACAATAGGTAATCAGACATATGAAAATACAGGTTAGTAACGATTAGTGGGTACATTACACATGGAATTATGAGACCAATGGTACAGTCTAAAATCTATAGAAAACATGCCGTGTTCTTTTAAAAAAACATGTTTATTTCGCCACAAATTCCATATAAATGGTACCTTTCATTGGTGTTCAGCATAGACTATTCATCAATGCTCTAATGTAAATATCTATGTGTTATGTTTATGTTTCCATGGCACAAGTCTCCATCCTTACCATCATGCATTTGGTTTTCATAGGTCATTAATACAAGCTGTGATATTGGTGAAAACATTCTTGCAATATCCGATAAAAATGTTGCCAAATATTTGTATGTCAGATTTCAACAGAATCCATCCCAGCATGCACTGCAGTAGACATGCGCAGTGGCAGGTGAAAATCCCCTATTGTCTATGTCTCTCCTATATGGGTCAGGTTTTCGGAAAATGTACAATTGGCAGCTCTACACATTTAGTAATTCCTGCTAAATTAGGCTGCAATTTGGTCAATGCTAGGTAAATTCAAGTATATTCGGCATTGTATTGATTCTAGCGATCTGTTTGGTTAGGTTGAACTGTATTTTGAACTTTATTGTCGTCTGAAATTTGATTTATTTGAGAAGATTGGCGAAGTTGAATTGTACATTTTCTGAAAGTCTGACCCATATACCCCCCACCCCCACCCCCCACCCCACCCTCTATCACCATGTCATGGTATCCACCCACTACATCTAGAGCTTGTCTGTTCGTCGCGCAGAACTGGTGGGAGGAATTCGTTACCGAGTCTGGGAGGTAAAACCGAAGAGTTGATTGAGGTATCATCTTTGAATAGCAGAAACTCCTCTCTTATCCTTTGTTTCTACAATAGAATCTAGACCCAAAGTTGAGAGAGTCCCATCAAACGAACGAACTAAATGTTTTGACTGTTCACTTGAATTCTGGTTTTGCAATTTGACGAATTAAGATAATTATCCAGGCCTACCCCACCACCATCCAACCATCCCCACCTTACAACTACAAGTATCCTTTAGGTTGTGATGTGTTATAGCAAAATTGTTCACAAGTCTCAAAATATGGATTTTGAGATATCATCATATTTGAAAAGATGAGATCAAGCGGATTCAAAAGATAGTAAACAGTAGAACATCTTATAAGTATTTTTATACTTTTTTGTTTGATATTTTTATTTGTGAAAAAAATGTCTGCAATATTTCTGGGTGGACATTCACTAGTAAGTAGCTAAATATACGATGAACTTAAAAATGCATGGATATATTTGATACACTGTTCTGGAATTTGATACATGTTTTCAGACTACGAGAAGCATTAAGCACCCCTAAACTCCCACAAATAAATCTTGTGAGTAAAACACTTTAAAACATAGTAGTTTTGTGCCTTCTGACTCAATTCCCTCGAACACATCACAAATGTCCAATCATCCCCACCTTTAAATGGGTCAGATTCTCAGAAAATGTACAATTCAACTTCACCATCATCTCAAATAAACCGAATTTCAGATGAAAATAAAGTTCAAAATACAGTCCAACCTAACCAAACAGATTACTAGAATCAATGCAATGCCAGATATACTCGAATTTACCTAGTATTGACCAAATTTCAGCCTAATCTAGCAGAATTTACTAAATGTGGACAGCTGCCAATTGTACATTTTCTGAAAATCCAAATGTCCTTGAATCTAAGGCAGCAACTGATAATGATGTGCCAACACATGTATATATAACCTTGACACGGTGTCCTCTTCTCTCTATCTCTCCCTCTCTGCCTACCACTTATTGACAAACCCCCACAAAACCCCTCCTAACTGACTGCACTGACACAAGCCTCTATGTACAAAGCTCTTATAGATGATTCCCCTGCGCTCCTATCACTCACACCCGCCACTGGGAAGCCCTTCCACAGACAACTGCTGTCACTGCTCTAAGTACTTTGTGTCCACTTGCTGTCAACTCAGTGACAGCAATGATTAGTGCTTGACTCAGATGGTGACAGCTCTATCCAGCATAAACTTGGTGATAGGACATCGTTTACATTAACGTGGCCCTCTTCTGGTTGCAATAATAGCGGGGGATTTGTATGGAGCCATTTGTATCCCTGGGGTGATTATCGTACACTCATTTTATCCCTTTTATCATCAAACGCATATCTGCCATAAAACTAGGGCTTATTATGGATGAAAAAGGGTGAATTCGGCATTACTTTATGTAGATATGAATTGCATAGAATAATCTTTTAAAGGTTTCAAGAGGTTCAATTTCATAGTAAAAGGATTTGAGGCTATAAATTTGTCTATGTACATGTATATGTGGGTCAGATTTCAGAAAATGTACAAATGGCAGCTGTAAACATTTAACATATGAAAACCAAATGCATGATGGGAAAGATGAAGACTTGTTTTATTATATTGACATTAATATGTTTTATATTACATGCCGAAAATGAGATGTTTTCTATAGATTTTAGACTGTGCCATTAGTCCTATAATTCCATGTGAACCAAGATTCAAAATGGCAGCTATGCAATTCCCATAATGGCTTATTCAAGTATTCACATATTGTCCTTTTTATTTTAGGTGAGTACTGGTTTGTGGTCATTCTAGGTCCATTTATCAACCGGAAGAGAGAGCTGGAAGTAAGTATGAGTAATTTTCACACGGCTAAAGATGTCCCGTGGCATTATTTTTGTGATCAATAATTTATTCTTTCCTTTAATTTAAGGTCTCAAACCAGGAGGCACGAGGATGGTCAATGTCACGGGAAATAGTTAGAAAATCTAACAAAGCTATATAAAAAATATAACTATATTTCTGTTATAAAACGTCATATGGACTACTTTCTAAAATATTGTAAATATTTAAGCATTACGTTTAGATGGGTTTCAAGGTATTGTAAACTATTATATCCATCCCCCTGCGCTATTGGCATAGCATATATTACCAAGGAGAATAAGCAGGTAGACTTGACTGAAGCAATAGAAATGGATGGGCATATAATCTAGATTGCCTGCATGGACTCATTCTAAGACTCATATCCAGAAACATAAGAAGAATACAACTGTCACAGAGCATTTATAACTCTAGATAAGGTTTGCATATTTCCAATCATGTGAGGCTGGCTTGGAAATTAATCATCCGTTCTTCTTCCACTTTGTCTCTGTTGTAATGATAATCAATCATTTAGTAACATATGGCATATATAATGTCTTCTGTCTGGGCTGAGATGTAGTTAACCCTCTCTGTACTCGCTTGAAGACGAGGAATCTGCTAGTATTGCAATTGAACCATATTGCTGTGTGTTTCAAGAAAATTAGTCATAAGTCCCAAAATTGATATTTTTTAAAGTTATATATTCCCAAGATCTCATAATTTATACAGAATGTTCTCATTTCTGGTGTGACTAACGCTGGATGAAGTATGAATACATGTTCCAAATTGCGAGACAGTGTATCAAATATAGTCATGCATTTATGGGGTCATCCCATAGAGTATGTTTACCTACTTTAATAGTAATTGTCCACCCAAACATATTGAAAATATTATTTTCAGAAATAAAAATATCAAACTTGAAATATAGAAATACTTATTAGACGCCCTCAATGTTTGTATTCATTGGAATCCGCTTGGTCTCATCTTTTCAAATATGATTATATCACGAAATCCAATTTTTGGGTTTCTCTTTATTGAAATGTTCTAAATCTTAGAGGGTTTAGCACATTTAGTTGGATGAATATGTGTATCCAAGTTCAAGACATTGTATGAAATATATCCTTGCGTTTCTATTGCCTTCTCATGGATTATATTTTGCTACTTTACTGCTAATTGCCCACCCATAACTATTCTAACATAACTTTCTTTTTTCCAAAAAATAAATATCAAACTTGAAATATAGAAATACGTATTAGATGTCTTATTGTTTACTATCATTAGAATCGGATTGATCTCATCCTTTCAAATATGATGATATCTCAAAATCAATTTTTCTGCGACTTGTGCCTCATTTTCCTGCAACATATCACATATTTAAATGTTTGCCTATATATATGGGAATATATCTGAACGAACCGGAAGTGGATCGCTGGTAACCTGACTTTGGGCGCGTTCAGCAGTAGTTCGCGCCAGTTCTCTTCAAGCAGCCATGCTAGGAACATCGCAAAACCTCTTCCCTACACACAACTACTCCCCGCTCCTTCTCCCTGTAAAGCTGTATCTCAAAATCCATTTTTTTGGCGAGTTGTGACTCATTTTCCAGAAACACATCTCGAATATCAATACGAATGAATAGATTCAAGCTTATCAAGCAGGCATTACTTATTATTACACTCTCCAACTCCCCTACACACAACTCCTCCCCCTCCTTCTCCCTTTAAAGCAATTCTGGCTCTGCTCCTGTGAACACATAATTGATACGTTCAAACCGTCACGTTTGATCCCTGACAATATCTGACGGAACTGAGGCGGAATTATACCTGCTTGGCCTCACACAGACGCACAAATAACCAGAACGCAGAGGGCGTCCCCCACCACACGGGTAGAATTTTCGGAAAATGTACAATTGGCAAAACCACACATTTAGGAAATTCTGTAAAATTAGGCTGAAAAATGATGAATAGCAGATATATCTGAGTATATTTGTTATCAGATTGATTTAAAGTATCAGTTCTGTTTTGTTAAACTGCATTTTGATCCTGATTTTTGTCTTAAATGTGGGCTATTTGACAGGATTGGTGAAGGTGAATTGTACATTAGCTGATGACTTCACCCATCACCTCCACCACCCAATGTTATCACTAGGTGATCTGACGAGGGAGATCACCTTCAATCCAGCATGTCCCCGAAATTGAGTACTTTGTTGGTTCTCTGTCCCTGGTGATATTCATATTTATCAAATAATATTACCAAAATGTGATACTAGGCTACTGAAGAAAGTATATATAGTGATGATTAAATAGTGATAATATATATATGTATTACAACAGAAAGAAACCGAAAATGTGGAATTATAAACTCACTGGAATGACTAACTACCAGTAACAAGAAATGTTTTTTTTTTATATATTCAGGATTTTAATGCAGCAAAGCCAAAATAAGAGTGATCAAGTATGAAATGCAAGAGATCGGACAATGAAACATTATTATGACGTTCGGTCCTAGAATCTGACAGAACAAACAAAGAAGAAAAACGTTTTAGATACAAGTTTAAGAAGAGAATATAATCTAATTGGAAAACAAAATAGTTTGGTTGATAAACCGCACCTATAGCAATGATTGCCGATGTGGTTACAATGTTTGATCATACCATAGAGAATATTGTGGTATTTATTTCATCTACCCCCACCCCCCACCCACCCCTATCTCATCACATCTCATCTGGGTCAGATTTTCAGAAAATGTACAATACAGCTTCGCCAACCTTCTCAAAGAACCCAAATTTCAGACGAAAATAAAATTCAAAATACAGTTCAACCTTCAAATACAGTTCAAACAGATTGCTAGAATCAATGCAATGCTAAATATACTCGGATTTACCAAGTATCGACCAAATTGCAGCCTAATTTAGCAGAATTTACTAAATGTGCACAGCTGCTAATTGTACATTTTCTGAAAATCTGTCCCATCTAATTCGAGCCTTAAATCTGTTGCGGATCTGTAGATCCATTTACTCAACATGATTACTAGCCAGGAGCGAGTTTCTGTCACTACCTAATGCCCGCAATAACAAGTTGGTGCCATATGCAGTGCCCGGTTAGCTCAGTCGGTAGAGCACGAGACTCTTAATCTCGGGGTCGTGGGTTCGAGCCCCACATTGGGCGGACCTTTTTACTTTAGGTTCTAACCAAATCAATAGGCAGGTGAACCATCCAGGCATTATAATTGAAAACTTGTATTTTTCAAATTTCTGTTGTAGCCCTACTTTACTTATCCAGGTGATTATAAGCAAAAGTTTACAAGCAAAAGTTATAAGACGTGAAATATATATACTAGTTGTTGTCCTGGTTCTGAGGGTGGAGAGATACTATAATTATACAGATATAATCCTTATGATGAAGACATATTTATTTAAAAATATGTCTCTTATCCTCGTCTAGACTATTTGTTAATATAATTAATCAACCAGGATATGCAACAGGAAACCTTTGCCAATATATATAATTATATCAGAATACATGTATATGCAGGTATCAGAAATGCTCGCCCCCACCTTTTAAGTGTTGACTGACATCAATGTGTAGTAACTTTTTGCATATGAGACAAACCTCCAGAAAATGTACAATTCGCCTTCACCAATTCTCTCTAATAAGCAAAATTTAAGACAAAAATGTAATTGTCAAATATAGATTCAGGGAGAGCAAGTGCCTTCTTCATCCAGACTGGGTCCAGGAGAGGCTGAAGGCTGCAGGGGGAGATTGGACTACTGGGTCAAGTTTTCAGAAAATGTACAATTGTCCTTCACCAATTCCCTCAAATAACCCAAATTTAAGACGAAAATCAGGTTCAAAATACAGTTCAACCAGATAGATTTATTTATTGAATGAATACAATACTTAATACATTCAGATATGCTCGTAAACCCCACTTGGCTGCTGGACTACTAGTTTTTATCATTTTTCACTCTAATTTAGCAGAATTTGATAGATGTGTAGAACTGTAGATTGTCCATTTTCTGAAAATCTGACCCATATGGAGTCCAATATTGCACCCCCTTCACCTTCACTACCCCAACCACCACCACACACCACACACATGTAATGTACAATTCGCCTTCACCAATTCTCTCAAATTAACCAAATTTCAGACAAAAATTACTGTCCAAAATACAGTTCAATTTGACCAAACAGATTGCTACAATCAATGCAATGCTAAATATACTCGAATTTACCTAATATTGACCAGATTCCAGCCTAATTTAGCGGAATTTACTGAATGTGTAGAGCTGCCAATTGTACATTTTTTTAAAATCTGACCCATATACGCATACATACTAAGTAGTCACAATAGCGAGGTCTCCCCATTAGAGAGTCCTCCCTTTGTAGAGGATTCACTGTTTCTCTCCGTTTTGTCTTCCATATGGATAACTCCACATTAGTGTATGAACACTCCACAGTCACCCACTCGTCGTGTGCAATCTGAGATGGAAAAAAGAAAACAGAGGCAGTAGCTTTTTGAAGACTTTGCGTTTGTAATAATTGGAAATTTCTTCCCTTGTTCTCATTTCTTAATTATGTTCTCACTCTGTCTGTCGCGGGTTTCATTTCCAAATTAATTGTTCCTCAAGGAAAATACAAAAATGGAATAACTCCACTGTTAGGGGGTGTGGTTCTAAGGCGGTCAATTACATTGTCTCTTGGCTTGGAGCTATGTTCGCAGCTACCCAACTATAAAAACTGTTTTCTACATTTTGGCCCCGATTCTTTCCTATAGATCTGTCTGAGTTCTGTATGAAAATCCCATGATTTACTTCTTTTCAGAATCTACTGCCCCAATGATATATATAGTTAATTTGACTAGTGAATGTACGATTTCATAAAGTAATTGTATTATTATTTAAGTACGTTTAGGCCAAAAAAAAATAGGTGTGTTTCCGATTTACCCCCCCTACCTAGAAAAACCTTACCCTACCTAAAAAAATTTGTACCATACCTGATTTTTTCCCCTTCATATCTTACTTTTTTTGGATTTTTTGACAAAAAAACCTTATAAAAGCAGGAAAACGGGTTTTCCTAACCCAAAACTGTCAAAAAGCACATCTCCCATGTTCAAAACAACTATTGTTATGAAAAAGACATTTTTTTCAGTTCCTGGGAGGTGGTTTCCAAACCAAAAAAAATAACAAAAAAAAAATATTACCCCCCCAACCTAGTTTTCAGCCAGATAAATCGGAAACACACCTATTTTTTTTTTGGCCTTATATAAGCTGAAAATATTGTACTGGATGCAAGAGCTTATGGATACAAAAAACAAACAAACAATTAACAATCAACTGTGCATTCATAAAGAAATGGGAGAAACTTAATCTTAATCGATGGAGCTGATAATACAGCATTAACAGAGGAATTATTAAGTTGCCTTGCTTGTATATGATAGTCAGTTGGGTAAAGAATCAGTTGTGAGGCATAGGAACAGTTATAGGCCAGTGGTCTCTCATTAGAATATGGGTAACTTGATTTGCATCAGATAACATAATTATGAGACCGGATTAGTGATCTCAATAGGGAATTTGCATTTCTCACTGCGCATGTCTACTGCAGTGCATGCTAGGATGAATTCTGATGAAATCTGACATAAAAATATTTGACAACATTTTTATCGAAAATTGGAAAAATGTTTTCACCAATATCATAGCTTGTATAAATGAGCTATGAACACAACATGCCTCTAGCAACTAAACTACTTTACAGATCATCATAGATAGATCTGCAGTCAGTAACACTGTATTTCCCATTACAAGTTTGGACAGAAACCTGCTGTCTTTCCATGCTATGGGACCAGTTTAAGTTGTGGGTTTTGGAGCGAAGTGTATTTGATTCTACCAGTAGTGACTCGAATTGTCTTATCTCTTCCATCAAGCCACACCCGCTTACCGTTATTAATTGTGGAATATACTAATAAAATATCTAAATCCAAATCTCAACATGATTAATAGCTCATGTCATAATCTTATTAGGTGTGATGTGTTTCAGCAAAATCAGTCATGCACAAGTCACAAAGAATAGATTTTGAGATACCATCAACTTTAGATGATGAGATCAAGCTGATTCTAATGATGGTAAATATTGAGACAGCAATTAAATATTCCCATATTTTAGGTTTGATATTTTTATCTTTGTAAACAAAGTTTGCAATAATATTATTTGTTGGTGGGCAATTACCATGCAGATATGGTGGGCAATTATCAGTAAAGCAACTAAGATATACTCCATAGGATGACCTTCAAAACACAATGATATATTTAATGCAGCACTGTCTTGAAATTTGGTACATAAATCTCCATGACTTAGGGCGGTAAACCACCCAAATAGGAGAAGATTCCAACAAAGAAATCTTGTGAACGAATCACTTTGGAGAATTTCATTTGTGCGACTTGCGACTAAATTTCCTGTAACACTTCACAATTTGTCATGTGCTTCAGGGAAAGGAGTCACAAGTCGCAAAATTGGTGCTTTTCAAAGTCGTTTACTTACAAGATCTCTTTGCTGAAATATTACCATTTTTGGGTTGTCTAGTCCTTGTGTTTGTATGAATACATGTACCAAAGTTCAAGACTTTCAAGACTTCAAGACGTTTATTAATTATTTCAGTGTGTTTCTTACATCATCCTATTGAGTATATTGAGCAACTTTACTGGTTATTATCCACACAGAAATATTGCAAATGTGTTTTTCAAAAATAAAAATATCTAACTAAAAAGATAAAAGTACTTATTAGATGTCCTTAATGTTTACATTCATTGGAATCGGGTTGGTGTCATTTTTTCAAATATGGTGATATCTCAAAATCTATATTTTGCGACTTGCGACTCTTTTTCCTGTAACACTTCACAATTTATGCGAAACCCTTATGGTAAACTAGAGGTAACCTGTATTTCCTACAGTGTCGGATAAGGATAAAACGGTCTTTGATGTTCCTCGCCACAATTTGCTTTACACTAGAAAACCATTCAATCCTGTTTCGCGATTGTGTTGCAAAGTTAAATTAATTATCCGGACTTCAAAACAATGTTTAAGTACATTTTCAGCAAGAACCGTTTTAAGGTAGAAATTCTTTTGTGTCCCTCCCATTATATGTTCTGAGTCTTCAGAAGCCTTCTTTGTCTCATCAAGTACGATTTGTTGCCTGTTTTAATTAGAGTGGAGTTAAAATAAATGGGATGTGTTTCAGGGAAATGAGTCACCAGTCCCAAAATTAATATTTTTTAAAGTATTTTGTTCACAAGATCTCATTATAGGAATTTACGCATGTTTTGGTATATAATGCTCCAAGTTGTATCAATACATGACTGTATCGAATCTGAGGATCGTGTATTAAATATATCGATGCACTTCGGAGCACATCCTATAGAGTATATTTAGCTACGTTACTAGTAATTGTACATCCAGAGATATTGGAAAATTAAAATATCAAACTTAAAATATACAAACACTTATTAGCTTTCCTATTGTTTGCTATCATTAGAATCGGCATGCTCTCATCTTCTGAAATATGCTTATATCTCAAAATATTTTGCGACTTGTGACTCATTTTCCTGTTACACATACACAATATAATCCTTTCCTTAGTTATTTGTCACAGCAATTTCTTATAAAGGAGTGATTAATGCATTAGTTATACCTTGCATTCAAAAGTATCTCCATCACTGTTATAATATCAAAACTGTTATTGAAACCAGTTAAAGTATACTCTGTTATCGAAACCCCAGGTTATATTTTTATTGTAAACCCAGGAAAGTAGAAAGGCAATTTCAACAATTAATACCTAACCCTGAACTCAAAGCCATACTTAACTCTATGGAATCCCTATGTACTCGTCAACTATCTCATACACCATAACCTATTGTACTTCACGTTTGCCATCTCATTCACCATCTCATATCATCCAAACTTTCACTAATTATGTACTAGTCTTAGAAAGCCTTAGTAACCATGTAACGTAATTAAAACTCAAAACAAGAATCAGGCACTCAATGGAAGACCTATCTAGACACTCGTTTATTTAGATTGTTGGACCACCTTATGGTAAAAAGATCTACTGCAATAAAGAATTGTTGAATTGAATCGAATTGAATAATGAACCATCGTTCCTCTCTACATTATCAGGTTTTTTCTGTTTTAGCAGACCCATTTAGGTTCCCTATCACTAAATGATAAGAATTCGTGCCAAGGCAAGGATATGATGAGGTAAAATGGTGATGGGACCAGAGTTAAAAGAGTTAACATCAGTCTATTCACAAATGCAGAGGAGGAGGAGTAGGTTTATCCTAACTTGCACAATGTTTGCCCCCACCCGCCCAGAGCCGCAGATGGTGGAAAGCTGTTAACTGGTGGCTCCCAATCAATAACACACAGTGACTAAACTTCCACCCAGGGTCCTACTATATGGGTCAGGCAACATAGACGTGTACATGAAGCTGCTTTTCAATTTTAATGTTTTCTCCGAACTTCTGAAATAAAGTGAATCATATTTTAAATTTCGATTACATTTGTGTGTACATAGTATTATCTCTCTCTCTGTTTTGTAAGTATTTCTTTTTAATTAAAAAGTATATTTTTATCTGTAAAACTGACAATAGCGTTGGTTAGGATGCAATGTTTATATGATAAAAACATTAAACAAACAAACAAACATTTTGCAGCACGAGACAGGTGATCATTTTAGTTTTTTTTAAAGATTTTATTTTCACTGGATATCACCTCCCATGGTAGTAGGATGTTCTGGTGGAACCCAGCATATATCAGAACATAATAACAATATGAACATTTTCGTCTCAGAATAAAAATTAGTTGATAATTGCATGATTATTTAGGATAACCACTGTTTATAGTGAGATCCGTAATCCATTCGCAAATAGTGGTGATATAAAAGATGAGATGTTATGGTAACAAAATAGTTATAGATTGTAATGAGATAGATAGCATTGGCAGTAGGAGTCAGACTTTCAGAAAATGTACCATTCAACTTCACCAATCTTCTGAAATAACCCAAATTTCAGACGAAAATAAAGTTCAAATTACAGTTCAACCTAACCAAACAGATTGCTAGAATCAATGCAATGCCAAATATACTCAAATTTACCTAGTATTGACCAAATTGCAGCTTAATTTAGCAGAATTTACTAAATGTGTACAGCTGCCAATTGTACATTTTCTGAAAATCTGACCCATATAGATTTACATTTACATGGATGAGATGAAATATGGATAATAATCTGAGATTTGGAATCATGAGGGTATAAATTGTGAATGTCCCTTAAATTAACTTATTGTTTGGCCTGTAGGACTGAAGTTACCAAAAGCACTGTTATATTACTTGTACAAGTCTTTAAAGTCGAATTGGTCAAGGAAAAATAAGGTGCTCCTGAGCGATAAAAAGTGAAACAACCGCAGCAAAGTTTTTCGGCTGCCCAAAACAGCAGGTTAAAATCCTCCACAATTTCGGTCAAAATTAATGATTCTCAGATTCAATTCAATTCAAAATATTATTTATTTGTATCCAAGGAGGATGTACAGGAAGAAGCCATACATCAGAAGGGTAGGAAAAGAACGGAACAAAAGTTAGAAAAATCTTTGGTCTTTCATCGATGGTAAGAAATATCGGTAATTCAGATTTATATTCACAGTCTTTACCATTATTTAGCACCTATACATAGACTCAAACATGTATATTATGTTTAATTCTATTCAACAAGAAATGTTTTGAAAGTCACTTCGCCTTTACAATCATTGTCAGAATATGCAATGAAGGTAGTATTTGTATTTAGGCAGACCGCAGAGGTCAAACATTGAAGATCTTTCAATTTTTATCTTTTTCAGAACGGAACTTTACTTTATGATTATTGACAATTATTTGGTGTCCCTCAGCTTAGACTTGGCCACAATCTCACACCATGGCCTCTTGTAGCATTGCAGGTCTGTCACTCTGATTGTACAAAGCCCTCTCATGCATTAGTCCAGTGGTGCACCACCCGTCACCGGGGTAGAGTGGCACACAGTGGCAAGGCTAATCTTTCCACTTGGCTCAACTTGTGCCAGTGAACAATAACAGTTTGCCTAAACTACTTACCACCAGTTCCACCTCTCACTTTAACACCTCCACATAGGGACAACATAGGACTCAGACCACACACATAGGGGTCAGATTTTCAGAAAATGTACAATTCAACTTCGCCAATCTTCTCAAAGAACCCAAATTTCAGACTAAAATAAAGTTCAAAATAAAGTTCAACCTAACCAAACAGATTGCTAGAATCAATGCAATGCCGAATATACTCGAATTTACCTAGTATTGACCAAATTGCAGCCTAATTTAGCAGAATTTACTAAATGTGTACAGCAGTCAATTGTACATTTTCTGAAAATCTTACCCATATATCAACCTAGAATGTTTCTTTTTAAAAGTTTATTTCATTTCTAGAAACTTTATTACCTTGGACCTTCTGAAAATGAATTGATATAGATAGGGAACATAGTACTGAGACCACCAATATATATAAAGCTAGAATGTTTCTTTTTAAAAGTTTCTTTTTGATATTTTAGGTAATCTATCACCTTGAACATTCTGAAAATGCTTTAATAAAGATAAAGAATATATATGTGATGTGCTACAGGAAAATGAGTCACAACTTGCAAATTGCATATTGTTTGAAGTGGTTCTTTTTAGAGATGTTTGAGACATGCATCCAAGTACCAAATTTCAAGACAGTGTATTGAATATATCCATGTATTTCTAAGGTCATCCTATAGATTATATTTCGCTACTTTACTTGTAATTATTCCCCCAGAAATATTGCAAACTTTATTTTTTTCAAAAATAAAAATATCAAACTTAAAATATAGAACTATTTGTTATTTGTCTTGATGTTTACCATCATTAGAATCAAAATGATCTCATCTTTTCAAATATGATGATATCTCAAATCCACTTTTTGCGACTTGTGACTGATTTTCCTGAAACACATCACATATTAGCCAATTACATGGCATCTAAAAGCAGTGAATATAATTAATGGAGTAATTTAGCCTCTACCCCTTCCCACCCACACTTTCTAATCTACCCCTCAGCGCATCCGCCCAGTACAATTCATGCCTTTAACTCTCGCCCATCCCCTGCCTCTCCCTTGCCCTCTTCCCCCCTCCCCCACTCTCCCCCTTTTTATACCTACCCCTCTCATTCCTCCTCTCACATCTTTGGTCCCCTGTCCCCCACAGTCTACGTCTCAACCCTTCCCACTCCCACTTCCCCCCCTCCCCCTCCCCCTCCCCTCCCCCTTTCATACCTACCCCTCTCATTCCTCCTTTCCTCCCCTCTCCTCATTCCCTGTCCCATATTGTCTTCTTCTCCCCCTGCCCCCTTCCCCGCTCTCCCTCCTTCCCTCTTACATACCTACCCCTCTCATTCCTCCTTTCCCTTCACCCCCTGTCCCCTACTGTCTTCTCCTCACCCCTGCCCCCTGCCTCCTCCCCTCCCCCACCCCATCTTCCTCCTATTAACCGATTATCCATTACCCTCCATCAACTCAGCGTAGTCCATATTGCCTTGGATCATGCGGGCATAAAACAGGCTTAGATAATTGGAGCAAATGTTGGTTAATGAGTGATAGAGATCTGCTCGCGATTAGCTCATATTTGCTCATGTTCTAACCGCTCCTGCCTCATCAATAGTTTAATTGCTTCATCCACAGCTCATATTGGTATTAGTTCCCCTGGGTCAAGTCATTCAAACTGGCTCCAATTGGTCTTGCTCCAAATTTGTTTCATGTAGCAACAATTGTCTCACTTTTAATGCAATACTGAACCTATTACATATGACTTATAGGATACTTGTTTATGCTACTGTTAAGTTATATTATTGACAAATCCATTCAGTTTCAATATCTTATTCAAAAACGTTATATTAATTCGTGATGGGTTTCAGGAAAATGAGTTACAAGTCGCAGAAATTGGATTTTGAGATGTTATCATATTTGACAAGATGAGATCAAGTGGATTCTAACGATAGTAAACATTAAGGACATCTTATAATTACCTCTATTCTAAGTATGACATTTTCCCCTTTGTTCTGTGTATATAGAAGACATTTTTAGTTTGACAAAAGAATTTTTCACAATTTCTGGGTGGACAATTACTAGTAAAGTAACTGAATATACACTCTATACGATGACCTTAGAAATGCATGAATATATTTCAAATACGGTTTTCAAATTTGGTTCATGTATTTAGGCTACAAGAAGCGTTAGTCACCCCCAAAATGAAAACAATCCCACAAAAACACCTTGGAAAATAACAATGTTGCGAGTCGTGACTCATTTCCCTCGAACACTTCACATTTGTTCCTATATTAGAAGTTTTAATTGTGAAATCTGCATGATTGAGTAATATTGCCGCACTGAACACCATCCTGTCTGTCGGACCCATATAACCAAACCAGATGAACACACATTATAGAAAATGGGAAAATTATCTCTGATGCTCTTCAATAGCAAAAGCTAATATTTTCTTTGAATAATTTATGTACCCATGCGCTCTAAGTACTTTAACTGCAATGATATTTTTCAGGCGATGAACCATGAATCTTTTCTCTGTTGAATTTTTAGCAATCATTTTTGCATTGCCAGTGATGTAGGAGAATATCGCTGTGCTCCTCTATCTCCCTAACGTTATCGATGTTCTTTGCGCGAAAATTTACTTAAGGGTCAGATTTTCCGAAAATTGACAATTCATCTTCTCAAATAATTCAAATTTCAGACGAAAATAAAGTTCAAAATACAGTTCAACCTAACCAAACAGATTGCTAGAATCAATACAATGCCGAATATTCTTGAATTTACCTAGTATTGATCAAATTGCACCCTACTTTTGCAGAATTTATTGAATGTTTAGAGTTGCGAACTGTATATTTTCTGAAAACCTTCCCATTAAATGACAAATCTCCGCTCTTTATATAACCTTCAATTTGATCCATAAACTTGGAAAAATTGCCTTCAAGGCCTAAGCCTTTATTGATAACCTTAGTCACATATATCACCCACATATTGATGGACTACTCATAATCATCGCTGTAATACAGTTACTTCTGTTCTTAAAACTGAATGCTTTTCATAAAAATCTAGAAATAGTGCTGTACAATATGTCAGAAAGTCAGAAAGAGGATTTCTTCTCACTTCCAATACACAGAGAATATAAGTAATGTTTTTAAAGACTTATTTTTATTTTCGGAAAAAGGTTTTCAATATTTCTGGGCGGACATTTACTAGCAAAGGAACTAAATGTACTCCATAGGATGACCTTAGAAATGCATGGACATAGTTAATACACTGTCTTGCCCTTAGGTAAATGTATACATGTATGCTACGAACAGCGTTAAGCACCCAAAGAATAAAAAATCCCCAAAAGGCATCTTGTGAATATATCACTTCGAAATCCCTCACTCTCCCTCTCCCTCTCCCTCTCCCTGTGTACCTTGCTTTCTCCCTGTTTCCCCTCTGCCATCCTTTCTTGTGCTTATTTTCTGTCAGACTCTCACCCTCCCCTCTCCCTCTCCGTTCTTTCCCTATTTCTCTCCTCTCCTGTCCCCCTCTTCTCTCCTTCTCTGCCTCCTTTGCATCCTCTCTTTCTCAGCCCCTGTCTTTCTACTTTTATTATTAATTTGAACTACAATTAGAATTATATTTATGAAACTACTTGTAGCATCAAAGAGACTCAACTTTCTTTATAAGTCTCAAGTTTTAATATACCAGATCAACTAAAAGTGTTAATCAATTAACTTTTAGAGAAATGCCAATGTCCTAGCCTGACCTTATACAGCTCGCAGTTGTCACACCTTTTACAATCTGGGACCAACACTTTGAGTTAACTTTGCCTTAATATTTAATCAGTAGTTGTTCATGGTCGTGTGTAAGACCTAAAGTGCCTTTCTGTCTCTGTCTCTTTTCTCTCTCTCTCCCTTCTTCTCTATCTCTATTTCCTGGGTAAGACCATAAAGTGCCTCCCTCTCAGCTCTCCTGCACTTGATATAACCATATTAAATGTGTTGATAAGGGCGTAAAGCAGCCAATCTCACTCACTCACTCCCTCTCAGCTCTCCTGCACTTGATATAACCATCTTAAATGTGTTGATAAGGACGTAAAGCAACCAATCCCACTCACTCACTCAGTAGTTGTTCATTGAGAAAGTGAGTACTTGTGGGGAAAACTTGCCAGTTCGGGATTCACCTTTAAACACTTGTTTCAATCTTGCAGTATTGATGGTTTGATTTTTGATTTAGAAATGTTTTATTCAGGACAATGAACATTTTCATACACAGGTACAAATATTCTCAGAGCAGCCTGGATTACAAAACTTTTAGATAATTTTTAGATAATATAATATTCAGGTACACACGAGAAATGAGAAAAAAGTCAGCATTCGATTCGTTGATGTTGATACAATAAGTAAATATATTAATTTTTATAAGGTCATCAGGTATGTAAAAGTATTAAAATATATCTTTCAATCCAGTAACCCAAAAAATACATACTTTGAGAGTATATTATAGTTTTTTGGATGTAAAGTAAAATAAGTTCCACCACCCACGCCGTGTACATTCACATTGTCCAATTTTAATACATCGTGGGTCATCATGGGATGAATTAATTCAGGGGAATGTTAATTAAAATGTGTTCATTTCATACATTTCCTTTGTATTGCACATACCTCATGTGTAAGTATACAATTTAACATCACGTAGAAACAAGTGGTGATTCTAAGCTTGTTTACATACGTATACTTAGCTGGCCCTAATATTAGCATTTAAAAGGTTTTTGCAAAGATTCTAAACATCAACTGTATCAAAATTCAAATATATATGGGTCAGATTTTCAGAGAATGTACAGTTAACCTTCACCGACACTCTCAAAAAACCCCAATTTAAGGCAAAAATCAGGTTCAAAATAATGTTCAAAATAACCAAACAGGCTGTTTGAAACAAGGCAATACTAAATATACCCATATATACCTAGTGTTGACGATTTTTCAGTCCAATTTAGCAGAATTTACAAAATATGTTGATTTGCCAATTGTGCATTTTCTGAAAATCTGACCCATATATCCTACCATTATGTAATGCAATGCTTGCCATGCAATCCACCTACTAAGTGATGCCCTAAGTTAGGGTTGGTGCAAACAATTTGGCCTTGAGTGAAACATGCAACCTTGCAATGTATGAATGTAATAACACAAGATGTCCCGGTACATGCTTTATACTGAGGCATAGAGAATAACACAAGATGTCCCGGTACATGCCTTATACTGAGGCATAGAGAATAACACAAGATGTCCCGGTACATGCTTCATACTGAGGCATAGAGAATAACACAAGATGTCCTGGTACATGCTTCATACTGAGGCATAGAGAATAACACAAGATGTCCCGGTACATGCCTTATACTGAGGCATAGAGAATAACACAAGATGTCCCGGTACATGCTTTATACTGAGGCATAGAGAATAACACAAGATGTCCTGGTACATGCTTCATACTGAGGCATAGAGAATAACACAAGATGTCCTGGTACATGCTTTATACTGAGGCATAGAGAATAACACAAGATGTCCTGGTACATGCTTCATACTGAGGCATAGAGAATAACATAAGATGTCCCGGTTCATGCTTCATACTGAGGCATAGAGAATAACACAAGATGTCCTGGTTCATGCTTCATACTGAGGCATAGAGAATAACACAAGATGTCCTGGTTCATGCTTCATACTGAGGCATAGAGAATAACACAAGATGTCCTGGTACATGCTTCATACTGAGGCATAGAGAATAACACAAGATGTCCCGTTACATGCTTTATACTGAGGCATAGAGAATAACACAAGATGTCCCGGTACATGCTTTATACTGAGGCATAGAGAATAACACAAGATGTCCCGGTACATGCCTTATACTGAGGCATAGAGAATAACATAAGATGTCCTGGTTCATGCTTCATACTGAGGCATAGAGAATAACACAAGATGTCCTGGTTCATGCTTCATACTGAGGCATAGAGAATAACACAAGATGTCCTGGTACATGCTTCATACTGAGGCATAGAGAATAACACAAGATGTCCCGTTACATGCTTTATACTGAGGCATAGAGAATAACACAAGATGTCCTGGTACATGCTTTATACTGAGGCATAGAGAATAACACAAGATGTCCCGGTTCATGCTTTATACTGAGGCATAGAGAATAACACAAGATGTCCCGGTTCATGCTTTATACTGAGGCATAGAGAATAACACAAGATGTCCCGGTTCATGCTTTATACTGAGGCATAGAGAATAACATAAGATGTCCCGGTTCATGCTTTATACTGAGGCATAGAGAATAACATAAGATGTCCCGGTTCATGCTTCATACTGAGGCATAGAGAATAACATAAGATGTCCCGGTACATGCTTTATACTGAGGCATAGAGAATAACACAAGATGTCCTGGTTCATGCTTTATACTGAGGCATAGAGAATAACACAAGATGTCCCGTTACATGCTTCATACTGAGGCATAGAGAATAACACAAGATGTCCCGTTACATGCTTCATACTGAGGCATAGAGAATAACATAAGATGTCCCGGTTCATGCTTCATACTGAGGCATAGAGAATAACACAAGATGTCCTGGTACATGCTTCATACTGAGGCATAGAGAATAACACAAGATGTCCCGGTACATGCTTTATACTGAGGCATAGAGAATAACACAAGATGTCCTGGTTCATGCTTCATACTGAGGCATAGAGAATAACACAAGATGTCCCGGTACATGCTTCATACTGAGGCATAGAGAATAACACAAGATGTCCCGGTACATGCTTCATACTGAGGCATAGAGAATAACACAAGATGTCCTGGTACATGCTTCATACTGAGGCATAGAGAATAACACAAGATGTCCCGGTACATGCTTTATACTGAGGCATAGAGAATAACACAAGATGTCCCGGTACATGCTTCATACTGAGGCATAGAGAATAACACAAGATGTCCTGGTACATGCTTTATACTGAGGCATAGAGAATAACACAAGATGTCCCGGTACATGCTTCATACTGAGGCATAGAGAATAACACAAGATGTCCCGGTTCATGCTTTATACTGAGGCATAGAGAATAACACAAGATGTCCCGGTACATGCTTTATACTGAGGCATAGAGAATAACACAAGATGTCCTGGTACATGCCTTATACTGAGGCATAGAGAATAACACAAGATGTCCCGGTACATGCTTTATACTGAGGCATAGAGAATAACACAAGATGTCCCGGTACATGCCTTATACTGAGGCATAGAGAATAACACAAGATGTCCTGGTACATGCCTTATACTGAGGCATAGAGAATAACACAAGATGTCTCGGTACATGCTTCATACTGAGGCATAGAGAATAACACAAGATGTCCCGGTACATGCTTTATACTGAGGCATAGAGAATAACACAAGATGTCCCGGTACATGCTTTATACTGAGGCATAGAGAATAACACAAGATGTCCCGGTACATGCTTCATACTGAGGCATAGAGAATAACACAAGATGTCCCGGTACATGCTTCATACTGAGGCATAGAGAATAACACAAGATGTCCCGTTACATGCTTTATACTGAGGCATAGAGAATAACACAAGATGTCCTGGTTCATGCTTCATACTGAGGCATAGAGAATAACACAAGATGTCCCGGTACATGCTTTATACTGAGGCATAGAGAATAACACAAGATGTCCCGGTACATGCTTTATACTGAGGCATAGAGAATAACACAAGATGTCCCGGTACATGCTTTATACTGAGGCATAGAGAATAACACAAGATGTCCCGGTACATGCTTTATACTGAGGCATAGAGAATAACACAAGATGTCCCGGTACATGCTTTATACTGAGGCATAGAGAATAACACAAGATGTCCCGGTACATGCTTTATACTGAGGCATAGAGAATAACACAAGATGTCCCGTTACATGCTTCATACTGAGGCATAGAGAATAACACAAGATGTCCCGGTACATGCTTTATACTGAGGCATAGAGAATAAGTTTATTCAGTGTCTATTATTGCACTCATCAGAGGTGGGCCATTTATTTTATTTAAAGCTTTTATTTATACTGAGTAGATCAAGTAATTTCACTTGCCCCAGGTTACAATAAAGACATTTGTACAAATGTATGCAGTAAATACAGAGATAAACAATCCCAGTTAGAATAAACATGTTACAGAAAGATGATAAAGAAAGTGTTGCTGTGCCACTCATGCCCATTTCTGTTCATTTTAAACATAGACACACAGGACAGAAACTACTTAGCCAAACATATGAGAACATTGTTAAACAAGAGAAGGGTTAATATTCGTTGACATGAAGAAATCTTACACACTTGTACCCTACACCACTTGTATTCAAATGTCATCCATATTCTATTTTACTTTATTTTGCATTTATTAGCTTCATTGTACAGAACAGTTCACCATGTAATATATAAACCTACTCTGCTGATTCAGAGATACACATGTATATCACTTGTACATATGCAAGCATGTATACGGATCAGATTTTCAGAAAATGTACAATTGGCAGCTGTACACATTTAGTAAATTCTGCTAAATTCTGCAGAACAATTAAGAATACTTGGTAGATCAAAGTATTTTTGGTATCGCATTGACGTAAAGTATCAGTTCTGTCATGTCAAACTGCATTTTGAAGCTCATTTTTGGCTTAGATATTGGTTATTTGAGCGGATTGGTGAAGGCGAATTGTACATTTTCTGAAGGTCTGACCCATACACAGATTCTCAAGTAATACATGGGTCTGACAACAACAACCCTGCGTTTATGTTATCTCAAATATCCTCCTGGTGCTGACCTTGACTGTAACCCCGGGGGTATTTACATGTAGCCTGAATCAAACTGGCGGCCTCTTGATCCCTCAAATCCATGCTGATGTGCTTTTAGTGTGCGGCCTTCGAGGCGGATGATGACTTTGCACACGGTGAGGGTGGTACTCTGTAAGCACATCCTGGTCACGGCACCACTTATACAAGGGGAAGATTTTCAGAAAATGTACAATTCACTTTCACAAATTCTTTCAAATAACCCAAATTTCAGAAGAAAATAAAGTTCAAAATACAGTTCAACCTAACCAAATAGATTGTTAGAATCAATGCAATGCTGAATATACTCGAATTTACCTAGTATTGACCAAATTGCGGTCTAATTTTTAAGAATTAGTAAATGTGTACAGCTGCCAATTGTACATTTTCTGAAAATCTGACCCACCTATACAAGGCCCAGGTGGAAAGCATACTAAAGCATGCAAAGCCCTGCTCCTCCTCCTATGGAGGGATAAATCTACCCACTCTCCTCCTGCTCCTGGTTACACTATCAGCTGCTCATTTGGGGAAAATTCTTAGCAAAGAGCAGCTCAACCATAGTTCAAATCCAGATTTTCTAAAATAATTTTTTTCCAGCTAAGGAGTATAGAGGGTGGAAGAGTCCTGCAGGAGATAATATGGGCTTTGCCAACACAGATCTGTTGCGGTGAAGTGACATAAAGACCTGCTTTTCACCCCGTTCCCAGCGGTTGTTTTTTCCTGAACATTGACATGGATAATATGTTGGCTATAGTCCAGTGCTCCCTTGGGCTGTAGTACAGTTTTAGCTAAATACATGGTGGAATGAACATGAGCATTGTCCTCCTGGGCATTATTGGACGAAGCAGAATTAAATATAAGTAGAATTATATTAAGTTTGGATAAAAGAGGCGCAGCTTGGGGAGACAACCGTATTTATTAAAGTTGTATAAAATTGTTGAAGAATTATACATGGAGTGTTACATGGTATAATTATGTTTGTAATAAAATGTTGAGGAATTATACATGAAGTGTTACATGTTATAATTGATATTGTATAGTAGTAAGTTGAAGCGCCTGCGGGGGTGTGGTGACAATTTAAAATTGTAGTAGGTGTGATAAGGAGTGGGTGGGCGGGACCAATCATCCAAATCAAAATGGAGAATGTATGTGAGAGTGAGAGAGAAGGAAAGGGGGTTATGGGTATTAGTGACCACACGGACCGGCAGGCGTCGCCACAAATGCCGAGGAATGCCAAAGACATTCCCACACCATTGGCACCTGTAGGAGCTTTTGGGAGTGTAGGTGCAGTCATAGGTTTGAACCCTGTACCAAGAAACACATATCCACCTGAGAATGTATAAATTTATGCTACTAACAGCTATAAACATCTCAAAAATGAAAACATTCCGAGCAAGATTTCCTGTTAAAAAACGTCATTTTGTCATCATTTGTCACTTGGGATCACGTAGACCATATATATATGGTCTTACACATATCTTATGTATAGGACTAGCTGAACCATCAACCCTTTACCTGACTACTGTGTACGCGTGAATAGGCACTTGAATGGTCTGTATGTACAGCTAGCATAGATACAATATTTCTCATACCTAAAATTTACAGATACATTAACATATTAGTGATATTAGTAAAGACGAAATGTCCTGATGTATAAGTCAAAACACTTACTTCCATTAAGGTCAAAGTTAGGAATGTGTCTGGAAACACCTTTTAGAGAAATGTTATGTGGAAATATGTAGTAATTGATGGGATAGAAAGGGAGTAGAAGTGTTAGAAAGATTAGACGAAGGAGGGACTGAAATACAGTGGAGAAAAGCGAAGAGTGAAAATTATCGAGGCAAAGGAGCAGAGAAGGGGAGAAGATAGAGACAGGGGAAGACAGAGGGAAGAAAGAGAGATAAAGAAGTGATGGGGGAAGGGGAAGGTGAGAACCTGACCTTTTTTCAAGCAAATAAATATCAAACATAAAATATAGAAACACTTCTTAGATGTCCTTAGTGTTTACCACCATTGGAATCCGCTTGATCTCATCTTTCCAAATATAATCCCAAACCTATTTTTTGCAACTTTTGACTCATTTTACTGTGACACATCACATATCCCTGCCCTCAAACGTCCTTATCAGCTGCTTGGCAACAGGAACTAGCTAAGGAAGGGCAGTATTGTTATATGGGTCAGATTTTCAGAAAATGTACAATTCATCTTCAGCAATTCTCTTAAATAACCCAAATTTAAAACAAAAATCAGGTTCAAAATACTGTTCAACATAACCAGACAGACTGTTTTAATCAAGGCAATACCAAATACACTCATATATATCTAGAGTTGATGATTTTTTAGTCCAATTTAGCAGAATTTACAAAATATATTGATCTATCAATTGTACATTTTCTGAAAATCTGACTCATATGCAATTGGCCCCAGGACGATAAATTTGTGTTATTTGTCACCAGCTGAATCGACAATTGCATTGCCTTGGTGGATTTAAGCCATAAGGGTCAGATTTTCAGAAAATGTATAATTGGCAGCTGTACACATTAGTAAATTCTGCTAAATTAGGCTGCAATCTGGTCAATACTAGCTAAATTCGAGTATATTCGGCATTGCATTGATTCTAGCAATCTGTTTGGTTAGGTTGAACTGTATTTTGAACTTTATTTTCGTCTAAAATGTGGGTTATTTGAGAAGATTGATAAAGCTGAATTGTACATTTTCAGAAAATCTAACCCATAAGCAAACCTTGTTGCATCTCCCTATATATATAACATCTCCACACACTTCTTCCCCCAGTAACAGCAATAGATCAATATACCAATAGATCGATAAGCCAGTTCCCTCAGCTATATGTATCAAAAGAGAGAGAATTGACATCTAAGCTTATGAATCTGCCTCCTGGGTAGTACCTAGCCCTGGTCAGACATAGTCAAGGCCTCTCCAGGGGCTGAGATTCTTGTTAGTGAGTCCAAGTTATGGCCATCTTTACTTTACCTCCAGGGTGCAATACATTTCCATTGAGTCCTGCTAGTTACTGGGCAGTGGGGAGCGGGAAATCTCGGGGTAAATGCCATATTTACATATATACATTGGTTCTGGCCAAGCCTCTGTTGCTCCAAGTGTCTAGGGGGGAAAGGTCAGGGGTGAGTTGAGAGTGGGGGTGACAGGGGAGGATTTAGATTTAGATTTAAAACTATTTTATTCAGGTCTTTGAACATTTCCATACATAAAGCACGAATATTCTCAGGACAGCCTGATTTGCCGACAAATATTTACAAATAGCGAGATGGTTACAGGACTAAGCTAATATCATAATTCCGCCTTCTCCATTGGTAAAACCGTTCGTAAAGTTGCTGCTGTTATAGTAGAGGATTTCCTACGCCCAACTGTCGACTTTTTCACTTTTTCACCATGTTTTTCTTGCTTTTGTTGTCCCTTTCGCCACAAGCAACTCGGTCTCTTGTGCCGTTGGAAACATCCACGACATGTAATCAGAGACGCATCTTTGGACATTGATATACAATTTTTTTTTAACAGAAATTTTTCAACCTCTGTTCTCGACGACAGCTGAGCTTTCTGTGAGTCCGTTGTTACCACTGGTAACGCGGTAAACTGTCTGAGGTGTCACCACGATATATATTTATACACACATTTCTCTCACGATAAATATCCACCATAATATTTCTAATTATAATTACATATTTTAGAGGCATTTTTCTTCATGATACATAATTTTATAACATTATTATTAAGGCATCTAAGAAGTGTTTCTATATTGTTTAGTAAAGTAACTAAATATACACCATAGGATGACCTTCTAAACGTAATATTAAAAAAAAACTGTCTTGAAATTCGATAAATTTATGTGACTTTAAAGCGCTAATACCCCCAAAGATTAGAATATTCAAACAAGGATATCCGATAAATCAATTGCTTTGATAAATATCTATTTTGCGACTTGTGACTCATTTTCTTGAAACACACCACATTCCACTTCAGTGCATCACTTAAGTGCATACAGGTACCGTATATATCTCTTTAGAGGAGAAACATGTCAAAGCCAAAATCATGCCGTTAGAGATAAGAAGAAAAATTTCTATGCTAAAACTAATCCATTCGAAAAGGGTAGATTACCTAAAGAAACCCACAACTAACACAGAGCTAAGAAATTGTAATGAACCAAAATTATACTTGGCTAGACCGAGGTCTGATAGGTTAAAAAACAGTTTGTATTATGCAGGTCTGAAAACATGGAATAATTTACCCTTACATATAAGGGAGATTGGGGATATATATCTATTTGAGTATGCATTGAAAATCCTGTTCTCTACTATATGAGTCATCTTGCTTAAGTTGGGAATTTGTCCGACGTTGAGTTGAGTTTAACAGCCATGTTCTTAAAAAAGTAAAATGCGGTGACAATATCTATTGGTGGAACAAAGGACTTGATGGGAGATTTCCTAATATGTAATGTGTATCATTATATTATTATATTATGTAATATCTATTGTAAACAACATGAACTTGAAAAAGTAATTAAGATCGTTATTTGGATTTCTTGGCGACACACAAAAGAAAACTACATTTGTTAGTCATGCGTATTTTCTAACTCTTAAAGATCAGTGATGTTAAATTTAAGGTCAATAGAAATATTTTTAAAAAAATATCTGACAGCGATAAGAAGCTACTTAAAATATTTCCAGTACTCATGAATAAAAGTAAACTTTTAAGATGCGCTGAGCTTTCTTGAGAACCTAACAAACATCAGCTTCCTTCAATGAACAAGTCTCAGTGCAGAAGCACACAGCTGAACAATCATTAAAGCTGCATTCTCAGCTATTGTGACAAAACAAATCTTACCAAATTTACTTATATGTGATGTGTTCCAGGCAAATGACTCACAAGTTGCAAAAAATGGATTTTGAGATACCATCATATTTGAAAAGATGAGGTTAAGCTGATTCAAATGATAGTAAACAGTAGGACATCTAAATAAATATTTCTATATTCAAAGTTTGATATTTTTATTTGCGAAAAAAAAGTTTGAAATATCACTGGGCGGACATTTACTAGTAAAGAAGCTAAATATACTGTATAAGGTGACCTTAGAAATACATGGATATATGTATTAGACTGTCCTGTTTTGTTACATGGATTCAGGCTACAACAAGCGTTAAGTAACCCAAAAGTGGAAACATTCCCACAAATACATCTTGTGAATAAAAACACTTTGAAAAATATCCATTTTGCGACATGTGACTCATTTCCCTGTAACTCATAACATATCATGACTTATAGGACTGGATTTATCAATATTCTGCACATGGTATATATCATATACAATAATTTGAAGCATAATCATTGAGAGAAAACTGCTGCCGGTGAGTGATAATAAGTGAAGTAACCACATGAGGGGATTCGGGTGGGTCCTCAAAATACAAATGAAGACTTTTGTGATGTGTTTCTGAGAAATGAGTCATAAGTCGCAAAATTGATTTTTTTCAAAGTGTTTTTTTCACAAAATCACATTATTGGAATGTTCTGATTTTTGGAGAGTATATTACTTGCATTTTTATCAATCAGTATATCAAATTTCAGGACAATCTAAAAAATATATCCTTTCGTTTTAAAGGTCCTCATATGGAGTACATTTAGTTACTTTACTGTTTATTGACCCCCAGAAATAGGGTTTTTTTCAAAAACGAAAATATCAAACTTAAAATCTAAAAATACTTTATTTAGATTATTAGACTATTTACTATCATTAGAATCCCCTTGATCTCATCTTTTCAAATCTAATGGAATCTCAAAATATATTTTTTGCGATTTATGACTCATTTTCCTGAAACACATCACATTTGAGAAGCCCTGTAGCAAAAACGACCGGACAAAATACTCCAAGATTTTGGCAAAATGACTTTTATTGTTGTAAAAGTATGGAACAAGAAGTAGAAAATCTTTAGTTTTTGATCGACATTAGCTGGGAGTGCAGCTTTAACAGGATGGTGGTAATTTACACTGAGATGTGTAATGTTGGTTCAATGTGGGATGAGCGCCTACTTAATGTGCCTTGTCCCACTTAGTCACCCCCAGGTGTTACAGCTTCTCTTTAAATCCACTTCCAAGAAGTATGAGGCGCTCTATAATATCGTGCCAGAGCGGTACTTAAGCCTATAGGGCGTTTTGTCTGCATTTCAAGT
Organism: Sthenelais limicola; assembly: GCA_942159475.1. Lineage (NCBI taxonomy): Eukaryota > Metazoa > Annelida > Polychaeta > Phyllodocida > Sigalionidae > Sthenelais > Sthenelais limicola. The sequence goes on along the minus strand of OW804095.1, from coordinate 9,661,814 downwards.
GTGAATAATTTGAAAACTATTAAACTGCTTCAACAAGAATGTCACTGTTTCCTACGTTATAACCTGATTATAACTTTGTATATAAATGTAGGATATTGTAGAGCTATTGTATAAGGGGAATAAGATAGAGACCGGAGGCTTTACATCCTGACTTCTTGTATTGTTCTATGATATAGATTAAAAATATAAAATGTTCGTAGCTATCTGTGATTGGCTTATATAAACTTTGATTGATGTTATCTGAACTTCTTACTACAGTTTCACAGTACTGAGATTAATTTAATTAACTAGAGTAATCTATTTTATGTAGAGTAATTAGGTTTAATGATAATTTAGACATTATTATAACAGCAGCAGAATATTGATTCAGTCTTATAAATGATTATATGAGTAAAAGTGGTGAGATTTTGTTAGTCATAATAGCTGAGAATGTAGCTTTAAGATATGCCTATTGTGGAAACGTTACCAACATTTTACAGAGAAGGATACAATAATGGGAAGAGCAGCTCTGGTCCAGCTCTAGACCAGCTCTAAAGCTTAATGAGTACTTGGGACAATCAGCCTCTGACGGTCGATCACCCTAGGATGTACATTGTGGGTTAAAAGTGCCTTGTTGCTCTCCCTCTAAACCACACGCAGGTGTTCCGCTCCTCCTCAAATTCACTTTCCAGTGAAAACGTCTCATGGGAGTGTGCCAGAGCTACAGGGGGGTTTCCTACCACACCTGACAGTCATGTAGTTATTGTTGTACTGAGTGTGCCAGAGTTATAGGGGGGTTTCCTACCACACCTGACAGTCATGTAGTTATTGTTGTACTTTTCTTCATCGTTTTCTTCTGGTGTTTTCTCTTTTTAACCTTATTACAAACCCAGCCAACACAATACTAATATATATGCACCATAATATATGCAACAGAATATACATAAAGTATCCAATAACTCTAGGTCAAACTTGAATATATGAACTTGAAACTATGAATATATGCAACAGAATATACATAAAGTATCCAATAACTCTAGGTCAAACTATATACAAAACTCAATTTAACAAGTTCCTTGTGTGATTCGAACTCAATTTCTCCTTGAAACCTCTGGATTTGGGGAAAAAAAAGATTGAACAAGATGCTTTAGCATTATTTTTTAGCAAAAGCTGTTCAGAGTTCATGTAGGTAACACATAGAACATGTTTCACAAAACTACTTTGAAAGCGCCCTATTGTTTTCCCCTTCTATCCCAAGCTGCAGGGTATTTTAAACCCGGCTGTAATTGACAGAGGTGAGTAAGTAGGACGTTCCCATTTAAGACACAGCGACCCTCTCACAGAGCTCGGATTATTAATGATTAGTCTAGATATTCTAGGAGCTTCCGTAATGCAGAACATCATATCTACTTACTAGTCTAATCCAAGAATCACATGTCACTCCTAGCTCCAGTAAAAGCCCATACAGGTCAGATTCTCAGAAAATGTACAATTCAACTTCGCCAATCTTCTCAAATACCCCAAATTTCAGACAAAAATAAAGTTCAAAATACAGTTCAACCTAACCAAACGAATCAATGCAATGCGCTGAATATACTCTAACTTACCTAGTATTGTCCAAATTGCAGTCTAATTTAGCAGAATCTACTAAATGTGTAGAGCTGCCGATTGTACATTTTCTGAAAATCTGACCCATATAAGTCACTTTCTCCGTTGATAATATAAGGTCAAGTTTTCAGAAAATGTACAACTCGCCTTCACCAATCCCCTCAAATAACCCAAATTTAAGACGAGAATCAGGTTCAAAATACAGTTCAACATAACCAGACAGATTTATTAAATGAATACATCACAGAATCCACCCAGATATACTCAGTATTTATCATTTTTCACTCTAATTTAGCAGAATTTGAGAGATGTGCAGAACTGTAGATTGTGCATTTACTGAAGATCTGACCCATAACTGCAGTTCCCGGTCTTCCTTTATGCCTATCCTAAGACAAATTAAATGACTTGCCCGTGCATTTGTATGAGTACGTTGTTTTTATTGCACTTGAATGCGTGTGGTTGCTAATGTATTAATTCCTATTCTATAGAGACTTGCTTATAAAGGGTGGGACCTGTGGCC